>CM040120.1:432034068-432423788 GCA_022559845.1 Amorphophallus konjac | reverse complement strand
TGGGGGGGGGAATGAGTGATCCGCGACCGCTTCGCGACCTAAATAAATTCGGTCGCAAGATCAGCGACCGATTAGAGACCGAAATAAATTCGGTCGCAAAATGAGTCTCAGACGTGCGACCGATTATATCGGTCGCTATATGGTCTCTAGTTGGGACCGACTAGCGACCGATTTATTCGGTCTCTAATTCGGTCGCTATTGCCACTTTTTCTTGTAGTGATTTAAGGTCGAACATTCATCGGAAACTTGTCGACGTATCTCCAACAAATCTTTATCCATCGAAATATTTCGATATATCTCTCAAAAAATGATTAAATAGTTTTCCACCATTCCTATTATTAATAAATATTATTATATTTATTAATTAGCACTTTTATGATTTTACGTCAATTTTGTAATTATTTTATGGTTATTGGCAAGTGGTGGGAATTCAGAAAAATAAAATATTTTATCCACTTGAATTCCCTTTGATGTTGCTTGAGTCACCTTCTTCTCATAGACACACGATAGTCACCCTAGTTTTTATGGTTGCACGTCCTTTCTTCTCATTACGTGGTTTTCTCTTCGTTATGTAAGCACTCCTAGAGGTTGTTATGACAAAGAAGGACTCTTGACAGAATCCTGATAAAAAACTCTTTCATCTGTAAACATAATAGTTTATCTGTTTAGACGCTTATCAGTCACTGTAAATTAGTAGAACTGGAGATAATCTCGTTCCTTGATCTTAGATGAGTTTAATCAGTGTCATTTGACGACTAGGAAAGCTTCAGATCCGTGTTGGTAGAGTTATTAGGAAGTCCATACACGGTTAAACCCTACAAACGAACTTGAGTTTCTTCAAGTTTCACTGCCATGAGCTATTTGTCACCGTTACATAGTTATTTGTCACTTCTAATAAGCTATTTGTCACTCATAACGAGATATTTATCACCCTTATCCTACGCTAGGCGTCACGTTTGTTTCCCTTCATAACATATTGTGACTTCTGTTATCCATTTATCACCCTTGAGAGACATCTGTCAGCCTTGAAACCTATTTGTCACCACTGATGACTATTTGTCACCACTATGCGGTGTTAGCCGTCGCGCTTGATTTTGACTTATCAGACTAACTAACTCCAAAACATCAAAATATGTTCCTCTTTCTGTCTAACAATAATAATTAATAAATATAATAGTATAATTATAAAAAAAGTAAATACAAAAATTAAAAAAATCATAGAAATTGAACATCAAAGGTTGTGATGTTGTCATCCAACTCTCTAAACAGAGTATAAAAATCAAGGGATGTAAGGGTATGCCCCTGCGAAATGGACAATACCACAAGGTGATTATGTAAACGTGACAAAAGTCACGAATGAAGGGAATACAACAGAGTAGGTGGATACAACGTAGTCCAAATACAACAGACACACTACATTATAACAAGGTAAGAAATTGAGCAAGTTCACGAAACAGATAATAATTCGTAGCACATATACTATTAGGCCATGTTTGTTCAGAAGTTGTCACATATTTAGAATCCTTTAATAACCCACGACCTACCAACATGTCCCTCAACCTTACATTCTGAAGACTTTGTTCAGCAGCAGTGACCTACTATTAGACTTTTATCATTATTATATTAATTGAATATCATTTTCATGGTTTGTCAGAAAGTCATGTATTTATTGATTATCATTTTTATGGAGTTTTATTATTATTATATTTATTTTCTCTTTTGGGTTCACCTTCCGCATGTGAGAGCAGCATAGTAAATGTTTGATGAGAGTGATGAATGCATATTATTGGTGACAAATAAGTTGACAGAGGCAACAAATGCACATTAGTGTAGACTGTTGGGTTAGATGGACACAGTCTATCTCCACTGAGTGTGGATCTAGAGGGGGGGTGAATAGATCAACTTGCCTAATTTAAAACTACTGTAAGTTCTAAAGCGGAATTTAGGCAAACATCAGTTAAGCTAAAGGAAGAATGCTAAGCAAAGGGTCGACCCATGAAAGCCATTCACCATATCTATATATCGAAAGCTAGACATGAGCATGAGCGATGAAACCAAATAAGCTAAGCAAGAATTCCCATCGCACACAGATCAAACAAAAACACAAACACACTGCACACACAATTTTTAGGTGGTTCGGTCAACGACCTACGTCCACCCCACACTCAACCGAGTATGGCTTCCTGCTGCGCAACACAGCTTGCGTCCGCTGGGCTTTACAGCTTGGCCAAACAATCCGCTGATACACAGCTTCGCTGGGCACTACAGCTTGCCGACCAGAGGATCTGATCCTCTGCAACCGCTGGGGAAATACAGCTTAACCCGTCCAGTGGAGACTACCACTGCAAGACCGCTGACACACAGCTTGAGGAAACAATATTCGGAAATGATAGACAGAATCAAAACGAAAAAGGAAAACCCAAAAGCAATGTAGCTCTAAAGAGCAAAGCTCAGCTCTGGTTTTGAACCACGAGACTGAGATACAAACTCTCTCACTCTCACTCTCAATCAGCTCTCTATCTCTTCTTCTCTCGTTTTCTTCTTCTTCTCTATTTCTTCTTCTTCTCTGTATCTTTTCTCTCAGTGGATCGAAGGAGCCTTGCTGCTTTGGCTGTATAGACTTTCTATCCTTCTCTTCGATCTCCCTTCTTCTGTGGAAGAAGGCATGTATATATAGCAGCAGCAGCAGCAGGCGTGTGCTCTCCACGTTTCCCGCCAAAGCATTTGGACCACGTGGCAGCATCCAATGGAGTGTCAGAACACGTGTCCTCATCTGGATACCTTGTTCTTCTCGGATCACGAGCCAGGTACCTCGGATCACGTGCCCTTCATTTGTCTCTGCATTCCCTGTCAGACAGACAAGAACATATTCAGTTTAACTGTAAACCCTGTACAGGCTTTGCAACCACGAGTGCAATGCAAAGTATGCACAACGCAGTGTATAGACTCAATGATCGTAAAGGCTTCATGAGAAGGAAAGCAGTGTATAGACTTAGTAAATATAAAGGCTTCATAAGAAGGAAAACCAGTGTACAGACTTGCCCAAAGTATAGACTTTATATGAAGAGGCAACGGCTGTACATACTTCCTATATGAAGCAGCCACTGTACATACTCAAGGTGAAGACCGATGCCAATGTATAGACTTTACTGAAGACAACGGACTCGAGTGCAGTGTACAGACTTGACTATGCTCACCCAATACCAATGTATATACTTGATGCTCAAAGAGTGGCTGTACAGACTTGATAACGATGCAGAACGAACGGATGTACATACTTCATGTGAAAGCCCAATGTACAGACTTTGAAGAACAAGCAGCTACAGTCCAATGTGTGGACTTGTCGTTCACTGGTGAGTGTACAGACTTCGAATGAAACACCAATGTGTAGACTTACCACCGACCATTGTGTAGACTTGAAGAAGTGAGACGATGGCTAAGACACTGTACAATCGGATGTATAGACTTTACTTAACACAGTCCGATGTACAGACTTGGAATTTCAACTGAAGGGTGTATAGACTTGACCAAACAGTCCAGTGAATAGACTTGAATAGCTGAGGCCAGTGTACAGACTTGCCACCGACCAATGTGTAGACTCGATCAGCATAAGGCACAGTATAGACATCAACTCTGCACATCGAATGTATAGACTTCAAGTGTGAAGACCATTGTATAGACTTTGGATTCGAAGACCAATGTGCAGACTTTGGATTTGAAGACCAATGTGCAGACTTCAAGTTTCACTGTGGATGTACAGACTTTAGGAAATCAAGCGATGTGTAGACTTGAAGCTCCACGATGGATGTATAGACTTCAAATATCACTGTGGATGTATAGACTTCAAATATCACTGTGGATGTATAGACTTCAGGAAATCAAGCGATGTGTAGACTTCAAAGAAGTTGGCGATTCAATGTACAGACTTGATGAAGCGAAGCCAATGTACAGACTTGAGTGTAGCTAAAGCCTTGATCGTAGGAATAGGCTGGAGTGTATAGACTTCAGGCTTCAGAAACGAGTGTACAGACTTCACTTAAGAAACGTAGGGAAAGACTCCAATGTATAGACTTTGCCTTGAACGAAAGTCAGTGAAGAATGAATAGACTTTCACGATGTGTAGACTTTGGATACGTGAAAGCTACAGTGAAGGAATGTACACACTTGACCAATTCAAAGGCGAATCGAGTGTACAGACTCTGAGTCCAAACCCAACGGCTGTACAGACTTAGAATGTGAAGACTGATGTACAGACTTCATTAATCAAAGCATGAATGAGACGCTGTACAGACTTAGCCTAAGACATGCATGAACTGACGCTGTATAGACTCAATCTAGACAAGTCTGCTAAAGGAGTCGACCCATCAGAGGATGCGTCGACCCATGACAGTGAGAAATGCAAACAGCAGTGTATGAAATGCAAAGAACACATAGTCAATCTGATAGAGCAATTTCATCAAAGCAAGAGCAGTTGCCAATCAATCAAAACAATGGTGTTGCCAATGAAATAAAGCAAGTGTCAACATCATCAACATAGAGGGGTCACAACAATCTCCCCCTTTTTGATGATGGCAACCCCATATGAAGTAGAATAACAACATCCTGACATATAGGTATATGTTTGATGAAAGACATGATGAGTTATGCAGATTGACATGCAGATGCTATGAATGCATGCAACTCACTGCCTCAAACTCTCCCTTATCATTATGCATATACACTCCCACTCCCCCTTGGAATGAATTCAGAATTCAGACAGATATGTATTCTCCCCCTAGACATCCCCCTAGACAATATTCTCCCCCTTTGCCATCAACAAAGAGGAGGGAAAAATTAAATAGAAGGGAAGGATCAAGAGAAGAACTGACTGGCATTCTGAACAGGTAGTTCATGAATAAGCATTCTAAAGCATAGAGTCTTCAGTCATATGAAATTAGAAACTGCTGTCAGAAAGAGTTCTGGTTTAAGGATGATAAAATTTGGAGTTCATGCACTACAAGCAATAGATAAGTTCACTGTGCATGATAAAACAATAAACCAGAATCACATTTGCATGAAAGATTTAGTTTCATAATATCTTACTTTCATAGTCTCATAAAAAATATTGAGAGAAACCAAGTCATGTATTGAAACTAAACAAATTGACACTCATGAACTTTTCTTTTGAAGGAGCAGCATTATCAATATTAGACCATTTAGAGCATTCAGGTACCATAAGTCTTTCTGCGTAAGGGTATACGTTTATCAGACGCCAATACCCCTAGATACTCAACAAGATGGACCATTCTGCCTATGATCAAATTTAACAGAACTGAGTTACACCTTTTTGTGTGAGGGTACACGTTTATCAGACGCCAGTTACCCCCAGGTACTCAGTGAAACCAGCCTGCTGTTTTGAACATTTTATACAGAGATAGCTGATACACTTCATGACATGAGTGTTGTCCACTTCTGTGATGGATCACTCAGTTTCTCAGTGATTTACCAGTCATTGCTCTGCCAATATTAATTTTCAATGATTTTCAATATTTTTCAATATCTTTCTTAGCTGTCCTTTTTATGTTTCAGAATGACTTGTTTAAGAACAATACACATACTTAACCTCTCTAACATGATTTCAGATGAGTTTTCAGATTTCAGATATGATTAGCTTTGTCTGACATGAAATAAGAAAGAGGTTGAGAGTTTTATCAATTTTCAACTTACTTATATACTGATTGCAATCTTTAAACTCCAACCATTATAAGATTTAAACCATTACATCAGTCTTTGAACAATTCAAATTCTTATAAATGAAGAAGTCCATTTTCTACTGCTTAGAAATCAGAACTGACCAACAGATTGCCATAATGTCAGAGACAAGTATTCAGAGTTAAAGGTTGAATGACTTCAAGAAAGTTGAAACCACTCTGAATTTCTAGCAATACTCCCCCTGTCTATATGCATGCAATTTGCTAATGAAAGGCAAGAATTAATTGAGAGAGAGCTTATGCATAGGTCATGAATGAATGATATGCAAAGACATGCAAATACTCGACAAGCTCCCCCTGAATATATGCAATGTTTTCTTTGAACACTGAACAAAGTATTTTGAAATTCATGCTCATTCAGACTCCCCTATCAATCAATATAACCCATGGTACTAGGCGGAGAACCTGGTCTCAAGGACCATCTCACACATAGTAAGAACCTCCAGACAGATTTCCCTGCCCTTTAGTAGCCTACTATTTAATATACCACGGTTATGTAGAGAAATGCAATGCAGGACAGTTCTACATGCATGTTCAGTAATGATTATGAGTCTGTTTCAATATTCACATCCACATGAATTATCCAAGCAATCAAATGCAAGTCCACATCAGAAATTTTATTCACAGCAGTTAAACAATCATTCATCATGCTGAAATTTACATAAGCCAAGTTCTCTTCTAAGAAACTTAAAATTTTCATTCCCAAGAGGCTTAGTAAAAATATCAGCAATTTGTTTTTCAGTTTCTATGAAATTCATTTCAATCTCATTTTTATTTACAGCATCTCTAAGAAAATGATGTTTTATCTCTATATGCTTAGTCCTAGAATGGTGAACAGGATTTTTAGCAAGGCATATAGCACTAGTATTATCACATAAAAGTGGAATGCATCCCAGATTTATCTGATAATCAGCCAGTTGGTGCTTAATCCAAAGTACTTGGGCTGCACAATTACATGCTGCAACATACTCAGCTTCAGCTGTGGATAATGCTACAGTGTGTTGCTTCTTAGATGCCCAAGACACTAGACAGCCACCAAGGAATTGACAGTAGCCACTGGTGCTTTTTCTATCTACTCGACACCCAGCATAGTCTGCATCAGTGTAGGCTAGAAGCTCTAACTCACACTTAGCAGGATACCAGAGACCTAGTTCTTGGGTGCCTAGTAAATACCTAAAAATCCTTTTCACAGCTTTAAAGTGAGTTTCTTTAGGACTGGCCTGAAATCTAGAGCATAAACACACAGCAAATTGTATATCAGGCCTAGATGCTGTAAGATAGAGAAGAGATCCGATCATACCTCTGTATAGCCTTTGGTCCACAGGTTTACCTTTAGAATCTTCATCCAAACTGGTTGAGGTACACATTGGAGTAGCTATTTCCTTGAGGTTGTCCATTTTGTACTTCTTCAATAAGTTCTTTACATACTTGGACTGAGAGATGAAGGTGCCATCTTCTGTTTGTGTAACCTGCAGTCCAAGAAATAGTTTGAGCTCACCCATTGAGCTCATTTCAAATTCATCAGTCATTATTTGAGAGAATTCCTCACACAATTTGGGGTTAGTTGACCCAAACACAATGTCATCCACATAAATCTGAATGATAAGAATATCTGGATGGCTTACCTTGGTAAACAATGTTTGATCAACTATACCTCTTGTGAAGTTCTTGTCGGTGAGAAATTTGCTCAACCTGTCATACCAAGCTCTAGGAGCTTGCTTTAAACCATAGAGAGCTTTATTGAGCTTGTAAACATGATTAGGGAAATCTAAACATTCAAACCCAGGAGGCTGTCTCACATATACATCCTCATTAATTTCCCCATTTAGAAAAGTAGATTTCACATCCATCTGCTGAAGATTTATTCCTAGGGAACATGCATAAGCCAATAAAATTCTTATTGCTTCTAACCTAGCTACAGGGGCAAAAGACTCTTCAAAGTCTATTCCAAATTCCTGATTGTACCCCTGAGCTACAAGTCTGGCTTTATTTTTAGTAACATTCCCTGCTTCATCAGTTTTGTTTCTAAATACCCATTTAGTCCCTATGACTGTTTCATGATCAGGAGGTGGAACCAAAAATCACACCTTATTCCTGTCAAATTGATTGAGCTCCTCATGCATGGCATTAATCCAATGCACATCTTGGAGAGCACAGTCAATGGACTTGGGTTCTGTGTTTGATACAAAAGCATAAGCATTCAGTTCATGTTGAATTCTTAAGTGGCCTCTAGTCCTAGGAGGGTCATGCAGATTTCCAATAACATTATCTACAGGATGATCCTTGAGATATCTAATATTTGCAATTGGACTATCATGAACTTGATTTACCTCCCCCTGAACTGTAGGCTCCTCTTCATTAAGCTCTTTATGTCCTTCTTCATCCTCGGATTTGTCTGCAGGATCTCCTTCCTTCAGAATTTCACCATTGTTTTCATTCCTGCATTGACCAACATTAGAATTTACCAAGGATTCATCAAAAACTATGTGTGGAGATTCTTCAACAGTCTTAGAGTTCAGATTGTACACTCTGTATGCTCGGGTGTTTTCAGAATAGCCAAGAAAAATTCCTGGTTCTCCTTTAGGTTCAAATTTATCAAGGTCCTTCTTATCATTTATGTGAATGAAACATTTACAACCAAAGACCTTGAAGTGAGCAATAGAAGGTTTCTTACCTTTTAAGATCTCATATGGTGTTTGCTGGGTAGAAGGTCTTACCATGGCTCTGTTAATTACATAACAGGCAGTGTTCACTGCTTCAGCCCAAAATTTCCTTGGTAGACCACCTTCGACAAGGAGTGTACGACCCATTTCCACTAGGGTTCTGTTCCTTCTCTCCACAACTCCATTCTGCTCAGGTGTCCTTGGTGAGGAGTACCTGTGGTTGATTCCATTTGACCTGCAGAATTCATCAAATTGTGAGTTTTCAAACTCACCTCCATGATCAGACAAAATGTTTTCAATTTTCTGATTTGTTTTATCATAAAACTCTTGAAATTCAGAGAAAGCATCACTCTTATTAGATAAGAAATAAACCCAAGTATACCTAGAAAAGTCATCTACCATGACAAACCCATACCTCCTCCCTGATAGGCTGACAGATCTAGTTGGCCCAAAAAGGTCCATATGTATCAGCTCATAGGGTTTGGAAGACAGATTTTCAGTTCTAGACTTAAATGACTTTCTAGTTATCTTTGATTGAGTGCATGCATCACAGATTTTATTTTCTTTCTTGAATGAGACTTCAGGAAGTCCTCTAACCATGCCATGCTTATTTAATTTGTGCAAAACAGTGTAGCTAGCATGACCTAACCTACGATGCCATAAAAATGCTATGTCTTCTCTACTGGCAGTAAGGCAAAGGTTAGTGTGTTGAATTTCATCTAAATTTATCATGTAAGTATTATTTATTCTTTTTCCAGAAAATTTGACAATATCAGAATCAGGTTCAAAAACCTTGCAGCATTGAGAATTAAATAAAACATTGTAACCTTTATCACATAACTGGCTGATGCTAAGTAGATTATAGGCTAACCCTTCAACCAGCATAACATCATCAATGCAGCAGGTAGAACACTTACCTACCTTACCTGATCCGATAATCCTACCCTTTGTGTTGCTTCCAAAGGTGACAAGGCCTTCTACTTTCTCAGTCAGCATGCAAAATTTGGCCTTATCTCCTGTCATATGCCTGGAGCAGCCGCTATCCATGTACCACAAGTTGTTCTTGGCTGCCAGGCATACCTGCATACACAATTAGGTAGAGAAGTTTGGAACCCAAGACTGATTGGGCTCCAATGTAAATGAACTAGAAGCAAAGCAGGAAAGCAGATGTTTCGGAATCCACATTTGTTTAAATGAACTTTGTTCAGTGGATCCTACAGATTTTCTTCTGTTGTTGTTCCTTTTCTTTTTATTGTTCTTTTTCTTATTGGCAGCAGCATGATTATTGACAGTATTGTTATTTCTGTGCCAGTGCCTTGGCCAGGGTGTGTTCACAAAATTTTGGCCATAGTAGTTCCTGGGCTGGCTATGGAAATATTGGTTTCTAGATGTCCAGTAACCATACCCATTGACCCAATTTCTACTGTAAGGTCTTTGATATTGAGCACCCTGGTGTGCAAGACCTGTAAACCTACCCTGAGTTCTAGACCAATCTGACCTATTGAAGTAGGTTGGCTGTGCATTGTAGTGGGTCTGAGCTCTGGGTTGATAAAAATAATTGGGTTGACTCCTAGCAGCACTCTGTCTCCCCTGTACTTTGGACCCTGCTGACCTATACACAGGTTTGTATTGGGTCTTCTTCAGAGGTGGAGTTGATGGTGGAGACTTGGTTACCTTGACCTGGGGTTTACTGGACTGTGTAGGTTGACCCCTAACCTGAGTCTGAGCCCTAGGATTCTGCTTGGATGTGCTGGCTCTACTAGGCTCATTAACCTTTCGTTTGCCCTTCTCCTCAGCACTGGGCTTTTTCAGATTAGCAGTTTTGTTCATCAAATTTGTTGAGTTCATGCTAATTAGAGGTCCCTTTTCCTTTTGAGCAACAAATGAAATTGTTCTCATCCCAAATGTTTTTGTTGCACTAGAACTAAATCCTAGGCCCTCTTTTCTGAAATTAACCTTTGACCCTAACAAAGCATTTAAGTTATCTGTTCCTTGGGTCATTTTCTCAATGGTTTTCATTTTATCCTCATTATCTTTCTGAAGTTCATCAATAGACTTTTTCAGCTCATTGTTGACATTGAGGACAGCTTCATATTTTTCAGAGATGATTTTTACTTCACTTTCACATTTTTGAATCTTCAGCTTCCATTCATCAATTTCATTTTCAAGCCTTAGATTCTCTTCCCTAGAAACCTTTAACTCAATTTTGATGTCCTCTACTTCAGAGCATGTGAGTTTCAGTTTATCATTTTCAGATTCCAAACATGCAATTTTATCAGATAGAGTTTTATCATTTTGCATGGAATTGATTTTTCTTCTAAGATGCCTATTCTCTTTTCTAATATCATCAGCTCTATCAGCTATGTCATGATAAGCATCTACCCAATCAGCAATTGTGAAGTTTTCAAATCTAGTGATTACCTCATCTGTGTCCTCCTCTCTATCTTCGGAGCTTGTTGCCATAAGGCAAATGGGCTGTTCAGATTCGGCTTCACTATCTGAGCTGCTGCTGAAAGAGCCTTCATCTTCATCACTCCATGTGCTGATCATAGCTCTTCCCTTCTTGGTTTTCTTCTTTGACCTGTCCTTATGTTTCTGATTGTCTGGACAGTCAGCTTTCAGATGCCCTGGTTTCCTGCATTGATAACAGACATTAGCTTCATTTTTCTTTGCAGATTTAGATTTATACCTTTTATCCTTTCGGCCACCATTGTATTTCTTCTGGCCGAACCGTCCTGCTCCCTTTCTGAGAAATCGCCTGAACTCTCTAGTCATCATGGCTATCTCAGATCGAGTCACATCTTCTTCTTCATTTAGGCTCTCCTCTGATGATGAAGAGCTGCTGGAGCTGGATTTTGTTGATTTGCTGGAACTAGCCTTCAGCGCTATCGGCTTCTTCTTCCTCTCGGCTTCATCTGTCCTTGGCATGTTTATCTCATATGCCATTAGTGAGCCAATCAGCTCATCAGCTTTAGTATTACGCAAGTCCCTTGACTCCTCCATCACTGTTGCTTTGGTGTGCCAAATGGGAGTCAGGGAGCGCAGAATTTTCCTCACTACATCATACTCTGTCTGAGGTTTCCCAAAACCTCTGAGGCCATTGGTTATGACAGTCAGCCGAGCGTACATTTCGCTGATGGACTCGTTCTGCTTCATCTTGAAGGCTTCATACTCAGATACAAGAAGATTGGCCTTCTGCTCTCTTACTTGAGATGTACCTTCATGAATTACTTCCAGCGCATCCCACATCTCCTTAGCTGATTTGCAAGCAGACACACGGGAGAATTCTGTAGGATGCAGAGCGCACTGGATAGCATTTATAGCACTCCAATTCAGCGTGGACCTTCTGATCTCCTCCTTGGTCCATACATCTTCATTCGGGGACAGCTCATAAGGTCCCTTGCTGACAATCTTCCAAATCTCATAATCCTTAGCCCTGAGGAACACTTGCATACGGTTCTTCCAGTATGCGTAGTTTGATCCATCAAAGAATGGGGGCTTCGTTGTTGAGTGACCTTCGGCAATCATCCCTCGAGCATCCATCTCTGCCTATTCTCTTCGGGCGATGAGTCCCTGCAGAAGAGTTAGGCTCTGATACCAAGTGTTGGGTTAGATGGACGCAGTCTATCTCCACTGAGTGTGGATCTAGAGGGGGGGTGAATAGATCAACTTGCCTAATTTAAAACTACTGTAAGTTCTAAAGCGGAATTTAGGCAAACATCAGTTAAGCTAAAGGAAGAATGCTAAGCAAAGGGTCGACCCATGAAAGCCATTCACCATATCTATATATCGAAAGCTAGACATGAGCATGAGCGATGAAACCAAATAAGCTAAGCAAGAATTCCCATCGCACACAGATCAAACAAAAACACAAACACACTGCACACACAATTTTTAGGTGGTTCGGTCAACGACCTACGTCCACCCCACACTCAACCGAGTATGGCTTCCTGCTGCGCAACACAGCTTGCGTCCGCTGGGCTTTACAGCTTGGCCAAACAATCCGCTGATACACAGCTTCGCTGGGCACTACAGCTTGCCGACCAGAGGATCTGATCCTCTGCAACCGCTGGGGAAATACAGCTTAACCCGTCCAGTGGAGACTACCACTGCAAGACCGCTGACACACAGCTTGAGGAAACAATATTCGGAAATGATAGACAGAATCAAAACGAAAAAGGAAAACCCAAAAGCAATGTAGCTCTAAAGAGCAAAGCTCAGCTCTGGTTTTGAACCACGAGACTGAGATACAAACTCTCTCACTCTCACTCTCAATCAGCTCTCTATCTCTTCTTCTCTCGTTTTCTTCTTCTTCTCTATTTCTTCTTCTTCTCTGTATCTTTTCTCTCAGTGGATCGAAGGAGCCTTGCTGCTTTGGCTGTATAGACTTTCTATCCTTCTCTTCGATCTCCCTTCTTCTGTGGAAGAAGGCATGTATATATAGCAGCAGCAGCAGCAGCAGGCGTGTGCTCTCCACGTTTCCCGCCAAAGCATTTGGACCACGTGGCAGCATCCAATGGAGTGTCAGAACACGTGTCCTCATCTGGATACCTTGTTCTTCTCGGATCACGAGCCAGGTACCTCGGATCACGTGCCCTTCATTTGTCTCTGCATTCCCTGTCAGACAGACAAGAACATATTCAGTTTAACTGTAAACCCTGTACAGGCTTTGCAACCACGAGTGCAATGCAAAGTATGCACAACGCAGTGTATAGACTCAATGATCGTAAAGGCTTCATGAGAAGGAAAGCAGTGTATAGACTTAGTAAATATAAAGGCTTCATAAGAAGGAAAACCAGTGTACAGACTTGCCCAAAGTATAGACTTTATATGAAGAGGCAACGGCTGTACATACTTCCTATATGAAGCAGCCACTGTACATACTCAAGGTGAAGACCGATGCCAATGTATAGACTTTACTGAAGACAACGGACTCGAGTGCAGTGTACAGACTTGACTATGCTCACCCAATACCAATGTATATACTTGATGCTCAAAGAGTGGCTGTACAGACTTGATAACGATGCAGAACGAACGGATGTACATACTTCATGTGAAAGCCCAATGTACAGACTTTGAAGAACAAGCAGCTACAGTCCAATGTGTGGACTTGTCGTTCACTGGTGAGTGTACAGACTTCGAATGAAACACCAATGTGTAGACTTACCACCGACCATTGTGTAGACTTGAAGAAGTGAGACGATGGCTAAGACACTGTACAATCGGATGTATAGACTTTACTTAACACAGTCCGATGTACAGACTTGGAATTTCAACTGAAGGGTGTATAGACTTGACCAAACAGTCCAGTGAATAGACTTGAATAGCTGAGGCCAGTGTACAGACTTGCCACCGACCAATGTGTAGACTCGATCAGCATAAGGCACAGTATAGACATCAACTCTGCACATCGAATGTATAGACTTCAAGTGTGAAGACCATTGTATAGACTTTGGATTCGAAGACCAATGTGCAGACTTTGGATTTGAAGACCAATGTGCAGACTTCAAGTTTCACTGTGGATGTACAGACTTTAGGAAATCAAGCGATGTGTAGACTTGAAGCTCCACGATGGATGTATAGACTTCAAATATCACTGTGGATGTATAGACTTCAAATATCACTGTGGATGTATAGACTTCAGGAAATCAAGCGATGTGTAGACTTCAAAGAAGTTGGCGATTCAATGTACAGACTTGATGAAGCGAAGCCAATGTACAGACTTGAGTGTAGCTAAAGCCTTGATCGTAGGAATAGGCTGGAGTGTATAGACTTCAGGCTTCAGAAACGAGTGTACAGACTTCACTTAAGAAACGTAGGGAAAGACTCCAATGTATAGACTTTGCCTTGAACGAAAGTCAGTGAAGAATGAATAGACTTTCACGATGTGTAGACTTTGGATACGTGAAAGCTACAGTGAAGGAATGTACACACTTGACCAATTCAAAGGCGAATCGAGTGTACAGACTCTGAGTCCAAACCCAACGGCTGTACAGACTTAGAATGTGAAGACTGATATACAGACTTCATTAATCAAAGCATGAATGAGACGCTGTACAGACTTAGCCTAAGACATGCATGAACTGACGTTGTATAGACTCAATCTAGACAAGTCTACTAAAGGAGTCGACCCATCAGAGGATGCGTCGACCCATGACAGTGAGAAATGCAAACAACAGTGTATGAAATGCAAAGAACACATAGTCAATCTGATAGAGCAATTTCATCAAAGCAAGAGCAGTTGCCAATCAATCAAAACAATGGTGTTGCCAATGAAATAAAGCAAGTGTCAACATCATCAACATAGAGGGGTCACAACATGGACACGCCGTTCTTGACATTACCATGAGTAAATCTCATATTACACCATGATACCCCAACGTTGCCTTCACATTTTTAATTACTTTGGTGATTTCCTATTTTTCTGATTTTTTCTACATTTTTTGATTTTTTCCGTGAAAATCTTTGACTTGTCAAGATGGTTAGACGTCTTCTTCAGAAACCTCGTGCAACGCGCATGCGGCGTCGTTCCGACCGTTTAGTTTGACGTTTTCGAATCAATCTAATCATAGAGACGTCTTATAAGGTAGATGCGCCCTTCGAGAGTCACGGTTACCCGCCGAAATCACGCGTCGACGGCTTTCGGCGGCGATTTGGTGGGCGAAAATAGACGCGTTCAAGGTCCCGGACGCTTCAAAGAAATTAAAAAAAATGAGAAAAATAAAATTATTGAGGCGTCCATATGGTTGGACGCCTCAAAGAAAAAATAATATAAAAAAATAATATAAAAAAATAATATAAAAAATAAAAAAATATTTCTTGAGACATTTAAGGTCCTGGACGCCTCAATCAACCTTCCCTCTATAAATAGAGGACCCCCTCCCTTGAAGGGAGGGGGCTTCAGATCCGACATAGGAAGGAGAGACTCTGCCGGATCCCATTTCTAACCCGTGGGTCTTTTACAGGGGGAGGTTCTACCGGCTTCTCGGGTGCCCGCGCTCGCGAGAGGAAGGCTAGCTCCATCCGTTCTACTTCCACGTCGTCCCCACGCTGTCGAAGCTCCGCCGGATCTCGCCATCGGCACCTTCAATAAGCCATTCTCTCCCTTTCTCTTTTGTCATTTCTATCGCATGCATCATCCCGTCATCCGTCATCTCCTTTCATAAGGGAGATCCGTTTTTATGCACGTTTGCACGATCCCCCATTCATCATAGTATTTTTCTCCTACTCGTGTCCAAGAGGGGTTTAAAAATAACACCAACCAGGTGTGTGTCTTGTCACGATTTCATTATTCTGCATCAAGGGACTAATACTACACTGCCATCTTTTCTGATCCACCTGTTATTTGTCTGTTTCTTCTTTTACAACGGTAACCAAAGAAAGTCCTCTCCATCGGCCGACCGAAGGGAGAGGAAGAAGCAACCCGCCATCTCCCGCTTTTGAGGTAGGCGCGATCACTTTCTTTATTTTGGGGTCTCAGGCCCCTGGCGATCACATCATATTCTCGAGGCCGCGGAGAGTCATTTCCCGCAATGGCCGTTTAAATTTCCGTCACTTATATTCTGTGCTATTCTTATATCTGCTATATTCTCGAGACCGCGGAGAGTCATTTCCCGCAATGACCGTTTAAATTTCCGTCACTTATATTCTGTGCTGTTCTTATATCTGCTATATTCTCGAGGCTGCGGAGAGTCATTTTCCGCAATGGCCGTTTAAATTTCTGTCACTAATATTCTGTGTTATTCTTATATCTGTTATATTCTCGAGGCCGCGGCGAGTCATTTCTCACAATGGCCGTTTAAGTTTCTGTCACTTACATTCTGTGCTTCTCATATCTGCTCATATTCTCGAGGTCGCGATGAGTCATTTCCCGCAATGGCCGTTTAAATTTCTGTCACTTAAATTCTTCAGTTTTCCCATCTCCCGAGGTCGCGGAGAGTAATTTCCCGCTATGACCGTTTAATCCTCATATCTTGTTACGCTACATCTATTCCGCACACCCCATCGGAGTAATCTCCCGTGGTGGTCTCTCCTCTCTCTCCTTTTTTTTGTGTCGCAGCAAAACGAGTCCGCGCGCTCCGCTCGCCTCCGCACCAAATCCGTCGCGTGACATCGCTCACATCTTGGCGATCATGGTGGGACTTCTTTCGCTTTCCCTTGGTGACTCTTGCAACTTCGGTACCGCCTGTGCCTCTCCCCCTTTGCACCCTCGCGCGCTCCAGTTGTGCTCACAGTAGCACTTTCAGTTCTTATCCCTCGTGCACCTCGTGCACTTTGCCCCTAGTCCCTTGTGATTCATTGGGTGTTGATTATATCTTTGTTATCTCTGTTATTTTCTTATGTTCTGTATATCTGTTCAGCACTTCATTCCATGCATCCACCCCTTTTCTAGTTTTTTTTATTTTTTTTCTAAGGATCACCCTCTCTCGGTGAAGGAAGGACTCTCTGTTCGGGAATTCCTCTCGACGGACTAGAATCTCCTCCACCGGGACCTCCGTAAGTCCCCGACAGCGAAGGATTCCCTCCTCGTTCACTGGGATGGTTGTACCATTGAAGTTCCCTGAAGTTAGTCGACCCATCCGTGGTGAGATGAGAGACCCTAGTTGACACGGCGGTGAAACAAAAACTAACTAGGGTCCTTATTTTTGTGTGAACTTCAGATCTAGTTAAAAACACAAAAAATTTATTAAAATCAAAATAAAAAAAGGGGGCGTGAAGGCATTCACTTGTTTAATAATCTTTGCTATCTGCGTGTTGGTGTATGTTTTTGCGTTCCGAAAAAACTCTGAGCATGGCTCACAAGTCCTTTGAGGAGAACCACCCTGGTCGTGGTCAGTCAGTCGAGCCGCGAGTCCATGCTATGGACTCGGGTCCTTCTTATGAGCCCTCACGTGCAGTACAGGTTACCGCAGGGGACACATCCCCACCACAGGACATCTCCTCTTTGCTAGGTGTCCTCGCCAACACGAAGCTTACCTCTGAGCAGCTCCGGGCCTTTCAGTCCATTCTGAAAGGGAAATCCGTCTCCCCCGCCCCCCAGGAGTCAACTCCAGCCATCGCACCCCTCCAAGAGTCGATGCAGGCCATCCCATCTCCCTCACTGGCGCAAGCCATCCGGTCTCCCTCGCTTCAAGGGCAGGCGAGCCAACAACCACCCTCGTTCCAGTTCCCTTCACAATCTCAAACCCATGCTGTTCCCCACATACCGCTCTAGCCGGGGTCAACTGTCGGCGGCCCGGCAGCTCCCTCTCATTTAGGGTTTTCCCCTCAAGTCTCCTGGAGACATTTTCCTCCCTAGTGGCAGGTGCCACCTTCACCTCGCGAGGAGCTCGCCCAATCGCTCCTCAACAGGTTCAATAGAATGGACGGACAGTTTCAGAATTTGAAGAAAATGGTGGACGTGAAATCCACCCCGGAGGTTGCTTTACCAATCCTTCTGGTGATCCATCTTCCTCCCTCTGAAATGTCCACGTACCGCAGGTACAATGGCACTGGCAACCCCTTTATTCACCTCAATGACTTCATGTATGAATCCTCCTATTGGCAAAACGACCAGAGATCCCTGGCGTACCTCTTTCGGAGATCATTGGACGGTCCTGCGCTAGAGTGGTTCTAATCTCTGGAGCCCGGCGAGGTCGAGAATTTTGATACATTGCAAAGAAGATTCTTGCAAAAGTATCGGGATATGGTTGGTCCCTCTCTTTCCATTACCGACCTAGTGGTCGAGAAGATGAGGCCAGACGAAGATTTTGTCCGCTATGCTGACAGATGGAGGTCTCTGGCAGAGAGGATAAGAGATACCCTCTCAGAGCCTGAACAAGTAAAGATGATTGTGTCCAACGCAACCCCAGAGTTCAGGCACGTCCTAACCATGAACAAGCTGACCACAATGGAAGAGCTCTATGAGAGGGCTCGGTATATCCAGACCCAATTAAAAGACTCCCCTATTATACACATGTTTGAGCTACCGAAGCCCAAGGTAGTCAGAAAGACAGGCATTGGTGTCCCAAGTGGAGCGACAGAAGGGGTTGTAACAAATGAGCAGGTGAGTGCAGTCAACAACGCCAACTATGCAGCCAACCCAAGGTATCCACAAATGCCTTGACTTCTCCTCCAGCAAGGTCCTTTCCCCTCTCGTCCTTCACCCCAAAATAATCCACCCCACAACAACATGCCTCAACCATTTAACCCCCAGCAACAACCCCGACCCCAGCAACAACAACCACCACCTCAGTACCACCAAGTTCCACCCCTAGGGAATTACGGACCCCCACAGCAACAAAGGAGACCGATCGGCCCCAAGAGAGCCCATTACCCGCCATTGCCAGAAACTTTAACAGATATTTTTAACGCGCTCATGGCTTCAAATACACTCATCCTACCCAAGGAGAAGCTTGCATGGCTCCCGAATGTTGATACCTCCAGATACTGTGTCTACCACAGGCAACTAGGACACACAGTAGAGAACTTTTTTCACTTCAAGGACTATATCTATGACATGAATGATGAAGGCGGAATTGACTGGGATGAAATGAGGCGATACATCGCCACTCTCAAAGTCAGGAGACCTCCTCCTAGACCACAGTTCCAACAACAGGAGCAGTTACAACAGCAGCCACAGCAACAACCACAGCAACAACAGCCTCAGCAGGCCCAACCACAATAGCCCAACATGGGCATAATCCAGAATCCATTACCGGAGCACCAACAACCCAATCACCAGGTCAACCCTATCTCCTCCTTCCCGGAAGTTGGGAGAGAGCAGGTGTGGCACCCAGAAAGTACCTCTGTTCTTGCTGCCGCCAACCCTATCATCAGGCAACCACCTCGCCTTGTCCGAGTAGCACCTCTCTTTCATCAACCCGCATCGCAACCTGTAGTGCAGCCTTCATCATTTCCACAACCATTACGTCCTCTCATTCGCACCCCTCCCACTAACTCACCAATGACATATCAACCAACGCCTTCCACTATACCCTCACACCCTCTCATCTTCTCTCACCCCTCCATTTTACCATCCACCTATTGGCAACTGAAATATAATCAAGAATAAAGATGGGACCGAAGAGAAGATTGAATCAGAAATGAAGATCCCAGGGATTCCTGCAAAGCCAGAACTACGGAAGAGTCGTCACTAAAACTATCATCCGGCTGAAACCCTCCCCGGCCGAGCTGATGTCCGATGTTGTCATCACCCAGATGGCAGTGCTGATAAAGAATTGCAGTCTATTGACTGATGAAAATCTCCAGAAATGTTCTGATGAGACGATGTCAACTTACCAACTAAGAGGCCTTCTCCTGTTCTGACAGATT
Source organism: Amorphophallus konjac (assembly GCA_022559845.1). Taxonomy (NCBI): domain Eukaryota; kingdom Viridiplantae; phylum Streptophyta; class Magnoliopsida; order Alismatales; family Araceae; genus Amorphophallus; species Amorphophallus konjac. Next base: position 432,404,062 of record CM040120.1, on the reverse strand, counting down.
CGAGGGATTGGCAAATGAAAGGGCAGGTTGGGCATCTTTGACAGCTCAAGCCCGCTGATGAGAGGAATCAAAACATTAAAGGCCCTAAATAGGTCCATGAGTGTGGTGCCGGGAGCTTCTCACCAAGGCCCAAAGCCCATGAGGGTGGCACCGGGAAGCTGGACTCTTGGCGCCGGGAAGCCTCGGCGTTCGCCTAGGGCGCGCCGAGGTTGCTCAAGTCGAGAAGGGGGTGCTGTGCCTATAAAAACCCCATTTCCTCAACATCAAAGGGGAATCACAGACAGAAAAAAAAATGGCAATAGAACAAGAGAGCAGATAGAGAGAGCCATCGAAGAGAGAAGAGAAGAGAGATATTCAGATAGCCAGATAACAAAAAGAGAGAAGAGAAGCTGCTGCCGAGGTCGAAGGAAGGAGAAGGTGTGTTGTAAGGGGAGGGAGAGGAGTCATTGCTCCTCCCTCCCCCATCTTCTTTCTATCTGAATTTACTTTGCTTCCTCATCAGATGTACCTTTTCTCCCCTTTTTTTGTGGATTTTTTCCCTCGATTTGAATAATGCCTGTAGTTCTTCCCTGTTGTCGTTCAAGTTATATTTCTGTAGATGATGAAATGTGAACGATGAGACTGATTGAATGAATAAAAGCTCGGGATTCTTCTCCCTCATCTCCCTCCGAGTAATTGTTGTTGCTAACCCTTCTATCGCATTATTTGATCGATGAACGTATGATTTTGAGTGTCTGTCATTCTCTCAGATGATTATCGAACACTCTATGCTTCCCTTTTCTCTTATAGTCTTGATGAGGCTATTGCAGAGCCCCGATCCTAGTCCATGGGTCATTGGGCTACAATATTCCTCGGATGTGTCCGTATAAGGTTTTGTATGGCCCTCGGTCCTCCTTCCCAGGCCTCTGAATTTGCTATGAGGATCCGAGACAGCTTATCTCGTGATATCTCATTGCAATCGACCTTAAATGAACCAGTCAGTTCTTATGTTGAAACTGCAGTCTCCAGGGGTTTCGAATGCATGAGAATCCCAATCTTTCCCTACTATTTCTGTAAACCAGCATCCTCCTGGGATCAACCCATTAGAAACCCCCTGAAATAATCCATTTATTGCCCTTTTTCATCCCTTGATTCGAACCAAGATCATCACGCATCCTAGAACAGAGTCTCGTAGAGGAAACCCAGCTTCACAGAACCTTCTCGGCGCCGAAGCTTCTCGGCGCGCCCTTCAGCCCTCGGCGCGGGGGTTGCCGCGCCGAGAAGGGGGCCGCGCCGTGACCCTCTTCCCGCCCACAGACCGTGCCGAGAACCCTTTTTTTCCAACCCTGCTTCTCCGATCTGGTCGTGCCAGGAACCCTACGCCGAGAACTACCCTTTCTATATTTCAGCCTACCCTCGACCTATTTCAAAAGAGGGGAGTACTCAGGGATCTTCATGCAAGCCTCAGGATATAAATTAATGGGGATTAACCCCTATATCAGATCCATCTGCAGCCCTATGAACCTAAGCAGCCCTGCCATTGCGGGTGCCCTGATGGTCCCCAAGGGAATATCAACCGGTGCTATGAATGCGAACAGTGTTCCCAGGCCTAGTGCCCTGCTCTTTCGGCCTCCATCCCGGCATCCCGTGGATGATGGTCTATCTCTCCTTGGCATAGTCCAAGAAAAGGGGATATGCTGTCGAAATTCACCCACGTCATACCAAGTGACTATGGCATTTTCTTCTAACCCCGCCGGCCCACGGAGTTCCGTCACTGCATGTCCTCCGATGGTCCCTCGAAGGGGGATATCAATGAAATATCATACTGGCACACGGTATATCATGGTACATCGGTCCCTCTTCGGGTTCCGGGTCAAATATACCCGATCTTTCACGGATTCCATCCTGCCGCTGTATGGATGGTTTCCTATCCCCACTCGGCATAGTCCAAGATAGTGGGGGATATGCTGTCCGATTTAATCCATTAAACTCAACAAGTCTGCCACTTATTTGTTCAGTTCTTCTATAGCACGAAATCTTTATTTCGCACGTTAGTATTTTTGATCGCCTTCCGAGGCCTCCTGTCTTTGGCGTTTAATCAAGGGTTGTCCTTCTTAGGAAGGGCGTAATTAATGCCATAGCCTTTACGGTATGGCGGACTTCTGGTCCAGACACGATCACTCACAATCGACGGACTGAGTCAGATCGAGCGCACAATAGAACTGTCACTCCGGTGACTGGCACGCCTAATATTCCAACAAACCAAATAGATAAATATAAATAAATAATATCATAAAAAAATAAATAAAAATCCATCCCCACAAGCTGGCACGCCCGGTGGGACATAGTCTCCCATCATCTCTACGCCAAAATAGGAGGCTCGACGGCCTCTCTCAAAATTCTAACTGTGTGTTAATCTTACTCGCAGAAGCTACAAATGGAGACTGGACTGGTTGCTGTTCACTTTGGCCAGCAGGTGGTCGATGGCCACATCCTTGGAGGGTACATGGCGGTGCCAATGGAGTTCGGATCCATGCCTCCGGCGGTGGGTCTGCCCAACTGCTTGGGCCTAGTGTTTGTCAACCTGCTACAAGTCGACAACAAAGCTGGAAACATCGCCGCGGTAGAGGCCACGGTGGCAGCAAGAGTTGAGGAGAAGAAGACGGCGGTTGCTCCTGCTGTCGTTTCTTTCTTTGTCCATCACATGGGGATGAAGACTGTAACGACCCGAGAATCCGATTACCGGGAAAGCCCGATAACCCGAGACTCGCACCGCCGCCCACGAGCCGGGAGGGCTCGGAAGGGCTAGAAGGAGTGTGGAGGCACAAAGAAATAGGAAATAAAGCAGGACAACTCAACAATTAACAGAAATAAATAAACAACTACAACAGAGTCCAGTCCAACAGAAAGTACAGTCTAAAGCAGTAAAGCGTACCACATGCCAAGTGAACACTCGGCCCAGCAAGCTGGCAACTGAGAACCTCCGCTCCGCACCCTCGAACCACGAGGAAGAACCGCTACACCTGAAAAGCAGGGAATGAGTCTCCAAAACAGAGACTCAGCAGGGATCCCGCGGAACCCCAACCGGAAACAACGGCGGTAGCGGAAAGGAAGCTACAACTACAGCAGGAACAGCAAACCGGTGGCCGGTCAAAACTCGGCACTACAGCTACTCCTACTGCAAGAAGGCAGACCTCGATCACACAGTCGAAGCTACCGAACCACGCTAGTACCACCTACCGAAGTAAGAACACACGGCAACCACGCCGTAGAGGCCTGTCCCTCGGACACAGCCGACCTGGACACGCTGTCCAAGGTGCAACCCCGACCACCCGATCGCGGGCACCGCACAACAAGACCCAACCTCGGTAAAGCCACTAGTACTAATCTCACGGCGCAAGAACCGACACACGCGCCAAGGTGAAACAACCGAACTCACCGGTCAACACGACCAAAAACCCGAAGGTCAAAGACACAGAGACTGACAGTCTGTCACTCCGTACTCGACAGGAGTACCACCCACTAGAAGCACAGCCGGTAGCGTCCCCTGACGTCTTACACCGCACCGCAGGTGAACCGCCTGACGTGGTAGGTCCTACCCGAGGCGCGAACACCGTACAAGTAACCACAAACAAGTAACTAGCTGGGGTCACGCCCGTCGACGTGGGTCCAACCGCCCCCAACCACGTGTGCACACACAGACCTTGCGTCACTAGGTCTGGTCCTCTGACCGGTTTTCCCCCGTAGCCGGACTCTGGCTACCGACGAGGGGCCTACGGTAACCGGTCCACAAACCGTCTCGAAAGGTGGGTGCCCGTACACCACTCCCAGGTGAGACCAGCACCTCGTACTGGTGGGCTACGACTAGTGGAGGGTCACTGAAGGAGTAGACTCTCAACTCAACGGAAAACAACGTCCGAATCCGACGACGTACGGGGACCACCCCACGTACCGGCCCCGTCGCATGGTGACCACAGTCGGAGAAGAAACAGGACTCACAGTCCACGGCCACGCACGCACCGTGCACTAGAGTCGAGAAAACTCAAGTGGCGCTAAGCCACTGGACTCTGGACAGTCCTCTAGACACACTACAGCCAACGGTCCTTGAGTCACAAGACTCGGGGTCAAGACCGTTGCACGCAACAGCACAAGGCCGTCGATCTAGCCCAATCTCTAGGTCCAAAACCACGATATCACGAATACCGAGACAACACACAAGTTGCCAAGACCATTCCCTTGAGAAGGGAACGCAAGGGACAAAGGCCACTCACACGGGCCACACGGAAAACGCAGAAGCACGATTCCCAGGGCAGCACACAAGCCACCACAACGATTTCCCATCTTGTAGCAAGCAGAAAACCTCCAGCCCCAGGCCGGATAACTGGACTCGCAGTCTAAGGCCAAACACGTGGCCCACACGGGAATCACCTTCCAAAGAAACCCACGACATGCGGGGAAGACCCCACCGCACACACACATCGATACACGGTGACTCGATCGAGCGTAACACGAAAGCCCGGAACACGTGGGGTCACCCGGACCCACCACACCTACGGGCACGCTAATCAAGGTAACACGGTCCCTCCCGACACCCTCAAAACACGGGCACAGAAACCCACGGGTGTCAGGGACACTCACAAGACCGCAGGTCGACCACTGGGTCCCAACCGGGTCGACTAGGGATCCACACATTGCGGGGCAAGGCGGAGAACACAAAAACTCGCCTCGGAACGACACAAAGCCTGACGGTCTAACCCTAGACCGTCACAGGGTTGTAACGGTCTAGGCGAGACCGTCACATCCACCTGGCGGCCTAACGTAGGCCGTTACACGGCCCGAAGAAACACAGGATGTAACGCGCCTGGCCCAGCGCGTTACACGAATGTAACGCGCTTGCCCTGGTGCGTTACACGCCTCACGTTCTCAGCGTGAAAGCAGGATGTAACGCGCTTGCCCCAACGCGTTACACGGATGTAGCGCGTCTGGCCTGGCGCGTCACACACGCTGCCCTCCTCAACGGATAAAACAGCTCTGACGGCCCACCCTGGGCGCGTTACAAGCATGTAACGGTCCAGAGGGCACCGTCACACCCCCAGCCCTCAGCTGGGTAACAGGGAATGTGACGCACCCACCCTGGGGCGTCACAAGGCTGTGACGCGCCAGCCCTGGTGCGTCACACGCCTGACCCGAAAACCAACGGAAGAGACTCTAACGGTCTAGCCCTGGTGCGTCACAGCACCTGGCGGTCTATCGTGGGACCGCCACACCCACAGACCACCAAAGGCCAACAGAAGGGGGATGTAACGGTCCTGTCCAGGCGCGTTACACCAAGTGACGGCCACTGGAAGGACCGTCACTTCCTTCCGAGAACGCTACGGCGGGAAACGACCCAAAACTCGTCCCACGCCCCCATACCTCAACAGGAGAGGGGGAAAACAAGGGGGAAGCTCCCCAGAAGCCCCTAGCATGCATCTACGGCCTCGGATCGGCCTAAAACGCACTGAAACGAGAGATCGGCCCACAAGCCCTAAAACATGGGTTTTGCCCAAAAACCCCGATTCCACCCGCTCGGCTCACCACGGCCTACGAAACTCGCGGGAAAGGAAGTGCACGAGCTGGGGAACCATCACCCTACCTCCACCGAAGATTTCGCGCCCCGAGCTCGCCGATCCGCGAAGAAACGCCGTGAAACCCTCGCCGGCTCGCGACCGCGCCACAAGCTCCCACGCGCCTCCACCGCCTCGATCCTCGCCCATCCTCGCCCGCGTCCTCACCCGCGCCGCCTCCGCCTCGCCCCCGCCTCGCTCCGTCGGCCGCCGGAGAAGAGAGGGGAGAAAGAGGGCGTGAGAGAAGAGAGAGAGTGAGAAAGAGAGAATGAGAGGGGGAGAGAGGAAAGGGTTAGTATATATAGGAAAACCCGAAAATTCGATAAATTCAGAAAATTACGAAAAATTACCTCCGCGATCCTCGGAAGGAACACAACGCAGTGGTACTGTCCCGGAGTCGGAGAACGCCACGGTTTGCCCTGCAAAGAGTTCCGAAGGCACATCAGGGAAAAACACGTGTAAAGCACAAAATACACTCCGAGACCCACTAAAATGATCTGAAAAATATCCGAAAAATCCGGGGCATTACAGCCCTCCCCCCTTAAAGGAATTTCGTCCTCGAAATTCAGGACCTAGCACGACGTCCTAGGGGAAGAACACTGAACCAACTGACACGCTGTCAGGGCCCCAGCCCAGAAAACCTCGATTCTCACGAAAACACGGATCCTGAGGAACACAGCCAGACTCACAATCACACACAACACCTCGCTCCTCGCGCCGAGCACACCGGCCACAGAGCAGGCATATACCAAAGGACACAGTCCGGCATCACCTCAGACAATGCGAGAATCAACCATGGCACCGCAGCCACAATCTCGCTCACCGAGGAAACACAACCCTCGCCATGAGAAACAGCTACTGATTCATCCAATGGTCAGCAGACAAATGGCACATCAGCTTTACAACCAGCTGACAGGTCACACACCCTTCTCAAGGGGACAACCAATATAGAGCCTCCACCAGCTCAAGCAGTCATCTCAACGGACCGCAACTAGCTCATCGGCTCAACACCAAGAAACACCTCACACATGGCAAGCCGAAAGCCAGACACAACACCGTGCCAACTCTTGTCAAAAGACAACCTTCGACAAAGCCCAGATCCCATCCGGAAAAGGCACATCACAGAAACGACCATCAAAGGTCTCGCTGGCACACGGCTCTCGCCACGCTCGAGCCCCAACAACCAGCATCTTCTGTCTCTGAAAAGACCATCCACTGGTCACCAACTGCTCGTCAACGGGAACCCTTCGCTTGCTCAGCTTCTTCTTTCTTTCCTGGTCCTCGACCGGGTCCAAAGGAAACATTCCAAACCTCAGCAAGCCATCCGTCGACTCCCACACAGACTGATGCCACATCTCGAGCTGCACTCCTCTCGGACACCGCATCCAAGCTCGAACATCGCTCCAACTCAACCCTCTCGGGGAGCACGACGAAACCAAATGACGGATCCTGGTGTCTTCAATCATCACCTCACTGGACTCAGACTCACAGGGGAATCATCCCATGCTGGTCATCAAACCAGGGATAACCTTTGCGACACCAACGTCCTATCAAGGACCATCCTCCGACGCCCACCTCACAAAAGGCCTCCGCCCACAGGCGTCACTCATCCATCTGGTCTCATCAAATCCTTCGATCAATCCAAGTGGACACCCGCCAATCTCGATTCCGCCCTTACCACAGAGCCACGGGACACCACCTGAACAGCGCTCACGGGTCCCTAAGCAATAACCATCTCACCGTCACAATCCGACAAGACCGTAGAACCAACAGACGTTGCTGTGGTCGGTCACCCGGTTAGGCTCACCAGCCACTCACAGCCGCCAACCGGGACCCATAGTCTGCCAGAGACCACATCCTCAAAGCACGATCTCAACCGAGGACACGATTGGGAACACAAGTCGGGCGCCAAGCCACCGACTCTGACCAACACGTCCTCGACCTCCGTCAGGCGACATCCTCAACAACCTTATCCAGGTCCGACACCGACGCCTGACACGGCTTCCATCACAGGAACATGATATTCATGCGGCGCACTAGCCAACACATTCCCCAACACTCCACCCTGCCAGTGCCAACAACCACAAAACCTCGAGCAACGGCACGGCAACAACACGTTTCACACCGAGGAACCCATCCTCCGATGTTGAACGCGAACTCAGGAATCCACCCGTAGCAACCAACGCTACGATCCTGAACCAGTGGGTTATGGGCCCACCACGCTTCCGCTGCGCACTCAAATCCGCGCGCACAGCCAAGAAAGCAAACACCGCCCACCCAGCACTCATCCTTCCGGAACAGCGCCAGCACCCTCACACGACAAGGGAATGGGCACGACTTCTCACAGGCAACCACCCTGCCAAGACAAGGAGCACGTCTCGCACGGACTTCATGGCACACAAGGCCAACCAATCCGAACACACAACGCAAGACGACGATCCTTAGCCGAACGCAATCTCTCCAACCAAAGGAGAAACCAGCGCACTTCGACCAACGGAAGAACTCCACGCTCGACCTGACCTCGAACCTCGCGCACGCTGGAAACAGCACCATCCAGCACCAAGGAAAACCATTGCTTCCATCAGGTCAGCGCCTCCGACACACTCGACGAGTGTCACGTCGGACTACAATCACATCACCTCTCGATGCACCAGCGCTGCAATTCCTCGAACTGCAACACGGCGTGCCAAGAGCCGCATCACGAGCCATAACGACAACCGCCGACGCTCATCCTCGAGTCCCGAACTCACCGCGGAGCCTTCCCATCTCAAACCAACTCCAGGGCGAACACAACCCATCCACTGACAGAAGCACAGGAGCAAAGACTTAACGGGACATCTCTGCCAAATCCTGCCTCGAAATCAGCAGAACGATCAGGACCGACACGTCATTTCTGACGCCACAGAGCGCGACAAGAACGTCAGGCTCGACGAAACAGCAGCCCACCGAGAAGATCCTCCGCTCACCCGAGCACACTTCCCGATCAGAACGCCTCAGGAGCTGGACAAACCTCAAGCTGGAGTGGCCAAAATCGACAGCAGCTCCCTCGAAGCACGCTCACGGCCACTTAACCACGAACAGTCCGCACCAGACACCTGACCACGCTGCAGGTTCCTCGAATGCAGCACCGCGAGCTCACACCTGCTAGCAACCTCTGCCCAACTCAGCACAACCAGGGCCACCACCGATGAGGGAGAAGGCTCTCGACCTCGATCCTTAGACCCCATGCTGGCATAAAAGTCGCGGACAGCAACCACCTTCACAGTGCCGCACAGCGCACTCAAGCTCTCAAGCGAGAAACAAGGCGAAAAACAAGCACAAAACCCTAAGCCAGCTGCCAACTGTACTGGACCTTATGGACTCTGATCACTGCAATATCTCGAATTCCTATGTACGTCCACAACCACCGCTCTGATACCAGCTGTAACGACCCGAGAATCCGATTACCGGGAAAGCCCGATAACCCGAGACTCGCACCGCCGCCCACGAGCCGGGAGGGCTCGGAAGGGCTAGAAGGAGTGTGGAGGCACAAAGAAATAGGAAATAAAGCAGGACAACTCAACAATTAACAGAAATAAATAAACAACTACAACAGAGTCCAGTCCAACAGAAAGTACAGTCTAAAGCAGTAAAGCGTACCACATGCCAAGTGAACACTCGGCCCGGCAAGCTGGCAACTGAGAACCTCCGCTCCGCACCCTCGAACCACGAGGAAGAACCGCTACACCTGAAAAGCAGGGAATGAGTCTCCAAAACAGAGACTCAGCAGGGATCCCGCGGAACCCCAACCGGAAACAACGGCGGTAGCGGAAAGGAAGCTACAACTACAGCAGGAACAGCAAACCGGTGGCCGGTCAAAACTCGGCACTACAGCTACTCCTACTGCAAGAAGGCAGACCTCGATCACACAGTCGAAGCTACCGAACCACGCTAGTACCACCTACCGAAGTAAGAACACACGGCAACCACGCCGTAGAGGCCTGTCCCTCGGACACAGCCGACCTGGACACGCTGTCCAAGGTGCAACCCCGACCACCCGATCGCGGGCACCGCACAACAAGACCCAACCTCGGTAAAGCCACTAGTACTAATCTCACGGCGCAAGAACCGACACACGCGCCAAGGTGAAACAACCGAACTCACCGGTCAACACGACCAAAAACCCGAAGGTCAAAGACACAGAGACTGACAGTCTGTCACTCCGTACTCGACAGGAGTACCACCCACTAGAAGCACAGCCGGTAGCGTCCCCTGACGTCTTACACCGCACCGCAGGTGAACCGCCTGACGTGGTAGGTCCTACCCGAGGCGCGAACACCGTACAAGTAACCACAAACAAGTAACTAGCTGGGGTCACGCCCGTCGACGTGGGTCCAACCGCCCCCAACCACGTGTGCACACACAGACCTTGCGTCACTAGGTCTGGTCCTCTGACCGGTTTTCCCCCGTAGCCGGACTCTGGCTACCGACGAGGGGCCTACGGTAACCGGTCCACAAACCGTCTCGAAAGGTGGGTGCCCGTACACCACTCCCAGGTGAGACCAGCACCTCGTACTGGTGGGCTACGACTAGTGGAGGGTCACTGAAGGAGTAGACTCTCAACTCAACGGAAAACAACGTCCGAATCCGACGACGTACGGGGACCACCCCACGTACCGGCCCCGTCGCATGGTGACCACAGTCGGAGAAGAAATAGGACTCACAGTCCACGGCCACGCACGCACCGTGCACTAGAGTCGAGAAAACTCAAGTGGCGCTAAGCCACTGGACTCTGGACAGTCCTCTAGACACACTACAGCCAACGGTCCTTGAGTCACAAGACTCGGGGTCAAGACCGTTGCACGCAACAGCACAAGGCCGTCGATCTAGCCCAATCTCTAGGTCCAAAACCACGATATCACGAATACCGAGACAACACACAAGTTGCCAAGACCATTCCCTTGAGAAGGGAACGCAAGGGACAAAGGCCACTCACACGGGCCACACGGAAAACGCAGAAGCACGATTCCCAGGGCAGCACACAAGCCACCACAACGATTTCCCATCTTGTAGCAAGCAGGAAACCTCCAGCCCCAGGCCGGATAACTGGACTCGCAGTCTAAGGCCAAACACGTGGCCCACACGGGAATCACCTTCCAAAGAAACCCACGACATGCGGGGAAGACCCCACCGCACACACACATCGATACACGGTGACTCGATCGAGCGTAACACGAAAGCCCGGAACACGTGGGGTCACCCGGACCCACCACACCTACGGGCACGCTAATCAAGGTAACACGGTCCCTCCCGACACCCTCAAAACACGGGCACAGAAACCCACGGGTGTCAGGGACACTCACAAGACCGCAGGTCGACCACTGGGTCCCAACCGGGTCGACTAGGGATCCACACATTGCGGGGCAAGGCGGAGAACACAAAAACTCGCCTCGGAACGACACAAAGCCTGACGGTCTAACCCTAGACCGTCACAGGGTTGTAACGGTCTAGGCGAGACCGTCACATCCACCTGGCGGCCTAACGCAGGCCGTTACACGGCCCGAAGAAACACAGGATGTAACGCGCCTGGCCCAGCGCGTTACACGAATGTAACGCGCTTGCCCTGGTGCGTTACACGCCTCACGTTCTCAGCGTGAAAGCAGGATGTAACGCGCTTGCCCCAACGCGTTACACGGATGTAGCGCGTCTGGCCTGGCGCGTCACACACGCTGCCCTCCTCAACGGATAAAACAGCTCTGACGGCCCACCCTGGGCGCGTTACAAGCATGTAACGGTCCAGAGGGCACCGTCACACCCCCAGCCCTCAGCTGGGTAACAGGGAATGTGACGCACCCACCCTGGGGCGTCACAAGGCTGTGACGCGCCAGCCCTGGTGCGTCACACGCCTGACCCGAAAACCAACGGAAGAGACTCTAACGGTCTAGCCCTGGTGCGTCACAGCACCTGGCGGTCTATCGTGGGACCGCCACACCCACAGACCACCAAAGGCCAACAGAAGGGGGATGTAACGGTCCTGTCCAGGCGCGTTACACCAAGTGACGGCCACTGGAAGGACCGTCACTTCCTTCCGAGAACGCTACGGCGGGAAACGACCCAAAACTCGTCCCACGCCCCCATACCTCAACAGGAGAGGGGGAAAACAAGGGGGAAGCTCCCCAGAAGCCCCTAGCATGCATCTACGGCCTCGGATCGGCCTAAAACGCACTGAAACGAGAGATCGGCCCACAAGCCCTAAAACATGGGTTTTGCCCAAAAACCCCGATTCCACCCGCTCGGCTCACCACGGCCTACGAAACTCGTGGGAAAGGAAGTGCACGAGCTGGGGAACCATCACCCTACCTCCACCGAAGATTTCGCGCCCCGAGCTCGCCGATCCGCGAAGAAACGCCGTGAAACCCTCGCCGGCTCGCGACCGCGCCACGAGCTCCCACGCGCCTCCACCGCCTCGATCCTCGCCCATCCTCGCCCGCGTCCTCACCCGCGCCGCCTCCGCCTCGCCCCCGCCTCGCTCCGTCGGCCGCCGGAGAAGAGAGGGGAGAAAGAGGGCGTGAGAGAAGAGAGAGAGTGAGAAAGAGAGAATGAGAGGGGGAGAGAGGAAAGGGTTAGTATATATAGGAAAACCCGAAAATTCGATAAATTCAGAAAATTACGAAAAATTACCTCCGCGATCCTCGGAAGGAACACAACGCAGTGGTACTGTCCCGGAGTCGGAGAACGCCACGGTTTGCCCTGCAAAGAGTTCCGAAGGCACATCAGGGAAAAACACGTGTAAAGCACAAAATACACTCCGAGACCCACTAAAATGATCTGAAAAATATCCGAAAAATCCGGGGCATTACAAAGACTGCTGTCTCTGCCACTGCTGGTAAGAGAAGGAGAAACAACCGGAGGGACTGGTTTGCTGCAACTGGAGGTCGTCTCTCGGCCTCAGGAAAAACTATGATGGTGGGAAACATGAGGGTGAACCTCAACGGCCGTCCCATGGATGCACGGCCTGACAGGGTCATTCCATCAGTCCGTACCAACAACAGATTCCAACCGTTGGCCACCAGGAAGGCCGACTGGGAAAACAAGGGAAAGCAGCCGCTGGCACCTAGGCCGGCTAAGTTTAAACAAGTCTGGATGCTAAGGAAGATTCAGAGCTGGGCACCAGCTCAAGAAGAGGATGTTGCTGTCACCCGCCCTAGAGCTGGGGGCAGGAGATATGAAAGGGAAGAAGAACATGTTGCTGCTGTCCGCCCCAGGGCTGGGGGCAGGAGATGGGAGAAGAAGGAGAAAGATATTGCTATCACTCACCCCGGGAGGCGGGGCGGAGATCTTCAAAAGAAAGATAAAAGGAAAATGGAGGAGGTGGCTTCTGTTGCTGCTCCGTAAAGACTCAGGGCATGCGCTAGACAGGCCGATGTGTTCAGATACCCCGAGTCAAAGTACTTGGCTGCTCAAGTCTCGAGGCTGGCCTATCAGCGGAAGACCCAAGAGAGGCTGTTGCCCCGTTCAGAGCTACAAGGGCACAGTCAGAAAGAGATGAACCAGGTGGTTCAGGATTACTTTCATTGCCTAGGGAACTCCTCCCTGGGGCAACGAAGACTATCTCGTGTCTTGGACACTATGGGGGAAGAGGAAGAAGTCCCAGAAGAAGTGATGCTGGAGGTTTCGTCCTCAGACTCCAATGACTATGAAGATGGCCGCGGGGCCAGATATGAGAAAGATATCTGCCACGAAGAGGGAAAAGAAAAGAGAATGTCTGTATTTGACCGTCTGACATATCCCGAACAGGTCAAGAGAAGAGTTCGCAGGCAGAGAGGAAAAATACAGATTCTTGCTTGCAATATGGCCGGCGTTGCCAGAAGATATGGTATGTTACCAAGTCAACCAGAAGAATTGATCAGACTGGCGCACAGATCGGGTGTAGTCACGAGAAGAAGCAAAGCAGTGAAAGACAAGATAGTAGCTGCTAATCAAGGCGACCTCTCGGCCGTCAATGAAGCCCGAACAATCACCACGATGACAGTAAATGTGGTGACTGCTGAAGAAGAAGATAATCCTCTCTTAGACCCCGCTGAAGGGACTTTAGGAGAGATGCAAATTCCAATAGCCATAGATCCCATGATCCAGATGATGTTCATGAGATATCAGTAGGAAATCGATTCTCTCAGGAGATAGTTGAATGAGAGAAATGAACAGAACCATGTTTCTAAGCAGGCCGAGCCAGCAGGGCAGACTTCCAGCTCAACCGAGGTGGCCGTCCCAGCCGTTCCTCATCTGAATAGCAAAGGCAGAGCGCCAAATCAGCCTCTTCCACAACAGGTGATAGCCCAACCCTCTGCATCTCAAACACAGTCTGCTGTGCCAGCATCTCAGCCGACGCTGCATACAACGGTCATGACGACCCCTTTCAGCCATTAGCATGCATATTTCTTTTCGGAACCAGTGGATCCAGCTGTGGCAAACAAACTGATGATAGAAAAGATTGTCGAGATGAAGCTGTCTGAGAAAGTCGGGGACGATTCTGGTACCTATGATGTCTACAAGGTACCGTACCCTGCACATTATGCTGCCAAGAGACTACCACCAGGCGTCAGCAAGACGCCGAAGTTTGAAAAGTTCAATGGCTAGAGCTCTCCCAGGGAGCATATAGCCTATTACACTACAGTTATGGGTGACCTGGCGGTCGATGAAGCGTATTTGCTAAAATTCTTTGGCTCGTCCCTTACAGGGTTAGCCTTTGAATGGTACTCCAGCTTGCCAGCTGGGTCGGTAGCTGACTGGCCCGATATGCAGCGGAAGTTCCGAGATAGGTTTCATGTTACAGAAAGAGAAATTACAATAGCCGAACTATATGCATCTAGGCAGAAACAAGATGAGACCGCCCTGGATTACATAAAGAGATGGAGGAATCAGGCCATGAGGTGCAGGTGACCTCCCCATCAAGAAGATGCAGTACAGATATGCAAGTAGAGTCTCAGAAGGGAGGTACTGGAAAAGATGATCGGGGCCGATGTCAGAACATTTGACCGGTTAAATAACATAGTTGCAGAGGTCGAGACATTCCTATCTAAACGTCCGGCCGCTAATGCCCCTACTATGCAAAAGGGGAAGGCTGCTGATCGACGACCATCACATTCAGAAGCCAACATTGTTGATTTCGGAACCTTTGAACAACAGAAAGAAAAAAATAAGGCAACTGATGCTCCTCCGCCGGCAGGCCCAGCGGAAATGAAAGAAAAGGTATCCCTAAGGAACAAGATGAGAAAGACATACTCATTCCCCAAAGAGAAGATGGGTGCACTATTTAATTGGGCTTATAAGTTCAACAAAGTAACATTGCCCGAACCAAAGAGACCCGCTGATGCAGCAAAGAAAGATGACCGACTGTTCTGTCCATATCACCGAGCACTGGGGCATGCTATAGAAGATTGCTATGTCTTCAAAGATGTTATGGAGAGTATGTTCAAAAGGGGTGAACTGCAGTTGGGAGATTACCAGGTGAACCCTCCACGCCCCCATGAACCTCCAGCGCTGAGGATGGCTGCAAATATGATTTATGTATATCAGCAGTTACCCGAAGAGACTGTTGAAGAATGCACTAGGCACACTTATGAGGCATGCTTCCTTACCCCATTAAGGGATCAGGAGGGGTGGCAGTCAAAGCCGGTGAAGACCAGAAAGAGGACACATGTTGCCGGAATAACTGGGCCATCCATTCGAAATACTGCTCCGAAGTCGGGCCCACCTCCAGTAAAGCCGATTTGGGATGTAACTGAGACAAATCCGGTCATCCGAATCCCCACCTACAATCGGAGGAGGCAGACTTCGCTTCCCACACATAAAGAAATAAGTCCTGAGGCAAAACGTCTCCAACAGTACATCAATGGGCTCGACGAATATGAGCAGACTGAGCCAAAGCCCCTGCTGGTAAAAGATTGTATACTCTGGGAGCAGCTGGAAGAATTGACCATTGAAGAAAAACCGGAGGAAAAATAGGAAAAAGACGAGACTGAACGTTTCTGGGGGCAAGAACCGGCAAAGCCAAAGCACAAGAAGAAGAAAAGGTAGCTAAAGAGTAGAAGAGAGAAGAAAGTCATGACAGTACACTTCAATACCCTCTCAGTGTTGTTCACCTTGCCTGGGGAAGATGAGGATGCAGAAGCATCGGCCACGCCATTGGAAGCCAACCATGCTGAAGCTTCAACCTCGGCGCATGCTACCCGTTCTGGGAGAAGACGGGGACGTCCCCCGCCAGCCAATCACAATATCATTTTTAGGGGAGAGCAGCCTTATCAAATACCAGAGCCATAAATGTGAGGTGTCCAGATTCCTCATCCTGCTAGTTTATACCAAGAAGAGTAGAAAGGGGATGGAGCTCCGTCATTCCTTGAATTCCTATCTAGTTTAGAGGGCGAAAAGCGGGTACAAGCTGAACCAGTGAGAAGTAACAAGCGCCAGCAATAAACGGCTCTGAAGCCTAAGCAGGGTGCGGGAGAAGAAAAAGATCCCCCAGCAACACTAAGGGCCGTCTTTCCAGAAGAAGCCCCTCAAGAAACCAACCAAGAAACTGAGACAAGGAGTGGGCAGGCAATGCCGCAAGCACCTCGTGAGCCTCCAAAGCCCCGTTGGGCAGAAGAGATGCGGCTCTCCAATGTCCGGGTAGGCAGCCGAATTATGAAAATGCTGAAGAAGCTCCCCACCAGATTCTCTATATGGGAAATTCTTTCCTTGAGCGAGGATGCCCGCCAAGCAATTATTGATGCTCTATAGTCGGCAGTACAGTATGAAGCACTACTGACAGAAGTCAATTCTGGGCCAACAGTCACTTTCACTGAAGGTGACATGTTGATTCCGAATCCCAGCCACAACAGGCCGCTATACATGAGAGGATATCTCAACTTCCAGCCATTAAGCCAGATATTGATAGATCCAGGGGCTGCTGTAAACATTCTGCCGTACCGCATCTTTCAGAAGTACTACTTCGATATGCACCTCACCAAGGTCAGAGACATGAAGATTGTGGGCTTTAACCAGAAGTGCGAGACACCTTTGGGGGTAGCAGATTTCAACCTCACACTGGGGGACCTCACTACTGTGGTGCGATTCTATGTGATCGAGTCTAACACCACATACAATGCTTTGCTGGGGCGACCGTGGCTGCATGAATACCAGACAGTGCCGTCCACGTTGCATCAGTGCATTAAGTACTGTCATGATGGTAAAGAAGAAAGGGTGTTCGCATATCTGCACCCCTTTGAAGTCTTCGAGTGTCACATGCTCGATGCGTCCTATTATACGGACATTCTGCAAAAAGACAAGAGGAAAGAAGTTGTGACTGGCCAGAAGAAGTCGGCAGCGAAGATAGAGGATTGGCCTCCGCCACCATCACGGGGCTGTATCAAGGAGCATGAGGTATCCCATATCTCTCATGTTGGGGATTTTGCACGGATTGCGCCTCCGAGCATTCATCTCGATGATACTGATGAAGAAATGAAAGAAAAATACACACAAGTCGGGGTTCCGGAGGGGTTAGTCAAGTCAGTTGCCAATTTGGAATGCCAGACGGTGCTGCCACTCAAGATTATGGAGGTCCCTTGCTTCTGCGAGCCTCCTATCATATTCTACACCGGGGAGCCCGTTGAGGAGGACGATCAGGACTGCATGATCCCTGAAGAATCCACAGGCCGAATGGTGCCAATCACAGGCTTGGACTACACCACACAGAGGGTCTCGCAGATGTTCTCCAAAATGAAGATGCCTTCGCTGCGGCCCATCGCCCAGAAGAAAGCATTCCGGGGGCTTTGGGATCCGCCCTAGAACAACAAGGAATTAATGAAGATCACCCAGCACCCGAGATTGGGCTACACTCTACAAGAATACTATGAGGCCGAGGTAGATGTCATCTCCGCCTTCTTCTCACATGAAAACCCTCCTAAGGTGGGTTATGACAATTACCCCTCAGAAGATGAAGAGATTATATACCAGTCTGTAATGGATAATGGGCCTTCCAATAGCCAACCAGGGGTAGAAAAGTATGATGAAGCAAATGTGTGTCGGTGCTGGGAGGAGCTGTCTTGTAAAGAAGATCTGTTCCAGGCCGAAGCAAAGTTTGACACAGGAACCCCGAATGAAGACCAAATTTCTGATGATACAAGAGAATGCTTAGAGTTTGGACGTATTCTGGAAGAAGTTCAAGCTCTGCAAAATATAGATTCCCCAGAGGAGTTTACGCCAGTAAAGCCTCCGGAAGTGGAAGACCTGATCTTTGAGCCCTACACGGAACCAATCATATCTCACGGGCAAGCTGAACAAAGTCGAATGGTTTCCACCCTGTACGATGAGTCACCATCGGTCGGGGTCCAGCATGAAGGATTAGAGAACTCTGAGACTGAAGAAAACTATATCCCGGGAGGTTTCGTCGATTTGCAGGAGGCTCCACCCGAAGTTGAAGATGGTGGCCAGGCCACTGTTGATGAGCTTGTAGAAGTAAACTTGGGGACAAAAGAGGAACCAAGGCCAACCTTTCTTAGTGTTCTGCTGGAACCAAAGGTCCGAGAACATTACATACAATTTCTGAGGGAGTTCAAAGACTGCTTCGCTTGGACGTACGATGAAATGCCGGGATTAAACCCCGATGTGACACAACACCTGCTGGCGATTAATCCAGAAGCCAACCCCATAAAACACCCACCCAGGAGGATGTGACCTGAGCTGATCAACCAAGTCAATAAAGAGGTCGACAAGCTTATTGATGTTGGCTTCGTCGAAGAAAATCAGTACACCACATGGCTGGCGAACATAGTGCCCGTAAGGAAGAAAAATGGGCAGATCAGAATATGCGTTGACTTCCGAGACCTTAATAAGGCTTGCCCGAAGGATGATTTCCCAGTGCCAATTACTGAAGTAATGATTGATGCAACCACTGGTCATGAAGCCCTGTCATTTATGGACGGTTCATCCGGATACAACCAAATTTGGATTGCTAAAAGAGATAGAGTACACACTGCATTTCGTACTCCAAAAGGAATATTCCACTACAAAAGAATACCGTTCGGCCTTAAGAATGCCGACGCTACTTACCAAAGAGCCATGACAAAGATTTTTGATGATTTTCTCTTCAAGAAAGTGGAGTGCTATGTTGATGACCTGGTAGTGAAAACCAGAAAGAAAGAAGGCCATCTGCAGGACTTGAGGATAGTATTTCAAAGGCTGCGGAAATACGAGCTGAAGATGAACCCTATGAAGTGCGCCTTTGGCGTGACCAGCGGAAAATCCTTGGATTTATTGTCCGGCACAGGGGTATTGAGATTGATCCGTCTAAGATCAAGGCTATTCAAGAACTCCCTCCGCCGAAGAATCTGTCTGAGCTAAGGTCTCTGCAAGGGCGTCCGGCCTACATCCGTCGATTTATATCAAATTTGTCGGGTCGGTGCCACCCCTTTCATAAGCTCATGATGAAAGATGTGCCGTTCTTGTGGGACGACGGATGCCAAGAGGCTTTCGAAAAGCTGAAGGAATATCTCAAGACCCCTCCGGTATTGGGGGCACCAATCAAGGGCAGCCCTTTAATCCTCTATATAGCAGCCACACATTATTCGCTGGGGGAAATGTTAGCACAAATAAATGAAGAGGGAAAGGAGCAAGCCTTATACTACC
This sequence comes from Amorphophallus konjac, assembly GCA_022559845.1. Lineage (NCBI taxonomy): Eukaryota > Viridiplantae > Streptophyta > Magnoliopsida > Alismatales > Araceae > Amorphophallus > Amorphophallus konjac. Next base: position 432,384,833 of record CM040120.1, on the reverse strand, counting down.
TCAGCAGAAGGTTGATCAGAACTGAAGAAAGATATACTTACATAGAGAAGACCTGCCTGGCACTGGTTTTCGCTGTTAAGAAGCTCCGACACTATATGCTGTCACATGAGATCAGATTGATATATGCAGCAGATCCGCTCAAATATATATTGACTCAGCCGGCACTCAAAGGTCGATTAGGCAAATGGGCTATGATTCTGATGGAGTTTGACATCACTTATATACCTCAGAGGGCTATAAAGGGTCAGGCTGTGGCTGAATTCTTTGCAGAGCACCCTGTACCAGAAAATGCTATGCTGGAGACCGAGCTCCCTGATGATGAAGTGCTCTAAGCATGCCAAACCCAGCCAGTCATGTGGCAATTATATTTCGATGGGGCATCAAGGACAGAATTTGATTCTAATGGGAAAACCAGAATACGTGCAGGAGCCGGTATTGTGCTGAAGTCACCAGAGGGAGAATTATTACACCTCCTGTTCCATAAACAAGCCTTGCACCAACAATGAAGCTGAATATGAAGCTCTAATAATTGGCCTCCAGATCACCCTCAGTATGGGCATTCGGATGCTTCAGGTATTCGGTGACTAAATGTTAGTAATAAAACAAATGTAGGGGGAATTCGAAGTGCGAAAGCTAGAATTGAACCCCTATCACCAAAAGGCTGCACACCTCATGGCGAACTTCTACCACATTGATCGCAATCATGTATGCCGGGGACATAATGCTCAAGCTGACGCACTGGCAAAGCTGGCCAGCTCACTATCGGTCCCGCCAGATGAGACACTCAACATCATTGTCATGAACAGGCGGCAAATCCCTAGCATGTTGGAAGCGTGTCCTGAAGAGTATGAGATTGATGCCGTTGACAGAGTATAGGGGTCTGATTGGAGAGAGCATCTACTGCAGTGGTTCCTACACCAACAGCTGCCCAAGAACAAAGAAGAGAGAATGAAACTCCTAAGGGTTAAGGATTCCTATGAATGCAGAAATGGAACTTTGTTCCGAATTATGGCGGGCGCTGATAGGGTGCTAGGCCCGGATACAGAGGGGGGTGAATGTATCCCTCTACCAATAATGCCCAAATTAAAACTTGGATGCTAGACACAATCCCAGAATAAAATTAATTCAATTGAACTTATGAACAAACACATGGAGCGCGCCTAAGCAATCATCTAGCGGAAGCAAAGCAAGGCAATCAAATCACTGCACAGAAAATTTTTTAGGTGGTTCGGTTCACAGACCCACGTCCACCCCTCACTCCCAACCGGAGTGAGGCTTCCACTAGCACAAGTTAGAAACCGCAGACTCAGTCTGTAACAGGTGCTGCCAAATAGGTTGACCAGGGGAACAACCTCCCCTCTTCCTTCAGACCGGAGGGACACCCCAAGTGACTCCCAGCCACTTGGAGCCAGAGATTAGGTCTCTCTTCCTCCAGACCAGGAGGGAACCCACCAGTGACTCCCCGTCACCAGCAAACCAGAGGTCACAGACCTCTTTTCCTCCAGACCAGGAGGGAAACACTGATGACTCCCAGTCACCAGCAAAATCGGAGATCAGATCTCCCTTCTCCTGAGTCCACAGGAGGAACCCCGATCCCAAACAAGGGAAACAGAAACCACTGAATGTATGAAAGGAACAAACGAAAAATAAAACAGGAAAATCAAAAACAATATAGCTCCGAAGAGCACAATGACTGTGGATTTGATCCATGAGTCAATCCATGATTAGATCTTCAGGATGGACTGGCTGCACACTCTTTCTCCTTCTCATGATTTTTCTCCTCTCTCACTTTGGCTCTCAGCTTCTCTTTCTTTTTCTCTCGTTTACAGGCTCTCTCTGTCTCTTCTTTTCTCTTCTTCTTCTTCTTCTTCTGCTTCTCTGCTACTCTCACCTTCTTCTATCACTCTCTCCTCTTTTCGATCAGTCTTCTTCAGGAGAAGAAGCTTCGCATTTATAGTAGCAGCAACTAGGGCTGATGCTCTGCACGATTCTCGCCCTAGCTTCAGTCCACGTGACGGCTTCTCAGCATCTTGGATCACGTGCCAGGTGCCATCCTCGGATCACGTGCCCAGACTCTGCATGTTTAATGAAGAGTTCAGTCGATCAGCAGAATCAACACAGGCTGTACATAGTTCAATCAAGCAGCAATGTATAGACTTAACAATGCAGTGTGCATGCAATGTACAGACTTTGCGTGCAGGCTGCCAGCGATGTATAGACTTGCTGCGTGCAGGCTGGCAACAATGTATAGACTTTGCTGCATGCTGTGGGACGCAATGTATAGACTTTGCGGTAGGCAACTGGACGTTGTATAGACATGCTGTGCAGGCTGTGGGACGCAATGTATAGACATTACAGTGCTGGCTGCTAGCGATGTATAGACATTGCAGTGCTGCCGTGGGACGTTGTATAGACTTACTGTGCAGACTGCCAGATGCAGTGTACAGACTTTGCGTGTGTGTGCTGAGACAATGTGTAGACTTGGTTCGAGCAACACACTGACTGTACAGACTATATGAATGCAGAGCTAGACCCATGTACAGACTTCATACATGCAAGACTGAAGCGTGTACAAACATGATGTAGCATGATTGTATAGACTTAGTGTGTGCGAGCATTGCTGCAGGCAGTATACAGACTTTGTTATGCAAGGCTATGGCATGCTGTCAAGCAATGTGCAGACTTGTGTGTGAGACATGAAGCAATCGAATGTATAGACATGCAACAAGGAAGTGTATAGACTTGATGAAAGTAATGCATGCACAATGATGCAATGTTCAGACTTTGCTGAAGGCTGCCAGTCGATGTATGGACTTGGCTGAGGGCAACACTGAAGCAATGTTCAGACTTCATGTATGCAATGCAGTGGCTTGTACACACTTTGTGTGTGTGAAGCTATGCATGTATAGACTTCACATATGCAGTCATTATACCATGTATAGACTAGTGTTCACGTGAGAAAACGATGTATAGAGTTGATGTATGCAGCAATAAGAATGCACATACTTTATTGCGTGCATGACAGACAATGTCTAGACTTTCTATAATGCGTGCAGTTAAAGAAACAAACAGATGTATAGACTTTAAGTAAAGATGCATGAGCAATGTATAGACTATGCATATGCAAAGGCTGTATAGACTTAGCGTGCTATGCAAAGGCTGTATAGACTTGAGCTAAGCAAGCTACAGGGCCGATGTATAGACTTGAGCTAAGGAAGCTACAGGGCCGATGTATAGACTTTGCATATGTGAGACACTGTACAGACTTGAATACAGAGTGACGATGTGTAGACATGCCCAATGTACAGACTTAGCAGTAGCATGATGGCAAGTGCTGTACAGACTTCACATGAGACAATGCAATGTGTAGACTTGATGAACAAACAAGTGAGCGATGTACAGACTTGCTAAACGATGCATGAGACGCTGCCAGACTGTACAGACTTGCTAAGAGGATGCATGAGACGCAGAACAATGTATAGACTTTGAAGCTTAACTGAGACGGTGGATGTACAGACTTCATGGCTCAACTGAGACGGTAGATGTACAGACTTAGTGTTGCGACACTAGGCCAATGTACAGACTTAGACCGCCTGCATGCTATGCAATGTACACACTTCGACCGCTTGCATGCTATGCAATGTACACACTTCGAATGCCTGCATGCTATGCAGTGTGTAGACTTTGAAGTGCTTGCAACTGTGCAATGTGCAGACTTTGAAGTCTCACATGCAATGGAGTGTGTGGACTTGTCATGCCTACACAAGGCGATGTACATACTTGCTGCGTGATGCTAATGTGCAGACTATGTAAATGCATGCAGTGTATAGACCCACTTCTGTCCGGACTATGCTGAGTGTGATGATGCATGGATGTTTAGCCTGTACTGACTTCCACAAGCAGAGTAAAGCAACTGATGTATATGTATATGAATGCTTTATGCAGCAGATAACATGACTGAACATCAAATGCAATGCTTTAGATCTGATAAACTGACTGAACAGCAATGCAATGCTTTATGCTCTGATAAACTAACTGAACATCCGAATGACTAAAATGACTGAATATCACATGGAGACTCACAGTGCTTAACTCACATCAAAACCAATCATCAAAACCACAGGGGCACAACAATCTCCCCCTTTTTGATGATGGTCACACTGGCAACACAGTGAGTCATTCTGATGATGTGAGTCATTCTGATGACTCAAACTATTCTCCCCCTTTGACTTCATCAAAAAGAAAATAGTTTGAGAAGTTAAAGCATATTTATGACTCAGTCAATTTCTCCCCCTTGCTATAATCAAGATGAACCATGGAGAGGTATGAATGCAAAGATGCATATGCAACAAGAAATGCAATACCTCCCCCTAAATATATGAATTCAAGGTCACAATTGATATGAATATGATTCAATATGACAAGGAAGCACCCCCTGAATAGATACCAATTGATATGCATCTGTTACATTTCTCCCAATTGATATGGTTGAGAGGGAGACCACAGTGGCATTCAAGGATAAGTTCAGGTCAATGAATCAAGGATAGTGAGCAGAAGAGTTTCAAATAATAGATTTTCAAATAAGCTCCAAACACAAGAAATTCAGACGGATTTTCAAGGAGATACCAATCTCATAAATCAATAACAGAATTTTTCAAAGTCTTCCATTATAAGGGCTTATGAATGAACTTTATTGAACTGCATGGTTTAAACATGATGTATACAAAGTTTGTCAATAAAATTCTATATTTATATCTAAAATCACAGTTTAATAAAAGTAAACCAAGCCCTCACATTTATATCTTGATTAACCTCCCTTTCTCTTACACAATCAAATTTACTGACTTCTTTAGGAATTACATTCACTAGTATTGAGATCAAACAATTATGAAGTCATGTGAATTTGTCTAGGGTTATAGAAATTTAACTTTTGCATCAATATTCAAATATTACAATTTGTTCAGCATATTTTCATTCAACATATTTCCAGAGCACTCTAGTTCAGTGCACACCTTGTAACTAGAGGATATACGGTGATCAAACGCCAATATCCCTAAGCACTTAGTGTGACTAACAGTCATGCTTTATAAACAGAGTTAACATTTACACCTCATGACATACCTCATTTCATTTCTTTGATGAGTGAGATGTATTTCTCAGTATGCATGCCATTGCTCTGCCAGATTTAACAATCATTTTTAAGTAGAGTTAACTATGGCACCTCATGACACAATCCTTTGGACATGGTTTCTCAGTGACCAAAGTCATTGCTCTGACAATTATTTATCATTTAGACATTTCAGAGAGCTCATTTGCTTCAAAACAATACAAATTCCATGTACTTAACCACATAAAGTCATGGATTCAATAGTGTAGATTCCAGAAGTTTTTACAAGACTCAGCATGAAACAGTTGGTTGAAGTTTATTAAAACATGATTCAGATATTTTTTAAGAGATTTAAAGTCAAACTTCAATGAAAACATTAAATTCAAACCAGCTGAGTTATTTCAGACATTCATAAAATCGTATAATAGAAGATTCCTAGTTCAAGTGTTTTCAGATTTATGAACGAGAGATGTCCCATTGAAATCTTCATAAATGACTGATGGAAGAGATTTTCAAGAATGACTGTTTTTGAAGCTCATTGTTTTCAGATATGATCAAGGTTTGTCAATTAAAATCAATGAGGAAAAGGTTATGCACATCAAGCAAGATATCAGGAGGTCAGGCATGCTTCAGGATTTTCAAGATTAACATGCAATGAATTTTGACAAATGTATGCATTTGACAATCTGTATGCAATGCATTGACTTCCCCTGACACTATGCATTCAATTACTCTTTTTTGGCATTTTTCAATGAAATGCAATGCAATTAACCACATGTATGCAAAGACATGTAATGTTTGCCATGAAGACTGAACATATGACAATGTGACTCATGCTCATTCAGACTGCCCTACTAAGTAAAATGACCCATGGTACTAGGCAGTGCACTTGGTCTAAAAGACCACCTCACACATAGTAAGTACCTCCAGACAGATTTTCCTGCCTTTTGGTAGCTTACTCTTTGATATACCATAGTGGTCATGCATGATAATTCAACATGGGCAACATACATGGATCAAATTTCAGATTTTCAGATTTTTCAGAATACAATTTATTTTCAGAGATTATGCATATCAACAATTATCAAACAACTGCAATTGGCATATGTATGCATCAGATGCAGACAACCCTTTTAATCTCATATTTGCACAGAACACTCAGCAAGTGCATGATCAGAAAATAATGCAAATGACAGATGATGAATGAATATGCAAAATCAGATTTAATGTGCAATGCAGTAAAACTAAAAACAGGAAGTGCAAGAAATTTACCTGAAAAGTTCAGGAAGGGGTTTTCATTCTTGAGTGCCTTGGATTAATCCCCTCTTTATTAATCAGCTTCCAAGGCACACCTGCAAGTTAGCAAACTATTTTACACAAATAGGCACCCAAGAAGTCTTGGGTCATGACATGAGAGTATCACTCCTAGCAGGTTTTCTCAGCACATTTTTAACTTGATGATTATCAAATTTCATCAGAGGATAACCATCCATCAAATGTCCAGATTTGCCATAATGATGGCAAGAAGCATCAGATTTCTGATTTGATTTATGCATATTCTTATTAGCATGAATTCTATGTGCATATGCATGACAATTTTTGTTAACAGAATTAAAATTCTGTTTACCAAAATAAGCCAGCCAACAGTCAGCAGCTCTATGGCCTGGCTTCCCACATTCAAAACATGCAGGAATCTTTTCTTTAAAAATAGATTTGTTTCTACCATAATCATTTCTGTCTGCAGGGAGATTGACTGTTTTAGGATTAAATTTTCTACCCTGAGCATGCCAGCATTCAATGGCCCTGTGGCCTATCTTTCCACAGTCAAAGCATGTAATGAGCTTATCTTTGAAAGCAAATTTGTTCCTGTCAAAAATCATTTTGTTTACAGGAAATTTGGTAAATTTGGAGTTGAAATATCTCCCTTGGGCATGCCAACATTGGGCTGCAATGTGGCCCATCTTGCCACAGTGAAAGCATGAATTAGAATTTCTCCTACCAGCATTCAGCCAGCATTCAAATCTCTTATGACCCAATTTTCCACAATTAAAGCATGTCATATGCTGGTTTATTGAATCAAACTTGTTCTTGTTAATAGCATGACTATTTGCATGAAATTTAGCATGATATGAATGATATGTTTTCTTATCACTTGCAAACCAGTATTGTGTAATTGTGTGTCCTAATTTGCCACAGTAAGAACATTCAATTTTATTTTTCTGAGATGAAGGATTTTTATCATAAAATTTCCTAGCATTCATATCATCCTTCTCCATCAATTTACACTCATGCATCAAATGGCCGAATCTATGACAGTAATGACAGATCATTTTTTTATTAGATGCATGTGAGTGTGTGTGAGGACTATGATCAACATGCACTGATGAGCCCTTTTTGATTATTTTCTATTCTCCAGTCTTTTTCGAATTTTTATCATGTTTTTCTATTTTTTGAATGATGGGATGTTTGACCTGTGATATTGTGGCTACATTTGAAGCATTTACAAATGATGTCATTACTTTGTTCTGAAAAACCTTTTTATTTAGATTATTGTAGCCTAACCCTTCCTTTTTGATATTGACTTTTACACCTAGTAGCTTGTCTAGGTTTTCTTGCCCACTCACAAACTTAGACAAAGAGTTCCTCAAGTCTTGGATTTCATTTTCAAGAGAGGCAATGTGTAACTCATAACTTGCAGTCTCTTGTTCACTGCAATTCACAGCTTCATTCAAAACCTTGTTGGCAATTTTGTATTCTTCGATCTCCTTTCTCAGATCATCTTCTTTTTCAGTTTCATTTGTACAGATCATTTTTCTTTTCTCCAATGTAAGAAGTCTTTCAGACATGGCACTGTTTAACAATTTTAATTTTTCAACTTCTTCTTTAAGCTTATCATTTTGAACCAATTCATTTATTAGAAGCTGATCTTCTGAATTGACTTCTTGCTTTCTTCTATTTTCAAATTCCTTCATTTCTCTTTGCTGTTTTTCATCCTTTTTCTGTAACTCCATGTTTACAGATTTTATGACTTCAAATTTCTCAATCAACAAATCATTCTCTCGTTTAAGTTTCTCTAATTTTTCTTCATTTTCTTTGGAGAATTTTCTGAGGGAATCTTTTTCAGACTTCAGCTTGTCTAAATCTGAGTTCACACTTTCAAAATTTTTCATCAATTCTTTACTCTGAACAAAATCATGACAAGTTAGGCTAAGCTTCTTCTCAAGTTCAGAGATTTCTTTTACATGATCTTGATTCTCAATTTTCGGCAATGAAATTTGTTTCTTCAACATTTGAATATCAGACATACAAGCATCATGAGCATTTTTCAGTTCAGCACAATTTTTATATGGAGAATTCAAACTGTCTAATCTACTATTCTTCTTCAAATGTTTGTATTGTTTTCTTAAATGTTCATGAGATTCAAGCAACTCAGTATATGCATTCTCCCAATCATCTAAAGAAAAATTCTTGAAGGGATTTACCTCTTCATCATTATCTTCTTCATTTTGGCTGCCACTTTGATTGCTTCTGTTAGCCATCATGCAGCTTCTTCACTTCTCATCTGAGCTCGCTTCAGTATATCTAGAATGTCTTTAGCAGAGCTGCAATCATGAAAGCAGGAATGTAAAGCCTTATCAGTAGCTGCCTTCATTAGATTCATAGCTATCTGATTCTCTTCATACATTGATCTGTGACTGTCAGTCCATTTGGACTTTTTCTTTAGTAATTTATGAGGACTGTGTGAAATTAACTTCCATAGATCAGGATTAACTTATATAGCATAATTTTTCAGACTGACAAACCATACATTAAAATTGGAGCCGTTGAAAACTGGTGGATCACCCATGAGAACAGATCAGATTTAATGCAACAGGAATGTTGATGCACCAAAAGCAAATTAGCACCTAAGACTGCAGGATCAGATCTGTGTCGCTGGACCTTCTATGCAGACACCGCTCTGATACCAATTGATAGGGTGCTAGGCCCGGATACAGAGGGGGGGTGAATGTATCCCTCTACCAATAATGCCCAAATTAAAACTTGGATGCTAGATACAATCCCAGAATAAAACTAATTCAATTGAACTCATGAACAAACACATGGAGCGCGCCTAAGCAATCATCTAGCGGAAGCAAAGCAAGGCAATCAAACCACTGCACAGATAATTTTTTAGGTGGTTCGGTTCACAGACCTACGTCCACCCCTCACTCCCAACCGGAGTGAGGCTTCCACTAGCACAAGCTAGAAACCGCAGACTCAGTCTGCAACAGGTGCTGCCAAATAGCTTGACCAGGGGAACAACCTCCCCTCTTCCTCCAGACCGGAGGGACACCCCAAGTGACTCTCATCCACTTGGAGCCAGAGACTAGGTCTCTCTTCCTCCAGACCAGGAGGGAACCCACCAGTGACTCCCCGTCACCAGCAAACCAGAGGTCACAGACCTCTCTTCCTCTAGACCAGGAGGGAAACACTGATGACTCCCAGTCACCAGCAAAACCGGAGATCAGATCTCCCTTCTCCTGAGTCCACAGGAGGAACCCCGATCCCAAATAAGGGAAACAGAAACCACTGAATGTATGAAAGGAACAAACGAAAAACAAAACAGGAAAATCAAAAACAATATAGCTCCAAAGAGCACAATGAATGTGGATTTGATCCACGAGTCAATCCATGATCAGATCTTCAGGATGGACTGGCTGCACACTCTTTCTCCTTGTCACTATTTTTCTTCTCTCTCACTTTGGCTCTCAGCTTCTCTTTCTTTTTCTCTCGTTCGCAGGCTCTCTTTGTCTCTTCTTTTCTCTTCTTCTTCTTCTTCTGCTTCTCTGCTGCTCTCACCTTCTTCTATCACTCTCTATTTTCGATCAGTCTTCTTTAGGAGAAGAAGCTTCGTATTTATAGCAGCAGCAACTAGGGCTGATGCTCTGCAATAAAACTAATTCAATTGAACTCATGAACAAACACATGGAGCGCGTCTAAGCAATCATCTAGCGGAAGCAAAGCAAGGCAATCAAACCACTGCACAGATAATCTTTTAGGTGGTTCGGTTCACAGACCTACGTCCACCCCTCACTCCCAACCGGAGTGAGGCTTCCACTAGCACAAGCTAGAAACCGCAGACTCAGTCTGCAACAGGTGCTGCCAAATAGCTTGACCAGGGGAACAACCTCCCCTCTTCCTCCAGACCGGAGGGACACCCCAAGTGACTCCCAGCCACATGGAGCCAGAGACTAGGTCTCTCTTCCTCCAGACCAGGCACCAGTGACTCCCCGTCACCAGCAAACCAGAGGTCACAGACCTCTCTTCCTCTAGACCAGGAGGGAAACACTGATGACTCCCAGTCACCAGCAAAACCGGAGATCAGATCTCCCTTCTCCTGAGTCCACAGGAGGAACCCCGATCCCAAATAAGGGAAACAGAAACCACTGAATGTATGAAAGGAACAAACGAAAAACAAAACAGGAAAATCAAAAACAATATAGCTCCAAAGAGCACAATGAATGTGGATTTGATCCACGAGTCAATCCATGATCAGATCTTCAGGATGGACTGGCTGCACACTCTTTCTCCTTCTCACGATTTTTCTTCTCTCTCACTTTGGCTCTCAGCTTCTCTTTCTTTTTCTCTCGTTCGCAGGCTCTCTTTGTCTCTTCTTTTCTCTTCTTCTTCTTCTTTTGCTTCTCTGCTGCTCTCACCTTCTTCTATCACTCTCTATTTTCGATCAGTCTTCTTTAGGAGAAGAAGCTTCGTATTTATAGCAGCAGCAACTAGGGCTGATGCTCTGCAATAAAACTAATTCAATTGAACTCATGAACAAACACATGGAGCGCGCCTAAGCAATCATCTAGCGGAAGGAAAGCAAGGCAATCAAACCACTGCACAGATAATTTTTTAGGTGGTTCGGTTCACAGACCTACGTCCACCCCTCACTCCCAACCGGAGTGAGGCTTCCACTAGCACAAGCTAGAAACCGCAGACTCAGTCTGCAACAGGTGTTGCCAAACAGCTTGACCAGGGGAACAACCTCCCCTCTTCCTCCAGACCGGAGGGACACCCCAAGTGACTCCCAGCCACATGGAACCAGAGACTAGGTCTCTCTTCCTCCAGACCAGGAGGGAACCCACCAGTGACTCCCCGTCACCAGCAAACCAGAGGTTACATACCTCTCTTCCTCCAGACCAGGAGGGAAACACTGATGACTCCCAGTCACCAGTAAAATCGGAGATTAGATCTCACTTCTCCTGAGTCCACAGGAGGAACCCCGATCCCAAACAAGGGAAACTGATGTGACACAACGAAGGGGTATGCAGCAAAATGAACACGGGTCCTTGGACCTATTCTGCAAGCACAAACACAAAGCAACAAAGTACTAGATTGGGCCGAATCGCCGTCGCACACACACGAGCTCGGGTGACTTGATGATGCCAAGTGGAGATGATGGATCAAGGCCCTTGCTGGTAGAGTGCCAGCAGGGCTAGGGTTGCCCTCCCGAAGGTACGAGGCCCACACTTAAGGGGCTGGCCGGGTGCCAATTGGGGCACTAGGTCCCTCTCTCACATAGCCCACGGTGACCGCTCGTAAGTGGATCACACGGGGTCGGGCGCTCTCTCTCTTGCTCATCGGAGCAATGCCACGGATATTAGCTGAACAAGTACTATTGTTGGAGCAAAGTTCAGAGCTTACCCTGGTTGGTTTGAAGAAACCAACCCCGTTCGGAGACGAGGGCGAGCGGGGAAGTGTGGGTTCCCCGCACACTGCGCCGATGAAGCTTGAACCCTGTTTAAATTATACAACCACTACGCGTCACACAGAAGGGTGGACTTGGGGTGGGGATATCTGTATTAAAATTCAAACACTACCTCCACACAGGGAGGGGCATTAAGCCAGCCAGGCGGGGAGGGGAGATTCGCTCGAATCACGCCGACGGATCACCCGACCAAATCTGCCCGTGTCTTGGGCAGCAGGACAGGGGATTGATGTTGCTGCCGCTGTGCGCTCCTCCGGACTCATAACTTGATGAGACTAGCTCTGAAACGACGCTGACAGACCCAGGTACGCTTGTGAATTTTGGTGGGCAGTTCCCGTGTCGCCTCTGGTCGGAGTGGAACCCGGAGCAGGTGCTCAGAGTTCTGGTTCATGGTGGTCCAGAGTGTTGCAGCTGCTTGTCGAAGGTGCCACGGTCACTCCCGAAGTCCGAATGAGGCGAGACCAAGTCGAGGATGTCCGTGGACGAGTATTCTTCGAGCAGAAACCAAGAACAGCACCAGATAATGTTGGGGTGGTGAGGAGGAGCCCGTTGAGTGAGGCAGTGTTGGGGCAGGACCCAAACAGACTGTCTGCGCACCCGGTGGAGAAAATTTGGAAAAGACACTTCCTGGTACCGAACAGGACGCCGTTTGTTGGTGGTGGTGGTCACCTTGCGGTAGAAGCTCTCGGCCAAGTGGCGCCTCCAGAAGTTGAGAGGTGTGGCCGTGGGAGCTTCTGCAAGTCACTTCTGGCTGCAGACCGGACTGGATCTGCACAGTTGGCAAAGAACAGCTCTCCCGGGCAGCTCGGGCCTCAGATTGAGACGAGACCACCTTGCCTGCGAAGACGACTGGAAGAGCTTTCCGACGGTGTAGGTCACACCCCCACGAGCTCTGGGATGTGGTCGCTGGCGGCACTGCAACAGGATGTTGATCTGCAGGGCTTCAGCTGCACACAGATTTGAAGAGAAAGGGGTTGAAGGGGGGGGGGGTTTCTTTGGTGGTAGGGTAGGGGAGATGGTTGCTTTGGTGGTGGGGAATGGTTGGGAGGTGGCAAGGGGAGGTGAGGGAGAAAGGTAGGGGCGGAGCTAGCAGGGGAGAGGGATGGGTGCGCAAGAGGCCTTGGAGGAGGCGGGGGCGCAAATGGGTTGGGGGAGAGGGGTGGATGTTCCTTTGATTTGGGTGGAGGGTTAATGGTGGTGTTAATGGAGGTCTAGGGAATAGGAAGGGGTTGCTTTGGGGATGGGAAGAGTTGCATAGGAGAAGGGAGTCTTCCTTGGGAAGGTGGAAGGGTGTATGGGGAATGGGAAGAGTTGCTTGGGGATGTGGAGGAATTAAAGGGAAGTGAAGGCTCTTGGGGAGGTGAAAGGGTGGGAGCTGAGGTGGCGGATGATGTGGCAAGGGGGGGGGGAAGGTGAAGGGGAAGGTTCGCCCAAGGGAGAGAGAGAGAGAGGAGGGGAGAGAGAGGGGTTCACCCCCTATAGAGAGAGAGAGATAGAGAGTGAGAGCTAGAGAGAGAGAGAGGAAGCCAATTCAAGTGGCTATAATTTATTCAATACTTCATTAGCTTCTCCAAGTGGGGATTGGGGTCCTATTTATAGGAATCCCAACTTTTACAAAAAGTCTCTGAGATAAGTGCTAAAAGCAAATAAGCAAGAGAAATGGGGAAGGGGGAGGGCGCCCCTGGGCCAGGCCCACTTAATTGGGCCCATACAACACACTAGCCCACATGATGACACAACTTAGGTAAATAACAAGATAACCTAGGGACTTAACTCAAAATAAAGGCAAAATACATCAAAATGACTCAAAAACAAAGGCAAAATACATCAAGATGACCCAAATAGTAAGCCCCAATGTTGAAGTGGACCCGCCTAGACGTGGAGCCGCAACCTACCCATCTCCGGGAGGGAGAGAGGTGTCGAGCCAGAGGGATCCATGGGTGATGTCCCCATCAACTCCCCCGGGCTGTGAAGAGCTCGACTCTGTCGAGAAAGGGTCCACTTGGCTGCGATAACGCTCCAGGAGGTCGGGGTCTAGCTGCTGAAGATCCTCCCTGCTCACCCATGAATCATCTGAAGGGGGCCAGCCCTTCCACCTGACCAAGTATCACTCGTATGCTTTGCTCCGGGTGACAGTGACCTATTCATCCAATATCCGCTCTACTTGCTCACGTTGGCCCCTCTGGGCTGGTGGAACTCTCTCATGGGTAGTGGCTCTCTCAAGGGGTGGAACAAGCTCAATTTCCTTACTAGGTGTCACCGTGGGACCCCTATATGGCACCAAGTCAGCCACATTGAATGTGGGACTTACTCCGTACTCCTCGGGGAGGTCCAATACGTAAGCATTTCTGCCGATCTGCCTCAGAACCTGGAAGGGACCTGATCCATGCGACCTCAGTTTGGAGACATTCCCAGGGAAAAGTCTCTCAATTCTCACCATCACAAAGTTACCTATACGAAATTCCTGGTGGCGTCGGTGGGAATCGGCCGATTTCTTATACACCTCATTGCTTTTGTTGATGTGTTTGCGGATGGTGCCATGCAGTGTCATGAATGACGATCCCCTAGAGATGTGGGGAGGGCCCGGACAACCAAATGCAGTCCTATCAAGTGTTAGATTGATTTTGACGGTCTTAGGAGGACCAGGGCATCCATGAATTGACCTATCATGCTTAGAAGCCATGTGGACCTTGATGCACTTAGGTGGACCGGGGCAGCCACAAGTGACCCTATCATGCATGAGATGGATGAAGAGTGGGGGAGGACCAGCTTGTCCAAATGTAAACCTGTCGTGCACTGGACCTAGTGTGTATGTGACACAAATGACGTGACTAGCCTTACCACATGATGCAAAATGTTGTGACACATGCATTCCTATCACGATGGTCCCATCTTTAGGTGGGGGTTGATTTGGGGGTTTCCACTCATGGGGGTCGAAGGGATCCAAGAAAGTGGACATCTTGGGATGGGTCAATTCCTCATTTCCTAGGTGGATGTCACCCATGGTCATGGCTCTCATAGTGTGGGCTAAGTTTTGGAATGGGTGGGTTAGGTTCGACATGGTGGGTGAGGGTAGGAGGGAGTGGGTGGTGAGTGATAAGTACTCGGAAGCCCATAGGAAGTGGTCAAAAGGTTCGAGATGGGTTAAGGGGTGGGTGATGTGGAGGTGGGCTTTAATCGAAGTGAACGTCCTAGGCTCCCTAGTACACATAGGGAAGTGGGAATCATGAACCTAGTGGGACCTATCGTAATGCTCCTTGCAAAGGGACGAGGGGTAGGGAAAGATGTAGGAGGGCAAGGATGTGGGTTGGTAAAGAAGGGCTAGTGGGAAGGGATCATGTGGATCTAGGAGGACTTGGGTTGAGGAGATTGAGGCTTCTTCCCATCCTAGACCTGGAGCACTCCAAAGCATACACTCCCTAGTGTGGGCTAGGCACTTGTCTCCTAATGGGGTAAGTACAAAAGCGGATTCCCTAGGTTGAGTGCCTTTTTCTTGTGGTAGGGGGTGGTGTAAAACTCATCGGGCTCGGGTAGAAACAATACGAGCTCACTCATGCCAGGACCCTTGGTGTAAATGGAGATGATGGACCTGATAGAGGGGTGTGAGAAACTAAGGTACCCCGTATCACTCACTCCTAAGGACATCATGTTTGTCACCTCTATTTGCCTTAGTATGCCTTTAATCAAGTCCCTCATGGCTCCTACAAAGCAAAACGAATGATAGGTTGTGTGGAATGGTAGGGTGGGCTCGATTGGATTATGGTTATCCATGGAGGGACGCATGATGTGGAGGAGGAGGTCTTGCTTAAGCCACTCAATGAGGGGTTCCCCAAGAATCACAATTCTCATGGAGGAAGGGGTGGGGGAACTTGGTTGGTCATCATGTAACTCATGAGGGAGGGTGTACCCAGTTAGGATCGCTGTGGTCTCTTTGGATAAAGATGAGCCTTCTTGACCCAACCCTTGGCATTGGGCTTCATATTCTTCCTCCCAATCTAGGGGAGCCTCATATTCTTCGGTCACCTCCTTAAGTTCCTTTTGGAAAGGGGTGGGAGGAGGATTTGTGGAGGCTTGTGGGGTGTGGGTTTGATGGAGAACTTTGGGTTGGGGAATGGTGGCTGTCACGGGCCTCGGTGGAGGGGTGGACATGGGGTCCACGTGGGTTTGAATGGTGAGGGTGGAGTGAGCCATGATGCTTCTTCCACATGGGATGGGCACTTCTCGGCCTAACCCATGACATTGTGACTCGTATTCTTTTTCACAATCGGGGGAGGCCTCATGTAGTTCAATTACAATCTTATCCCTTTGGGGTGTGGGGGTCTTACGCTCTAAGGGAATGGGAAGGTCTTTTGGGGATGGGGTGATGAAGGTTGGGGCATGGTGCACCCGGGGTGGTGAAGTTTGGACCCTAAGGGAGGTCTTGGATTGATTGGGAGGGAAAGGGGGAGTGGGAGTGCTCCTCGGGTTATGGTTCTCAAGGTAGGAGTGGGAAGGTCGGGGTGCGTAGATATTCCTAAGCTCGATCTTCATCTCTTCCCATGATCCTACGGGTTCTTGCCTCCAAATCCTTCTTAAGCCCACTATGCGTTTCCACTCCTTCTTGGCTTGTCCCCGAAGCCGTCCTGTGGCCCTGCGGACTCTAGCGTGTCCATAGACCCTAGTCCTATCAAAGTGTTTATCCATGGTAGCCTCCCACTTTAGGTAGGCATTAGGACTAGATCTGTCAAAACTAAGGTCCCCTTCTAGGATGATGTCCATGAGGAGGGGGTCAATCGGGCTCTTGGGGAAGGCCGTGTTGAGGGGACTTAACCAATGTGGAGTGTACATGATGATGCACTGGGTGGCCCGATAAAGACTCTAAATGCGAATGCTCCCTAGGACCAAATTGTAGAGAGACAAGTTGTGAAGTTGCTCTGATACCACTTGATGTGACACAACTAAGGGGTATGCAGCAAAATGGACACGGGTCCTTGGACCTATTCCGCAAGCACAAACACAAAGCAACAAAGTACTAGATTGGGCCGAATCGCCGTCGCACACACATGAGCCCGGGTGACTTGATGATGCCAAGTGGAGATGATGGATCAAGGCCCTTGCTGGTAGAGTGCCAGTAGGGCTAGGGTTGCCCTCCCGAAGGTACGAGGCCCACACTTGAGGGGCTGGCCGGGTGCCAATTGGGGCACTAGGTCCCTCGTAAGTGGATCACACGGGGTCAGGCGCTCTCTCTCTTGCTCAACGGAGCAATGCCACGGATATTAGCTGAACAAGTACTATTGTTGGAGCAAAGTTCAGAGCTTACCCTGGTTGGTTTGAAGAAACGAACCCCGTTCGGAGACGAGGGCGAGCGGGGAAGTGTGGGTTCCCCGCACACTGCGCCGATGAAGCTTGAACCATGTTTAAATTATACAACCACTACGCCTCACACAGGAGGGTGGACTTGGGGTGGGGATATCTGTATTACAATTCAAACACTACCTCCACACAGGGAGGGGCGTTAAGCCAGCCAGGCGGGGAGGGGAGATTCGCTCGAATCGCGCCGACGGATCACCCGACCAAATCTGCCCGTGTCTTGGGCAGCAGGACAGGGGATCGATGTTGCTGCCGCTGTGCGCTCCTCCGGACTCATAACTTTATGAGACTGGTGCTGAAACGACGCTGACAGACCCAGGTACGCTTGTAAATTTTGGTGGGCAGTTCCCGTGTCGCCTCTGGTCGGAGTGGACCCCGGAGCAAGTGCTCAGAGTTCTGGTTCAGGCTGGTCCAGAGTGTTGCAGCTGCTTGTCAAAGGTGCCACGGTCACTCCCGAATTCCGAATGAGGCGAGACCAAGTTGAGGACGTCCGTGGATGAGTCTTCTTCGAGCAGAAACCAAGAACAGCACCAGATGATGTCGGGGTGGCGAGGAGGAGCCCATTGAGTGAGGCAGTGTCGGGGCTGGACCCAAACAGACTGTCTGCGCACCCGGGGGAGAAAATTTGGAAAAGACACTTCCTGATGCCGAACAGGACGCCGCTTGTTGGTGGTGGTGGTCGCCTTGTGGTAGAAGCTCTCGGCCAAGTGGCGCCTCCAGAAGTTGAGAGGTGTGGCCGTGGGAGCTTCTGCAAGTCACTTCTGGCTGCAGACCGGACTGGATCTGTATAGTTGGCGAAGAACAGCTCTCCCAGGCAGCTCGGGCCTCAGATTGAGATGATACTACCTTGCCTGCGAAGACGATTGGAAGAGCTTTCCGACGGTTTAGGTCACACCCCCAGGAGCTCCAGGATGTGGTTGTTGGCGGCACTGCAACAGGATGTTGATCTGCAGGGCTTCATCTGCACACAGATTTGAAGAGAAAGGGGTTGAAGGGGGGGTTTCTTTGGTGGTAGGGTAGGGGAGATGGTTGCTTTGGTGGTGGGGAATGGTTGGGAGGTGGCAAGGGGAGGTGAGGGAGAAAGGTAGGGGCGGAGCTAGCAGGGGAGAGGGATGGGTGCGCAAGAGGCCTTGGAGGAGGTGGGGGCGCAAATGGGTTGGGGGAGAGGGGTGGATGTTCCTTTGATTTGGGTGGAGGGTTAATGGTGGTGTTAATGGAGGTCTAGGGAATAGGAAGGGGTTGCTTTGGGGATGGGAAGGGTTGCCTAGGAGAAGGGAGTCTTCCTTGGGAAGGTGGAAGGGTGTATGGGGAATGGGAAGAGTTGCTTGGGGATGTGGAGGAATTAAAGGGAAGTGAAGGCTCTTGGGGAGGTGAAAGGGTGGGAGCTGAGGTGGCGGATGATGTGGCAAGGGGGGGGGGGAAGGTGAAGGGGCAGGTTCGCCCATGGGAGAGAGAGAGAGAGGAGGGGAGAGAGAGGGGTTCACCCCCTATAGAGAGAGAGAGATAGAGAGTGAGAGCTAGAGAGAGAGAGGAAGACAATTCAAGTGGCTATAATTTCTTCAATACTTCATTAGCTTCTCCAAGTGGGGATTAGGGTCCTATTTATAGGAATCCCAACTTTTACAAAAAGTCTCTGAGATAAGTGCTAAAAGCAAATAAGTAAGAGAAATGGGGAAGGGGGAGGGCGCCCCTGGGCTAGGCCCACTTAATTGGGCCCATACAACACACTAGCCCACATGATGACACAACTTAGGTAAATAACAAGATAACCAAGGGACTTGACTCAAAACAAAAGCAAAATACATCAAAATGACTCAAAAACAAAGGCAAAATACATCAAGATGACCCAAATAGTAAGCCCCAATGTCGAAGTGGACCCGCCTAGACGTGGAGCCGCAACCTACCCATCTCCGGGAGGGGGAGAGGTGTCGAGCCAGAGGGATCCATGGGTGATGTCCCCATCAGAAACAAAAACCACTGAATGTATGAAAGGAACAAACGAAAAACAAAACAGGAAAATCAAAAATAATATAGCTCCGAAGAGCACAATGACTGTGGATTTGATCCACGAGTCAATCCATGATCAGATCTTCAGGATGGACTGGCTGCACACTCTTTCTCCTTCTCACGATTTTTCTTCTCTCTCACTTTGGCTCTCAGCTTCTCTTTCTTTTTCTCTCGTTGGTAGGCTCTCTCTGTCTCTTCTTTTCTCTTCTTCTTCTTCTTCTACTTCTCTGCTGCTCTCACCTTCTTCTATCACTCTCTTCTCTTTTTGATCAGTCTTCTTCAGGAGAAGAAGCTTTACATTTATAGCAGCAGCAACTAGGGCTGATGCTCTGCACGATTCCCGCCTAGCTTCAGTCCGCGTGGCGGCTTCTCAACATCTTGGATCACGTGCCAGGTGCCAGCCTCGGATCACGTGCCCAGACTCTGCAGGTTTAATGAAGAGTTCAGTCGATCAGCAGAATCAACACAGGCTGTACATAGTTCAATCAAGCAGTAATGTATAGACTTAACAATGCAGTGTGCATGCAATGTACAAACTTTGCGTGCAGGCTGCCAGCGATGTATAGACTTGCTGCGTGCAGGCTGGCAACAATGTATAGACTTTGCTGCATGCTGTGGGATGCAATGTACAGACTTTGCGGCAGGTAGCTGGACGTTGTATAGAGATGCTGTGCAGGCTGTGGGACGCAATGTATAGACATTGCAGTGCTGGTTGCCAGCGATGTATAGACATTGTAGTGCTGCCGTGGGACGTTGTATAGACTTACTGTGCAGACTGCCAGATGCAGTGTACAGACATTACGTGTGTGTGCTGAGACAATGTGTAGACTTGGTTCGAGCAACACACTAACTGTACAGACTATATGAATGCAGAGCAAGACCCATGTACAGACTTCATACATGCAAGACTGAAGCGTGTACAGACATGATGTAGCATGATTGTATGGACTTAGTGTGTGCGAGCATTGCTGCAGGCAGTGTACAGACTTTGTTATGCAAGGCTATGGCATGCTATCAAGCAATGTGCAGGCTTGTGTGTGAGACATGAAGCAATCAAATGTATAGACATGCAACAAGGAAGTGTATAGACTTGATGAAAGCAATGCATGCACAATGATGCAATGTTCAGACTTTGCTGAAGGCTGCCAGTCGATGTATGGACTTGGCTGAGGGCAACGCTGAAGCAATGTTCATACTTCATGTATGCAATGCAGTGGCTTGTACACACTTTGTGTGTGTGAAGCTATGCATGTATAGACTTCACATATGCAGTCATTATACCATGTATAGACTAGTGTTCATGTGAGAAAACGATGTATGGAGTTGATGTATGCAGCAATAATAATGCACATACTTTATTGCGTGCATGACAGATAATGTCTAGACTTGCTATAATGCGTGCAGCTAAAGGAGCAAACAGATGTATAGACTTTAAGTAAAGATGCATGAGCAATGTATAGACTATGCAAATGCAAAGGCTGTATAGACTTAGCGTGCTATGCAAAGGCTGTATAGACTTGAGCTAAGCAAGCTACATGACCGATGTATAGACTTGAGCTAAGGAAGCTACAGGGCCGATGTATAGACTTTGCATATGTGAGACACTGTACAGACTTGAATGTAGAGTGACGATGTGTAGACATGCCCAATGTACAGACTTAGCAGTAGCATGATGGCAAGTGCTGTACAGACTTCACATGAGACAATGCAATGTGTAGACTTGATGAACAAACAAGTGAGCGATGTACAGACTTGCTAAACGATGCATGAGACGCTGCCAGACTATACAGACTTGCTAAGAGGATCCATGAGACGTAGAACAATGTATAGACTTTGAAGCTTAACTGAGACGGTGGATGTACAGACTTCATGGCTCAACTGAGACGGTTGATGTACAGACTTAGTGTTGCGACACTAGGCCAATGTACAGACTTAGACCGCCTGCATGCTATGCAATGTACACACTTTGACCGCCTGCATGCTATGCAATGTACACACTTCGAATGCCTGCATGCTATGCAGTGTGTAGACTTTGAAGTGCTTGCAACTGTGCAATGTGCAGACTTTGAAGTCTCGCATGCAATGGTGTGCGTGGACTTGTCATGCCTACACAAGGCGATGTACATACTTTCTGCGTGATGCTAATGTGCAGACTATGTAAATGCATGCAGTGTATAGACCCACTTCTGTCCAGACTATGCTGAGTGTGATGATGCATGGATATTTAGCCTGTACTGACTTCCACAAGCAGAGTAAAGCAACTGATGTATATGTATATGAATGCTTTATGCAGCAGATAACATGACTGAACATCAAATGCAATGCTTTAGATCTGATAAACTGACTGAACAGCAATGCAATGCTTTATGCTCTAATAAACTGACTGAACATCAGAATGACTAAAATGACTGAATATCACATGGAGACTCACAGTGCTTAACTCACATCAAAACCAATCATCAAAATCACAGGGGCACAACAGACGCCCGCAAGAAGATTTTGCTTCGCTGCCTGTCTACTGAAGAAGCTTGGCAAGCAATGAAAGAGATACACGCTGGAACAGCAGGGGCACACCAGGCTGGGCCTAAGATGAAGATTGAAATCAAGAAGCTGGGTTATTATTGGCCTACTATGTTTGAAGACTGTTGCCAGTTTGCAAAGTCATGCCAGAAATGCCAGGAGCATGCCGCTGTACCCAGGAGGCCTCCTGTAGCTCTACACCCAACAATTCCCAGCTGGCCTTTTGCTCAATGGGGAACTGATGTGGTCGGGCCACTACCGACTTCCTCAGCTAGACACAGGTACATCCTGGCTATAACAGACTACTTCTCTAGGTGGGCGGAGGCAGTAGCACTCAGAGAAGTGACTGGTGAGTTGGTTGCCAGATTCATCAAGCACAATATCATCTTCCGGTTTGGGGTCCCCAACCGAATAATATCTGATAATGGAAGTCACTTCAAGAACCAGAAAATATATCGGCTTGCCGAGAAGTACAAAATTGAATGGAGAACCTCCACTCCTTATAATCCACAAGCAAATGGATTGACCGAAGCCTTCAATAAGACACTATGCACCATGTTAGCCAAGGTCATTAGCTCTAATAAGAAGGACTGGGGTGAAAAGATGTATGAAGCACTATGGGCGTATTGCACCGTCTATAAAACCCCCACAGGTTGCTCGCCCTATTCACTGGTGTACGGCTCCGAGGCAGTAGTCCCTATAGAGCTGGAAGTACCGTCACTCAGAATTGCAGTCCAGCATGGCCTAGTTCGTGGCGAACAAACCAATGCTGAAAGAAGACTTGAAGAACTGGCTGAATTGGAGGGGAAGCGTCTGCAAGCCCAGAAAAATATCTAGATGTACCAAGCCCGCATGGCAAATGCCTTCAATAAGCTCGTCAAAGGGCGAGAATTCAAGAAAGGAGACCTGGTCATGGTCAAGAAAAGAGAAGTCATGGCATCCAATCTAAAAGGCAAACTTGCTGCTAACTGGCTGGGTCCATACGTAGTCCAGAGGGTCTACGAGGGCAGAGCCTACATGGTTGTCAACCATCCAGGGGAAATTCAATTCTCGCCACTCAATGGGAAACATCTGAAACTCTATCATGCCGCACCACTGCCTGCTGGGGGAGTGGCGAATGGATAGATAAATCAAGACTGATGACAATCAGGAGGGTCGCTCCTTTGCTACACACCAACATCGATCCAGACCTTCCGTCCGGAGTCGATGATGAAACCCTATTCTTCTTTGTGTTGGTGTTTACCCCACATCAACGATAAAACTTATACACATTTTCCAGTGACTGGCCCCATGCCTGAGCTGCTACATGACAACGTCACTCAGACCCTCCGTCCGAGTAAACGATGAAACCACTCTCCCTTGCGTTGATGTTTATCCCCACACCAATGATGAAACCTACATTCCCGGCAAACAGCTTCATGCCCAAGCCGCCATCCACCAACTTCAGTTCAGACCTTCCGTCCGAATTACGTGATGAAGCCCTACTCTCCTTTACGTTGATGTTCACCCCACATCAATGAATGGCACATGCTCAGAGAACAACGTGAGAATCAAAAAATAAAAAAAAATGATAAGAAATGGGGCTTAAAATAGAGGTGCCCCGCCGGACTTGTCCAAAACGTCTTGGACGAGGGTAAAAAAATGGCAAACAACCCGGCTGTGGCGAAAACCTGAAAGGGCGCTACAAGAAAATTTGGGAACCCCGCCATGTGAAAACCCGAAAGGGCGCGTGGGCAAAAGCAAGAGGGGGCTGGCTCCGGTGAAAACCCGAAAGGGCACTTGGGTCAGTAATGTGGTAATATAAAAAGTTCACTTCATGAATATCCTTCGGCAGCACATCCACCGCATGTCCCACCGATGATGAAACCCCGTTGATCATAAGGCATATCGTCTCGATCAATGCTAAAGCCCATCTCGGAATAGAGCTTCCGTCTGTTCTGGTAAAACCCTTCCACTTTCTGCCCAAGACCCACCACGGTAAAACCTATCCAGTTTAGATCTTGCATCTATTCTGATGAAACCTATCATACGTCCCACCGTGATGAAACATGCTATTGATCGATTGGCACACTGCCCGATCAGCGATGAAACCTGTCCGGTTTAGACCTTACGTCTATCCCGATGAAACCTATGAAATCCTTGCATTGGTATGAACCCAATACTGATGATGAAACCTGCTATTGATTGATTGGCACACTGCCCGATCAACGATGAAACCTATCCGGTTAAGACCTTGCGTCTACCCCGATGAAACCTATGGAACTCCTTGCATTAGTATAAACCCAATACCGGTGATGAAATCAGCTACTGATGGAGCGACACACTGCCTGATCGATGCTGAAACCCATCCAGGGTAGACCTTCCGTCTGCTCTGATAAAGACACAACATATTTCCTCAAGTCAATCCGGACCTTCCGTCTGGATAGATAATGAAGTCCCATTCCTTTGCGTTAATGTCAATCCCCACATTAATGATGAAATCTACATCCCCAGCGAACGGCTTCGTGCTTAAGTTGCTATACACATCCTCAAGTCAATCTGGACCTTTCGTCTGGATGGATAATGAAATCCCATTTCTTTGCGTTAATGTCAATCCTCACATTAACGATTATAGTCATGCTCTCGGTGAACGGCTTCGCGCCTAAGCCACAAAACACACTCAAGTCGACCCAGGCCTTCCGCCTGGGTGGACGATGAAACCCCATACCCCTTGCATTGATGTTAACACCCATATCAATGACGATGCATACACAGTTGAGCACATGGATTAACAATTTACAAAGTCAAAGTCCCAGTTCAACAAAAGAAAGAAAAAAAAAGACAAAATGTGGCTAAAAATAGAGATGCCCCGCCAGACTTGTTCAGGCATTCTGAACAAGGGAAAAAATGGCCAAAACCCAGCTGCGGTGAAAACCCGAAAGGGCACTGCAGGCAAAATCGGGTACCTCGCCACGTGAAAACCCGAAAGGGCGCGTGGGTAAACGCAAGAGGGGGCTGACTCCGGCGAAAACCTGAAAGGGCGCTTGGGTCAGTAATGTGGTAATTTAAAGGGTTCCATGCCAATGACGTGCTACCTTCATCTCCCACCATTTACAAGAACCTTCCGTTTGTCGCTCAGCATCTTGCCCGATCAGCGATAAAACCCTTGCAAGATAGACCTTACATCTGTCCTGATAAAGTCTTCATGCCCTTTTTCAAAAGTCCCACTGGTGATAAAACCCATCACTACTCTTATGAAATCGGCTATTGGTCGATCGGCACATTGCCCGATCAATGATGAAACCCTACCCAGTCTGGACCATACATCTATTCTGATGAAACTTATGAAATTCCTTTGCATCGATATAAACCCAATATCGATGATGAAATCAACCGTTGATCGACCGGCATCTCGCCCGATCAATGATGAAACCCTATCCAGTTTAGACCTTATGTCTATTCTGATGAAACTTATAAAACTTCTTTGCATCGATATAAACTCAATATCGATGATGAAACCAGCTATTGATCGACCGGCACCTTGCCCGATCAATGATGAAACCCTATCCAGTTTAGACCTTACGTCTATTCTGATGAAACTTATGAAATTCCTTTGCATCGATATAAACCCAATATCGATGATGAAATCAACCGTTGATCGACCGGCACCTTGCCCGATCAATGATGAAACCTGTCCAGTTCAGACCTTACGTCTGTCCAGAGGAAAACCACACACCCTCTCATGCCCCACCTACGATAAAGTCTACCCAGTCCGGACCTTACGTCTATTCTGATGAAACCTATAAAACTTGTTTGCATCGATATAAGACCAATATCGATGATAAAATCATTCACTGGTCGACTGGCACATTGCCCCGACCGGCTTTGAAACCTACCCGGGATAGACCATTCGTCTGTTCTGGATGATACTCTAAACCCTTTCATTCAGTTTTCTGCAAACAACCTCACTTGCGGCACATATGGCCGAAAAAGACATCCGCTACTACCTACAAAATTTGGTTTAAGCACCCTCCGGATACTGTCACGCGGTGGAGCGAGTTCCCCATCCTTTCTCTGAAAGGGTGGACGCTCTCTTGCTAAATACGGGCTATCCGAATGAGGATTGCTAAAACCGCTACCCAATCATCCTGAAGTGATGGTGATGCAATAAGTAAAGAGCAGCCACATATGAGACCAATATAAAGATTCCTTTTCACTATATAAAGAAGAAAAAAGAGTACAAAAGGAGCCCCTGAGGGGGAATTGTACTACAAAAAGAGACCAAAAAGAAGAAGAAGAGGTGTTCACTGGCGCCGGAAGATGTCTTCGAAAGCCAGAAGACCCACATACGGAGCAGCCCCCAACTCATGTAGACGAGCCTCCTCCTCCTGTAGCCGAGTAGACTCGTCCTGAAGAGACGCCACTTGCCCCTCCAACAAAGCTACTTCCTCTGCGAACTGCGGTCGGGAGGTTGTTATCTGCGGCAGTTCAGCTCGGAGACTAGCCAGTTCAGCTTCTAGGATGCTTATCCGATTGCATACAAACTACTCCCGCTGTGTCAAAGACTGCAGTTGGCCTTGGCGCTCCTGAAGGATAGAGTTCATTTTCCCTAACTCAGATTTGCACTCTACCTTCTGCAACTTCAAAGCTGCCAGTCTGTCAGACATAACACGTGCCAGGAAATCCCAGCTGATGTGACACGAACTGGGACCTAAGTGGCAAGCAAACGCAACGATTAGGCAATGTCACACAAGCGGACTCACTCGCGTTTGGCACACTCGGGTCCGTAGGTGGACCGGCAATGGGGTGAGGGTCCGAGGTTGGACCGGTGGTTTCCAAGGATATGACTGACTTGGGGAGGACCCCTAGGGGCCATGGTTGCCCAAATTCACGGGCGGTCAGCACGTCGAAGGCATGGGTTGAAGGGTCACTCTCACAACTCACCCGCGGCGACCACTCAAACATAAGCAAGTTTGGAACGGGCGCTCACTCACCGTCCGACGGAGTTAAGAAGTAATACTAATTAAGCAAGATCTACCAAAAAAGGGAGGGGTCCAGAAGCTCACCTGATCAGCGTGAAGACGCCGATCCCGGCCGGAGACGATGGCGAGCGGGGAGGCGTGGGTATCCACCCGAACGCCACGCCGGTGAAGCTTCAACCTGCTCAAACGTTTACAAAACTACACCCCATGCAAGGGGGGGGGATCGTGGGGAAGGGAAGACAATGATTACATCCAAACACTACCTCCACACAGGGAGGGGCCTTCATCCGGCCAAGTGGGGAGGGGAATTCGAGCTAGAAGTGATGAAAGGAAGCCGATGTGGAATCTATCCACGTTCTGGAATCAGGGACCAGCAGTTTAAGATGACACCTCTGTGACCTCTCCTGATTTTCGCTGATGACGATACCAGTAGGGAATTCTTCGTAACTGGAACGGGAAAACTTCTGAATTTTTTCGATTTCTTTTGGCGCCAACACTGGTCTGGGTGGAGGCTCGAACAGGGTGGTAGCTTCTCAGAACTGGCTGCTTCAGGTTTCCAACAGCAGGAAGAAGATGATGCCATGACCGCTCCCGAACTCAGAATCAGGTTCCGCCAGAGCCGTTGGAACCGTTGACGAGTTCTCTTCGAAGAAAATCTGGCGGGGAAGTCAAACGTTGTTGGAGAAGACCAGTGGGCTCTGAACTCTGATGAGAGGTCGGTTCAGACTGCGGGGAAGCAGAACCGGGCACCCAGGGGAGAAAATTGATAACTCCTGGTTCTGAATGCCAAATTGAGCTCTGCTTTTTGGAGGTGAAAGAAGACTCCGAATAG
Source organism: Amorphophallus konjac (assembly GCA_022559845.1). Taxonomy (NCBI): domain Eukaryota; kingdom Viridiplantae; phylum Streptophyta; class Magnoliopsida; order Alismatales; family Araceae; genus Amorphophallus; species Amorphophallus konjac. The sequence continues at coordinate 432,357,309 of CM040120.1, read as the reverse complement.
AAGACTTTTAATGAATAACTCTTGCTCAGATTCCTAGTAGGATGGCCGCTGTAGATCTTCCACTATGGTTCTGGTCCTCTGCCTGAGAAGTCTTGCGCAGTCGTGGTAGATCGCCTCCTCCAAACAGCTCAAATCTTGGAAGTCGGCGGGACCACCACCGTTGGAAAGCTGACTGGGAGACGCTTCCAACTGTATATGGTATGCCGTCTGAAGCTTCCAGGTGAAGGCGTGGCAGCCTCTGCAACTGGGCACTCTTCTACTGCCTGCGGACTGAAAACTGTAGGTTGAAGATGGTGGGGGGAAATGGGGTATATGGGAGGGGAAGTGGGGGTGGATGAGTGTGGGGAGAGCCCTGGCTGTGAGGGGGTCTAGGAGGGGGTGTTCCAAGGTGTGGATGGGGGAGAATGGGGTCTAGAAGGTGGTGTTTGCAGTGGGTGAGAGGGGAGCTGCGAATTTGGGATGGGTGGGGGAGAGAGAAGGAGAGATCTCTCTCCAAAATTTGAAAATGGACCAATGTGGTTAATGGGGATTTGGGGATGGGAAGGGTTGTGTTGGGAAAGGGAAGGGGTGCTTGGGGAGTGGGGAATTCTCCCTTGGGAGATGAGAGGGTGCTTAGGGAAGGGAGCTGAGTAGGTGGTGGTTGGGTGGTGGAGTTGGGATTGGGGGGGAGGTCTCTTGGAACTAGGGTGGAGTAATGAGGGTGGGGTAGTTGGGAGGATGAGTAATGAGGGGGAGAGAGAGAGAATTGATGATGTGGAGGAGAGAGAGGGAGGAGAGGAGAGAGAAAGTGGCGCCCTCCTCCTTGAAGAGAGAGAGAGAGAAGAGAGAGAAGTGAGATAGAGAGAGAAGGGGAATCCACCCCAATAGAGAGAGAGAGAGAGGTTTGGAGAATCCACTCCAATATGACACTAGAACTCACTTGATTTAAATTGATCATAAAAGGGTTGTTACAAATGAGAGAGGGGAGGGACTATTTATAGACTCCATACTTTTCCTAAGACCAAAATAGCCCTGACAAACAAGTAAATGACCAAAGCAGTCCAAGGGAGGGACGCCCCTGGGCCTAGTCCATTAGTTGGGCCCATTAGCCTATCAAACCAACCACATGACAACTAACATAGGAAAATGACTCACTAACCTAGGTACATGACTCAAATAAAGGGAAAATTACAATGACATGACTCAAATAAAGTATGAAAATTACATGACTCGACTCAGAAAAATATGACGGACACAATGGAGCTATGCTGGAGAGCAATCGATGCTGTGGAAAAATGTGAAGGGCGAGAGATGCCCCCATCACCGGCGGTGTATAAATTTCAGCAGTAACAGGACACGCTGGACCCATGTTTCTAAAGGATAGCCCATCACTTGTAGACCAGCGGTGAAGTGTTCGGCTATCTCTTTTAGCTGCAGATAAGTCAGTCCAGGCTGGGACTCCACCAGTTGGTGCAACATGTCCAGATTTTGCCAAACAAAGCTCTCAGATGAAGCAAAGCCGAAGGAAGGGAATGGGGTTACTTTGAAAGTCACCTCACTATCAATGCCTGCCCATAATGCAACATCTGGCCGGGAGGAAGAAGATGGGAGATCTGTTGAAGAGGCTGACTGGACCTTCTCTATAATTTCTTGCGGAGCTGAGGGCTCTTCCACCGCCATCTCCTCAAGGACCACTGTATGAATGCTCGGAGGGGAAGGACTCGTGAGTGCTGGAGCTGTTTCTTCATGGGTCTCCAGTGTAATGGCTACATCTTCAACGTTTTCTTCCCGGGGCACCCCCTCCTCCGGCTCTGGAACCATGAAAATTACCTTTGGGCCATCTATGGATAACAGGCCAGTCTCTGCAGCAGCTGCCTCCTGCTCGGCCATCTCTTCTGCAACGACTACTTCCTTCAATAATGAGGCCGCAGGGGCTATGACTCGAAGAGGCAGGGGTTCAATCTCCATAATCGCTGTTGTAGGGATCGCTGATTCAGGCGCAATGGTCATCACTGCGGCCGGTACAAAAGCAGAACCCCTAGCTGGGTCCGCCTCAGCTCTAAAATCTAAAACTCTGATAAGCGCCGGGAACCCCCCCTCTTCGCAAAATGGGCGTGCCGAGAAGCTGTGCCGAGAACTCCCCTCGCCAAAAGGGTGCGCCGAGAAGTCAGTGCCGAGAAGCAATGCGCCGAGAAGTCGGCGCCGGGAGTGTTCAAGTCAGAGAAATTGAAAGAAATTAAAAGAAATGCCAATGTAATGAGGCTGCCAAGCTGAAGAGGAAAGATGATTAACAATGTCAAGCTGAGAAATATGTTCAGATGTTGAATAATGCACCCACAGGCAGCGTTTCATTTATTCTGCATTTACGCCACCTGCAGGTGTGGGGCATTTGTTGGCACCTGAAATATAATCAAGAATAAAGATGGGACCGAAGAGAAGATTGAATCAGAAATGAAGATCCCAGGGATTCCTACAAAGCCAGAACTACAGAAGAGTCGTCACTAAAACTATCATCCGGTTGAAGCCCTCCCCGGCCGAGCTGATGTCCGGTGTTGTCATCGCCCAGATGGCAGTGCTGATAAAGAATTGGAGTCTATTGACTGATGAAAACCTCCAGAAATGTTCTGATGAGACTATGTCAACTTACCAACTTAGAGGCCTTCTCCTGTTCTGACAGATTCGAGGGATTGGCAAATGAAAGGGCAGGTTGGGCATCTTTGAGATCTCAAGCCCACGGATGAGAGGAATCAAAACATTAAAGGCCCTAAATAGGTCCATGAGTGTGGCGCCGGGAGCTTCTCACCAAGGTCCAAAGCCCATGAGGGTGGCACCCGGAAGCTGGACTCTTGGCGCCGGGAAGCCTCCGTGTTCGCCTAGGGCGCGCCGAGGTTGCTCAAGCCGAGAAGGGGGTGCTGTGCCTATAAAAACCCCATTTCCTCGACATCAAAGGGGAATCACAGACAGAAAAAAAATGGCAATAGAACAAAAGAGCAGATAGAGAGAGCCATCGAAGAGAGAAGAGAGATATTCAGATAGCCAGATAACAAAAAGAGAGAAGAGAAGCTGCTACCGAGGTCGAAGGAAGGAGAAGGTGTGTTGTAAGGGGAGGGAGAGGAGTCAATGCTCCGCCCTCCCCCATCTTCTTGCTATCAGAATTTGCTTTGCTTCCTCATCTGATGTACCTTTTCTCCCCTTTTTTGTGGGGTTTTTCCCTCGATTTGAATAATGCCTGTAGTTCTTCCCTGTTGTCGTTCAAGTTATATTTCTGTAGATGATGAAATGTGAACGATGAGACTGATTGAATGAATAAAAGCTCAGGATTCTCTCCCTCATCTCCCTCTTAGTAATTGTTGTTGCTAACCCTTCTATCGCATTATTTGATCGATGAACGTATGATTTTGATTGTCTGTCGTTCGCTCGGATGATTATCGAACACTCTATGCTTCCCTTTTCTCTTATAGTCTTGATGAGGCTATTGCAGAGCCCCGATCCTAGTCCATGGATCATTGGGCTACAATATTCCTCGGATGTGTCCGTATAAGGTTTTGTATGGCCCTCGGTCCTCCTTCCCAGGCCTCTGAATTTGCTCTGAGGATCCGAGACAGCTTATCTCGTGATACCTCATTGCAATCGGCCTTAAATGAACCAGTCAGTTCTTATGTTGAAACTGCAGTCTCCAGGGGTTTCGAATGCATGAGAATCCCAATCTTTCCCCACTGTTTCTGTAAACTAGCATCCTCCTGGGATCAACCCATTAGAAACCCCCTGAAATAATCCATTTATTACCCTTTTTCATCCCTTGATTCGAACCAAGATCATCACGCATCCTAGAACAGAGTCCCATAGAGGAAACCCGGCTTCACAGAACCTTCCCAGCGCCGAAGCTTCTCGGCGCGCCCTTCAGCCCTCGGCGCGGGGGTTGCCGCGCCGAGAAGGGGGCCGCGCCGTGACCCTCTTCCCGCCCACAGATCGTGCCGAGAACCCTTTTGTTCCAACCCTGCTTCTCCGATCTGGTCGTGCCAGGAACCCTACGCCGAGAACTACCCTTTCTATATTTCAACCTACCCTCGACCTATTTCAAAAGAAGGGAGTACTCAGGGATCTTCATGCAAGCCTCAGGATATAAATTAATGGGGATTACCCCCTATATCAGATCCATCTGCAGCCCTATGAACCTAAGGAGCCCTGCCATTGCGGGTGCCCCGATGGTCCCCAAGGGAATATCAACCAGTGCTATGAATGCGAACAGTGTTCCCGGGCCTAGTGCCTGTAGACACCCAGTTTTGGCCGATAAATTGGGCATTTTCTTTGTTGTCCTAGTTAATGCCCCAATTGATCCTTAGTTGGTTGATTTTCTGGGATGTTTCTCTATTCTTGGCCCCACATTTCAATTCCTTACCTTGGATCTCGTCTCGAGTTTGGCATCCCCGCGCTATCCGCTCTTATCGCTTTCTTGTTCACAGCGCGTTATGGATCTAATTGAAGTTATCATTTGAACAGTTGCTATTTTCTTGACATCTGATCATTATAGCATCCACTTTGGATGTTATTCTCACTCAACATTTGATTAAGTGACTGCCCAAAGGATTTTTCTCCTTTTTCTAAATCATTTGATGGGCCTTTAATTATCGCGCTATATCGTCATAGCGCGTTCTTCATGAACGCGCTATATGCTTGTAGCGCGTTCTCAGTCAGAAATCCAGTCCGACCCGGACTCCCCTCTTTCATCTCAGAGTCCTTATTTGGTAAGTTGCCAATCATTTTCCTTCCAAAGGAAGGTTCCAAACCCTAATAGGAGTCTTTCCCCCTCATTAATCGGCAGGATTACCTCAATTTGGGTCGCCAAACCTTTGGATTGAATTGAACTCCGACCTAGGGTTGCTTCTCGATCTTCTTCCTATAAATTGCACCCTTTGGCCGTCGTTTCAGGAGGATGCAACTCGAGATCTTGACGAGGGGGAGGCCGCGTTTCGTTCCAAATCAACAACTACTCCCTCCTCACACATCCAAGGGAGTATTTAGGGATTATCCTCGTGCTCTTCCTCTTTCTACTCTCTCTTTCCCCAAAGCATTGATTTTTATTCTTGCATAGCATTGCATCCCGGTTTTAAACACTCTTTTACAAAACACATGCATACACACACACCACACCTATCTTTTGGCCCTTCCATAGGGGTTTAAAAACCACCAAACCCCCAAGTAATCGAGCCCCCCGTTTGCATGCTTTTGATTAATAATAGGGGTAGATTCTACTAAAATCTCGTTCTAATGGGCCTTTTATTTGTTGTTTATGATTGTTTGCAGGCACTAGAAGACTAATACGTGGAGCCCTTGCACCTTGGCCGGCCTTGGAGCAAGGAAGGAACGAATCCAAATAACCCCGCTTCCTGTCTGATATCGCGCTATAGGTTCCTGGCGCGATCTGAAGAACGCGCTGGGACGATACAGCGCGTTCATCCCCAGGCCAGCCCTTGGCCATCTTGAATTTCTGAGGTATGTAACATGCCCTATCTTGATCTTTATATTATTTGGCATGTTGTTGGCCTCAGTGGCGATCACGGATTTTGATTATTACATGTAACCCCCCCCTTTTATCATCAATTGTAGTTCTATGTCTTGTCAAGTCATCTTTCATGCAAATCATTTAATTGGGGGTTATTATTATTTTTGTCTTAAAAGTGGATCTTCCATGATCTACAGTGCCCTGCTCTTTCGGCCTCCATCCCGACATCCCGTGGATGATGGTCTATCTCTCCTTGGCATAGTCCAAGAAAAGGGGATATGCTGTCGAAATTCACCCACGTCATACCAAGTGACTATGGTATTTTCTCCTAACCCCGTCGGCCCACGGAGTTCCGTCACTGCATGTCCTCCGATGGTCCCTCGAAGGGGGATATCAATGAAATATCGTACTGGCACACGGTATATCATGGTACATCGGTCCCTCTTCGGGTTCCGGGTCAAATATACCAGATCTTTCACGGATTCCATCCTACCGCTGTATGGATGGTTTCCTATCCCCACTCGGCATAGTCCAAGATAGTGGGGGATATGCTGTCCGATTTAATCCATTAAACTCAACAAGTCTGCCACTTATTTGTTCAGTTCTTCTATAGCACGAAATCTTTATTTCGCACGTTAGTATTTTTGATCGCCTTCCGAGGCCTCCTGTCTTTGGCGTTTAATCAAGGGTTGTCCTTCTTAGGGAGGGCGTAATTAACGCCATAGCCTTTACGGTATGGCAGAGTTCTGGTCCAGACACGATCACTCACAATCGACTGACTGAGTCAGATCGAGCGCACAATAGAACTGTCACTCCGGTGACTGGCACGCCTAATATTCCAACAAACCAAATAGATAAATATAAATAAATAATATCATAAAAAAAGAAATAAAAATCCGTCCCCACAAGCTGGCACGCCCGGTGGGACATAGTCTCCCTTCATCTCTACGCCAAAGCAGGAGGCCCGGCGGCCTCTCTCAAAATTCTAACTGTGTGTTAATCTTACTCGCAGAAGCTACAAATGGAGACTGGACTGGTTGCTGTTCACTTTGGCCAGCAGGTGGTCGATGGCCACATCCATGGAGGGTACCTGGCGGTGCCAATGGAGTCCGGATCCATGCCTCCAGCGGTGGGCCTGCCCAACTGCTTGGGCCTAGTGTTTGTCGACCTGCTACAAGTTGACAACAAAGCTAGAAACATCGCCGCGGTAGAGGCCACGGTGGCACCAAGAGCTGAGGAGAAGAAGACAGCGGTTACTCCTGCTGTCATTTCTTGCTTTGTCCATCACATGGGGATGAAGACTGCTGTCTCTGCCGGTGCTGGTAAGGGAAGGAGAAACAACCGGAGGAACCGGTTTACTGCAACTGGAGGTTGCCTCTCGGCCTCAGGAAAAACTATGATGGTTGGGAACATGAGGGTGAACCTCAACGGCCGCCCCATGCATGCACGGCCTGACAGGGTCATTTCATCAGTCCGTACTGACAACAGATTTCAGGCGTTGGCCACCAGGAAGGCCGACTGGGAAAACAAGGGAAAGCAACCGCTGGCGCCTAAGCCGGCTAAGTTTAAATAGGTCTGGATGCCGAAGAAGATTCAGAGCTGGGCACCAGCTCAAGAAGAACATGTTGCTGCTGTCACCCGCCCTAGGACTGGGGGCAGGAAATATGAGAGGAAAGAAGAACATGTTGCTGTTGTCCGCCCCAGGGTAGGGGGCAGGAGATATGACAGGAAAGAAGAACATGTTGCTGCTGTCTGCCCTAGGGCCGGGGGCAGGAGATATGAGAGGAAAGAAGAACATGTTGTTGCTGTCCGCCCCAGGGCCGGGGGTAGGAGATGGGAGAAGAAGGAGAAAGATATTGCTGTCACTCACCCTGGGAGAAGGGGGCGGAGATTTCCAAAAGAAAGATAAAATAAGAATGGAGGGAGTTGCTTCTGTTGCTGCTCCGCAGAGACCCAGGGCCTGCGCTAGACAGGCCGATGTATTCAGATACCCCAAGTCAGAGTACTTGGCTGCTCAAGTTTCGAGGCTGGCATATCGTCCGAAGACTCAAGTGAGACTGCTGCCCCGTTCAAAGCTACAAGGGCACGGTTAGGAAGAGATGAACCGGGTGGTTCAGGATTACTTTCATTGCCTAGGGAACTCTCCCCTGGGGCAACAAAGACTATCTCGTGCCTTGGGCACTATGGAGGAAGAAGAAGAAGTCTTAGAAGAAGTGATGTTAGGAGTTTCATCCTCGGACTCCTATGACTATGAAGATGGCCGCGGGGCCAGATATGAGAAAGATATCTGCCAGGAGGAAGGAAGAGAAAGGAGAATGTCTGTATTTGACCGTCTGACGTATCCCGGACAGGTCAAAAGAAGGATTCGCAGGCAGAGAGGAAAAATGCAGATCCTTGCTTGCAATATGGCCGGCGTCACCGGAAGATCTGGTATGTTACCAAGTCAACCAGAAGAATTGACCAGACTGGCGCACAGACTAGGTGCAGTCACAAGAAGAAGCAAAGCAGCGAAAGATAAGATAGTGGCTGCTAATCGAGGCGACCTTCCGGCCGTCAGTGAAGCCCGAAGGACTACCACGATGACAGTAAATGTGGTGACTGCTGAAGAAGAAGACAATCCTCTCTTAGACCCCGCTGAGGGGACTTCGGGAGAGATGCAAATTCCAACAGCCATGGATCCCATGATCCATATGATGTTCATAAGATATCAGCAGGAAATCAATTCTCTCAGGAGACAGTTGAATGAGAGAAATGAGTAGACACCTGTTTCTAAGCAGGCCGAGCCAGCAGGGCAGACTTCCAGCTCAGCCGAGGTGACCGTTCCAGCTGTTCCTCACCCGAATAACGAAGGCAGGGCGCCAAGTCAACCTTTCCCACAGCAGGTGGTAGCCCAGCCCTCTGCATCTCAAATGCAGTCTGCTGTGCCAGCACCTTAGTCGGTGCTACATACGACGGTCATGACGACGCCTTTCAGCCATCAGCAGGCATATTTCTTTCTGGAACCGGTGGATCCAACTGTGGCAAACAAATTGATGATAGAAAAGATTGTCGAGATGAAGCTGTCTGAGAAAGCCGGGGATGATTCTGGTACCTATGATGTCTACAAGGTACCATACCCTGCACATTATGCTGCCAAGAGACTACCACCAGGCGTCAGCAAGCCGCCGAAGTTTGAAAAGTTCAATGGCCAAGGCTCTCCCAGGGAGCATATAGCCTATTACACTATAGTTATGGGCGACTTGGCGGCCGATGAAGCATATTTGCTAAAATTCTTTGGCTCATCCCTTACGGGGTTAGCCTTTGAGTGGTACTCCAGTTTGCCAGCTGGGTCGGTAGCTGACTGGCCCGATATGCAGCGGAAATTCTGAGACAAGTTTCATGTTACAGAAAGAGAAATCACAATAGCTGAACAGTATGCATCCAGACAGAAACAAGATGAGACCACCCTGGATTACATAAAAAGATGGAGGAATCTGGCTATGAGATGCAGGCGACCTCCCCATCAAGAAGATGCAGTACAAATATGCAAACATAATCTTAGAAGGGAGGTGCTGGAAAAGATGATTGGGGCAGATGTCAGAACATTTAACCGGTTAAATAACATAGTTGTAGAGGTCGAGACGTTCCTATCTAAGCGTCCGACCGCTAATGCCCCTGCTATGCAAAAAGGGAAAGCTGCTGACCGACGGCCATCACATTCAGAAGCCAACACTGTTGATTTCGGAACTTTTGAACAACAGAAGGAAAAAAATAAAGTAACTGACGCTCCTCCGTCAGCAGGACCAGCGGAAATGAAAGAAAAGGTCTCCCTAAGGAACAACATGAGAAAGGCATACTCATTCCCCAAAGAAAAGACGGGTGCACTATTTAATTGGGCCTATAAGTTCAACAAAGTAACATTGCCCGAACCAAAGAGACCCGTTGATGCAGCAAAGAAGGATCACCGCTGTTCTACCCATATCACCGGGCACTGGGGCATGCTATAGAAGACTGCTATGTCTTCAAAGATGTTATGGAGAGTATGTTCAAAAGGGGTGAACTGCAACTCGGAGATTACCAGGTGAACCCTCCACGCCCTCATGAACCTCCAGCGCTGAGGATGGCCGCGAATATGATTTCTGTATATCAGCAGTTACCCGAAGAGGCTGTTGAAGAATGCACTAGGCACACTTATGAGGCATGCTTCCTTACCCCATTAAGGGATCAAGAGGGGTGGCAGTCAAAGCCGGTGAAGACCAGAAAGAGGACACATGTTGCCGGAATAACTGGGCCATCCATTCGGAATACTGCTCCGAAGCCGGGTCCACCCCCAGTAAAGCCGATTTGGCATGTAACTGAGACAAAGCCAGTCATCCGGATCCCCACCTACAATCGGAGGAGGCAGACTCCGCTTCCCACACATAAAGAAATAAGTCCTGAGGCAAAACGTCTCCAACAGTACATCAACGGGCTCGACGAATATGAACAGACTGAGCCGAAGCCCCTGCTGGTAAAAGATTGTATACTCTGGGAGCAGCTGAAAGAATTGACCATTGAAGAGAAGCCAGAGGAAAAACAGGAAAAAGATGAGACTGAACCCTTCTGGGGGCAAGAGCCGGCAAAGCCAAAGCACCAAAAGAAGAAAAGGCAGCTAAAAATCAAAAAAAAAAAAGAAAGTCATGACAGTACACTGCAATACCCTCTCGGTGCTGTTCACCTTGCCTAGGGAAGATGATGATGCAGAAGCATCAGCCACACCACTGGAAGCCAACCATGCTGAAGCTTCAACCTCAGCGCATGCTACCAGTTCTGGGAAAAGATGGGGGCATCCCCCACCAGCTAATCACAATATCATTTTCAGGGGAGAGCAGCCTTATCAGATACCAGAGCCAAAAATGCGAGGTGTCCAGATTCCTCCTCCTGCTAGTTTATACCAAGAAAAGAAGAAAGGGGATGGAGCTCCGTCGTTCCTTGAATTCCTATCCAGTTTAGAGGGCGAAAAGCCGGTACAAGCTGCACCAGTCAAAAGTAACAAGCGCCAGCAATTAATGGCTCTAAAGCCTAAGCAGGGTGAGGGAGAAGAAAAAGATCCCTCAGCGACACTAAGGGCCGTCTTTACAGAAGAAGCCCCTCAAGAAACCAACCAAGAAACTGAGACAAGAAGTGGGCAGGCAATGCCGCAAGCACCTCGTGAGCCTCCGAAGCCCCGCTGGGCAGAAGAGATGCGGCTCTCCAATGTCCGGGTAGGCAGCCGAATTATGAAAATGCTGAAGAAGCTCCCCACCAGATTCTCTATATGGGAAATTATCTCCTTGAGCGAGGATGCCCGCCAAGCAATTGTCGATGCTCTACACTCGCCAGCACAGTATGAAGCACTACTGACGGAAGTCAATTCTGGGCCAGTAGTCACTTTCACTGAAGATGACATGTTGATTCCAAATCCCAGTCACAATAGGCCGCTATACATGAGGGGACATCTCAACTGCCAGCCATTAAGCCGGATATTGATAGATCCAGGGGCTACTGTAAACATTCTGCCATACCGCATCTATCAGAAGTACTACTTCGATACGCACCTCACCAAGGTCAGAGACATGAAGATCGCGGGCTTTAACCAGAAGTGTGAGACACCTTTGGGGGTAGCAGATTTCAACCTCACACTGGGGGACCTCACTACTGTGGTGCGATTCTATGTGATCGAGTCTAACACCACATACAATGCTTTGCTAGGGCGACCGTGGCTGCATGAATACCAGATAGTGCCATTCACGTTGCATCAATGCATTAAATACTGTCATGATGGTAAAGAAGAAAGGGTATTCACAGATCTGCACCCCTTTGAAGTCTTTGAGTGTCACATGCTCGATGCGTCTTATTATACGGACATTCTGCAAAAAGACAAGAGGAAAGAAGCTGTGACTAGCCAGAAGAAGTCGACTGCAAAGATAGAGGATTGGCCTCCGCCACCATCACGGGGCTGTATTAAGGAGCATGAGGTATCCCATATCTCTCATGTTGGGGATTTCGCACAGATTGCGCCTCCGAGCATTCATCCCGATGATACTGATGAAGAAATGAAAGAAAAATACACACAAGTCGGGGTTCCGGAGGGGTTAGTCAAGCCCGTCGCCAGTTTGGAATGCCAGACGGTGCTGCCACTCAAGATTATGGAGGTTCCTCACTTCTGTGAGCCTCCTATCATATTCTACACCGGGGAGCCCGTTGAGGAGGATGATCAGGGCTGCATGATCCCTGAAGAATCCACAGGCCGAATGGTGCCAATCACAGGCTTGGACTACACCACACAGAGGGTCTTGCAGATGTTCTCCAAAATGCTGATGCCTTCGCTGCAGCCCATCGTCCAGAAGAAAGCATTCCAGGGGCTTTGGGATCCCCCCCAGAACAACAAGGAATTGATGAAGATCACCCAGCACCCGGGATTGGGTTACACTCTACAAGAATACTATGAGGCCGAGGTAGATGACATCTCCGCCTTCTTCTCACATGAAAATCCTCCAGGGATGGGTTATGATGATTACCCCTCAGAAGATGAAGAGATTATATACCAGTCTATAATGGATGATGGGCCTTCCAATAGCCAGCCAGGGGCCGAAAAGTCTGATGAAGCAAATGTGTGTCGGTGCTGGGAGGAGCTGTCTTGCAAAGAAGATCTGTTCCAGGCCAAAGCAAAGTTTGACACAGGAACCCCGAATGAAGATCGAATTTCTGATGATACAAGAGAATGCTTAGAGTTTGGACGTATTCTGGAAGAAGTTCAAGCTCTGCAAAATATATATTCCCCAGAGGAGTTTACGCCAGTAAAGCCTCCGGAAGTGGAAGACCTGATCTTTGAGCCGTACACGGAACCAATCATATCTCACGGGCAAGCTGAACAAAGTCGAATGGTTTCTGCCCTGTACGATGAGTCACCATCGGCCGGGGTCCAGCATGAAGAATTAGAGAACTCTGAGACTGAAGAAAACTATATCCCGGGAGGTTTCGTCGGTTTGCAGGAGGCTCCGCCCGAAGTTGAAGATGGTGGCCAGGCCACTGTTGATGAGCTTGTAGAAGTAAACTTGGGGACAGAAGAGGAACCAAGGCTAACCTTTCTTAGTGTTCTGTTGGAACCAAAGGTCCGAGAACATTACATACAATTTCTGAGGGAGTTCAAAGACTACTTCGCTTGGATGTACGATGAAATGCCGGGATTAAACCCCGATGTGGCACAACACCTGCTGGCGATTAATCCAGAAGCCAACCCCATAAAACACCCACCCAGGAGGATGCGACCTGAGCTGATCAACCAAGTCAATAAAGAGGTCGACAAGCTTATTGATGTTGGCTTCGTCGAAGAAAATCAGTACACCACATGGCTGGCGAACATAGTGCCCGTAAAGAAGAAAAATGGGCAGATCAGAATATGCGTTGACTTCCGAGACCTTAATAAGACTTGCCCGAAGGATGATTTCCCAGTGCCAATTACTGAAGTAATGATTGATGCAACCACTGGTCATGAAGCCCTGCCATTTATGGACGGTTCATCCGGATACAACCAAATTTGGATTGCTGAAAGAGACAGGGTACACACTACATTTCGTACTCCAAAAGGAATATTCCACTACAAAAGAATGCCGTTCGGCCTTAAGAATGCCGGCGCTACTTACCAAAGAGCTATGACAAAGATTTTTGATGATTTGCTCTTTAAAAAGGTGGAGTGCTATGTTGATGACCTGGTGGTGAAAACCCGAAAGAAAGAAGATCATATGCAGGACCTGAGGGTAGTATTTCAAAGGCTGCGGAAATTCGAGCTGAAGATGAACCCTATGATGTGCGCCTTTGGCGTGACCAGCGGAAAATTCCTTAGATTTATTGTCCGGCACAGGGGTATTGAGATTGATCCGTCCAAGATCAAGGCTATTCAAGAACTCCCTCCACCGAAGAATCTGTCTGAGCTAAGGTCTCTGTAAGGGCGTCTGGCCTACATCCACCGATTTATATCAAATTTGTCGGGTCGATGCCACCCCTTTCATAAGCTCATGATGAAAGATGTGCCGTTCCTATGGGACGACGGATGCCAAGAGGCTTTCGAAAAGCTGAAGGAATAACTCAAGGCCCCTCCGGTATTGGGGGCACCAATCAAGGGCAGCCCTTTAATCCTCTATATAGCAGCCACACATTGTTCGCTGGGGGCAATGTTAGCACAAATAAATGAAGAGGGAAAGGAGCAAGCCTTATATTACCATAGCAGAAGGTTGATCAGAACTGAAGAAAGCTATACTTACATAGAGAAGACCTGCTTGGCACTGGTTTTCGCTGTTAAGAAGCTCCGACACTATATGCTGTGACATGAGATCAGATTGATATCTGCAGCAGATCCGCTCAAATATATATTGACTCAGTCGGCACTCAAAGGTCGACTAGGCAAATGGGCTGTGATTCTGATGGAGTTTGACATCACTTATATACCTCAGAGGGCTATAAAGGGCCAGGCTGTTGCTGATTTCTTTGCAGAGCACCCTGTGCCAAAAAATGCTATGCTGGAGACCGAGCTCCCTGATGACGAAGTGCTCGAAGCATGCCAAACCCAGCCAGTCATGTGGCAATTATATTTCGATGGGGCATCAAGGATGGAAACTGATTCTAATGGGAAAACCAGAATTCGTGCAGGGGCCAGCATTGTGCTGAAATCGCCAGAGGGAGAAGTATTACACACCTCCTATTCTATAAACAAGCATTGCACTAACAATGAAGCTGAATATGAAGCTCTGATAATTGGTCTCCAGATCACCCTCAGCATGGGCATTCGGATGCTTCAGGTATTCGGTGACTCCATGTTAGTAATAAAACAAATACAAGGGGAATTCGAAGTGAGAAAGCCAGAATTGAACCCCTATTATCAAAAGGCTATGCGCCTCATGGCGAATTTCTATCACATTGAGCACAATCATGTGGGCCGGGGACATAATGCTCAAGCTGACGCACTAGCAAAGCTGGCCAGCTCACTATCGGTCCCGCCAGATGAGACACTCAATGTCATTGTCATGAACAGGCGGCAAGTCCCCAGCATGCTGGAAGCATGTCCTGAAGAGTATGAGATTGATGCCGTTGATAGAGTACCATTGCAGTGCTTCCTACACCAACAGCTGCCCAAGAACAAAGAAGAGAGAATGAAACTCCTAAGGGTTAAGGATTCCTATGAATGCAGAAATGGAACTTTGTTCCGAATTATGGCGGACGCCCGCAAGAAGATTTTGCTTCGCTGCCTGTCTACTGAAGAAGCTTGGCAAGCAATGAAAGAGATACATACTGGAACAGCAGGGGCACACCAGGCTGGGCCTAAGATGAAGATTGAAATCAAGAAGCTGGGTTATTATTGGCCCACTATGTTTGAAGACTGTTGCTAGTTTGCAAAGTCATGCCAGAAATGCCAGGAGCATGCCGCTGTACCCAGGAGGCCTCCTGTAGCCTTACACCCAACAATTCCCAGCTGGCCTTTTGCTCAGTGGGGAACTGATGTAGTCGGGCCACTACCGACTTCTTCAGCTGGACACAAGTACATCCTGGCTATAACAGACTACTTCTCCAGGTGGGCGGAGGCAGTAGCACTCAGAGAAGTAACTGGTGAGTTGGTTGCCAGATTCATCAAGCACAATATCATCTTCCGGTTCGGGGTCCCCAACCGAATAATATCTGATAATGGAAGTCACTTCAAGAACCAGAAAATATATCGGCTTGCCGAGAAGTACAAAATTGAATGGAGAACCTCCACTCCTTATAATCCACAAGCAAATGGATTGGCCGAAGCCTTCAATAAGACACTGTGCACCCTGTTAGCTAAGGTCGTCAGCTCTAATAAGAAGGACTAGGGTGAAAAGATGTATGAAGCACTATGGGCGTATCGCACCATCTATAAAACCCCCACAGGTTGCTCGCCCTATTCACTGGTGTACGGCTCTGAGGTAGTAGTCCCTATAGAGCTGGAAGTACCGTCACTCAGAATTGCAGTCCAGCATGGCCTAGTTCGTGGCGAACAAACCAATGCTGAAAGAAGACTTGGAGAACTGGCTGAATTGGAGGGGAAGCGTCTGCAAGCCCAGAAAAATATCTAGATATACCAAGCCCGCATGGCAAATGCCTTCAATAAGCTCGTCGAAGGGTGAGAATTCAAGAAAGGAGACCTGGTCATGGTCAAGAAAAGAGAAGTCATGGCTTCCAATCCAAAAGGCAAACTTGCTGCTAACTGGCTGGGTCCATACGTAGTCCAGAGGGTCTACGAGGGCGGAGCCTACATGGTTGTCAACCATCGAGGGGAAATTCAATTCTCGCCACTCAATGGGAAACATCTGAAACTCTATCATGCCGCACCACTGCCTGCTGAGGGAGTGGCGAATGGACAGATATATCAAGACTGATGACAATCAGGAGGGTCGCTCCTTTGCTACACACCAACATCGATCCAGACCTTTCGGCCGGAGTCGATGATGAAACCCTATTCTTCTTTGCGTTGGCGTTTACCCCACGCCAACGATAAAACTTATATGCACATTTTTCAGTGAACCGCCCCATGCCCGAGCTGCTACACAGCAACGTCACTCAGACCCTCCGTCCGAGTAGACGATGAAACCACTCTCCTTTGCGTTGATGTTTATCCCCACACCAAAGATAAGATCCACATCCCCGGCAAACAACTTCATGCACAAGCCGCCATCCACCAACCTCAGTTCAGACCTTCCGTCTGAATTGCACGATGAAGCCCTACTCTCCTTTGTGTTGATGTTCATCCCACATCAATGAATGGCTCATGCTCGGAGAACAACGTGAGAATCAAAAAAAAAATAAAAAAAATGAGAAGAAATGGGGCTTAAAATAGAGGTGCCCCGCCGGACTTGTCCAAAACGTCTTGGACGAGGGCAAAAAATGGCAAACAACCCGGCTGTGGCGAAAACTCGAAAGGGCGCTATAGGCAAAATTGGGTACCCCGCCACGTGAAAATCCGAAAGAGCGCATGGGCAAAAGCAAGTGGGGGCTGGCTCCGGTGAAAACCCAAAAGGGCGCTTGAGTCAGTAATGTGGTAATATAAAAAGTTCACTTCATGAATCTCCTTCGGTAGCACATCCACCGCATGTTCCACTGATGATGAAACCCCGTTGATCATGAGGCCTATCGTCTTGATCAATACTAAAGCCCATCTCGGAATAGACCTTCCGTCTGTTCTGATAAAGCCCTTCCAATTCTTGGCCCGAAACCCACCACAGTAAATCCCATCCAGTTTAGATCTTACATCTATTCTAATGAAACATATCGTACATCCCACCGTGATGAAACCTGCCACTGATCGATTGGCACATTACCCGATCAACGACGAAGCCTATCCGGCTTAGACCTTACGTCTATCCCGATGAAACTTATAAAATCCCTGCCTTGATATGAACCCAATACCGGTGCTGAAACCTGCTATTGATCGATTGGCACGCCGCCCGATCAACGATGAAACCTATCCAGTTTAGACCTTACGTCTATCCCGATGAAGTCTATGGAACTCCTTGCATTGGTATGAACCCGATACCGATGATGAAATCAGCCATTGATGGAGCGGCACACTGCCAGATCGATGCTAAAACCCATCCAGGGTAGACCTCTCGTCTTCTCTGATAAAAGACAACACATTTCTTTATGTCAATCCGGACCTTCCGTCTGGATAGATGATGAAATCCCATCCCTTTGCGTTAATGTCCGACCCCACATTAACGAAGAAATCTACATGCCCAGCATACGTCTTCGTGCTCGAGCTGCTACACACATCTCTTTATGTCAATCCGGACCTTCCGTCTGGATAGATGATGAAATCCTATCCCTTTGCGTTGATGTCCAACCCCACATTAACGATGAAATCTACATGCCCAGCGAATGGCTTCGTGCTCGAGTTGCTACACACATCCCCAAGTCAATCCGGACCTTCCGTCTGGATGGATAATGAAATACCATTTCCTTGCGTTAATGTCAATCCCCCATATTAACGATTACAGTCACGCTCTCGGTGAATGGCTTCGCGCCTAAGCCACAAAACACACTCAAGTCAACCCAGGCCTTCTGCCCGGGTGGACGATGAAACCCCATACCCCTTGCATTGATGTTAACGCCCACATCAATGGCGACGCATATACAAGTTGAGCACGTGGACTGGCAATTTACAAAGCCAAAGTCCTAGTACAACAAAAAAAAAAGAAAAGAAAAAAAGAGAGACAAAATGGGGGGCTAAAAATAGAGATGCCTCGTTAGACTTGTTCAGGCATTCTAAACAAGGGCAAAAATGGCCCAAAACCCAGCTGTGGTGAAAACCCGAAAGGGCACTGCATGCAAAATCGGGTACCCCGCCATGAGAAAACCCGAAAGGGCGCGTGGGCAAAAGCAAGAGGGGGCTGGCTCCGGTGAAAACCCGAAAGGGCGCTTGGGTCAGTAATGTGGTAATTTAAAAAGTTCCATGCCAATGACATGCTATCTTCATCTCCCACCGTTTACAAGAACCTTCCATTTCTCGCTCGGCATCTTGCCCGATCAGCGATAAAACCCTTGCAAGATAGACCTTACGTCTGTCCTGATAAAGTTTTCATGCCCTTTTTCAAAAGTCCCACCGGCGATAAAACCCATCACTACTCTTATGAAACCGACTATTGGTCGACCGTCACATTGCCCGATCAATGATGAAACCCTACCCAGTCTGGACCTTACGTCTATTCTGATGAAACTTATGAAATTCCTTTGCATCGATATAAACCCAATATCGATGATGAAATCAACCGTTGATCGATCGGCATCTCGCCCGATCAATGATGAAACCCTATCCAGTTTAGACCTTACGTCTATTCTGATGAAACTTATAAAACTTCTTTGCATCGATATAAACTCATTATCGATGATGAAACCAGCTATTGATCGACCGACACCTTGCCCGATCAATGATGAAACCCTATCCAGTTTAGACCTTACGTCTATTCTGATGAAACTTATGAAATTCCTTTGCATCGATATAAACCTAATATCGATGATGAAATCAACCGTTGATCGACCGACACCTTGCCCGATCAATGATGAAACATCTCCAATTCAGACCTTACGTCTGTCCTGATGAAAATCACACACCCTCTCATTCCCCACCTACGATAAAATCTATCCAGTCTGGACCTTACGTCTATTCTGATGAAATCTATAAAACTTCTTTGCATCGATATAAGACCAATATCGATGATAAAGTCATTCACTGGTCGATTGGCACATTGCCCCGACCGGCTTTGAAACCTACCCGGGATGGACCATTCGTCTGTTCCGGATGATACAATAAACCTTTTCATTCATTTTTTTCTGTAAACAACCTCACTTGCGGCATATACTGCCGAAAAAGACATCCGCTACTACCTACAAAATTCGATTTAAGCACCTCCCGGATACCGTCACGCGGTGGAGCGAGTTCCCCATCCTTTCTCTGAAAGGGTGGACACTCTCCTGCTAAATACGGGCTATCCGCATGAGGATTGCTAAAACCGCTACCGAATCATCCTGAAGTGATGGTGATGCAATAAGTAAAGAGCAGCCACATATGAGACCAGCATAAAGATTCCTTTTCACTATATAAAGAAGAAAAAAGACTACAAAAGGAGCCCCTGAGGGGGAATTTTACTACAAAAAGAGAACAAAAAGAAGAAGAAGAGGTGTTCACTAGCACCGGAAGATGTCTTCGAAAGCCAGAAGACCCACGTACGGAGCAGCCCCCAACTCATGTAGACGAGCCTCCTCCTCCAGTAGCCGAGCAGACTCGTCCTGAAGAGACGCCACTTGCCCCTCCAACAAAGCTACTTCCTCTGCGAACTGCGATCGGGAGGTTGTTATCTGCGGCAGTTCAACTCGGAGACTAGCCAGTTCAGCTTCTAGGATGCTTATCCGATTGCATACAAACTGCTCCCGCTGTGTCAAAGACTACAGTTGGCCTTGGCGCTCCTGAAGGATAGAGTTCATTTTCCCTAGCTCAGATTTGCACTCTACCTTCTGTAACTTCAAAGCTGCCAGTCTGTCAGACATAACACGCGCCAGGAAATCCCGGCGGTGTACAAATTTCAGCAGTAACAGGACACGCTGGGTCCATGTTTCTAAAGGACAGCCCATCGCCTGTAGACCAACGGTGAAGCGTTCGGCTATCTCTTTTAGCTGCAGATAAGTCAGTCCAGGCTGGGACTCCACCAGTTGGCGCAACATGTCCAAATTTTTCCAAACAAAGCTCTTAGATGAAGCAAAGCCGAAGGAAGGGAATGGGGTTACTTCAAAAGTCACCTCACTGTCAATGCATGCCCATAATGCAACATCTGGCCGGGAGGAAGAAGACGGGAGATCTGCTGAAGAGGCTGATTGGACCTTCTCTATAATTTCTTGCGGAGCTGAGGGCTCTTCCACCGCCATCTCCTCAAGGACCACTGTATGAATACTCGGAGGGGAAGGACTCGTGAGTGCTGGAGCTGTTTCTTCATGGGTCTCCAGTGCAATGGCTGCATCTTCAACGTTCTCTTCCCGGGGCACCCCCTCCTCCGGCTCTGGAACCATGGAAATTGCCTTTGGGCCAGCTATGGATAACAGGCCAGTCTCTGCAGCAGCTGCCTCCTGCTCGGCCATCTCTTCTGCAACGGCTACTTCCTTCAATAATGAGGCCGCAGGGGCTATGACTCGAAGAGGCAGGGGTTCAATCTCCATAATCGCTGTTGTAGGGATCGCTGATTCAGGCGCAATGGTCATCACTGCGGCCGGTACAAAAGCAGAACCCCTAGCTGGGTCCGCCTCAGCTCTAAAATCTAAAACTCTGATAAGCGCCGAGAACCCCCCCTCTTCGCAAAAGGGGCGCGCCGAGAAGCTGTGCCTAGAACTCCCCTCGCCAAAACGGCGCGCCGAGAAGTCAGCGCCGAGAAGCAATGCGCCGAGAAGCAGGCGCCGGGAGTGTTCAAGTCAGAGAAATTGAAAGAAATTAAAAGAAATGCCAATGTAATGAGGCTGCCAAGCTGAAGAGTAAAGATGATTAACAATGTCAAGCTGAGAAATATGTTCAGATGTTGAATAATGCACCTGCAGGCACCGTATCATTTATTCTGCATTTACGCCACCTACAGGTGGGGGGCATTTGTTGGCACCTGAAATATAATCAAGAATAAAGATGGGACCGAAGAGAAGATTGAATCAGAAATGAAGATCCCAGGGATTCCTGCAAAGCCAGAACTACAGATGAGTCGTCACTAAAACTATCATCCGGTTGAAGCCCTCCCCGGTCGAGCTGATGTCCGGTGTTGTCATCACCCAGATGGCAGTGCTGATAAAGAATTGGAGTCTATTGACTGATGAAAACCTCCAGAAATGTTCTAATGAGACTATGTCAACTTACCAACTAAGAGGCCTTCTCCTGTTCTGACAGATTCGAGGGATTGGCAAATGAAAGGGCAGGTTGGGCATCTTTGACAGCTCAAGCCCGCTGATGAGAGGAATCAAAACATTAAAGGCCCTAAATAGGTCCATGATTGTGGCGCCGGGAGCTTCTCACCATGGCCCAAAGCCCATGAGGGTGGCGCCGGGAAGCTAGACTCTTGGCGTCGGGAAGCCTCCACGTTCGCCTAGGGCGCACCGAGGTTGCTCAAGCCAAGAAGGGGGTGCTGTGCCTATAAAAACCCAATTTCTTCGACATCAAAGGGGAATCACATACAGAAAAAAAATGGCAATAGAACAAGAGAGCAGATAGAGAGAGCCATCGAAGAGAGAAGAGAAGAGAGATATTCAGATAGCCAGATAACAAAAAGAGAGAGCCATCGAAGAGAGAAGAGAGATATTCAGATAGCCAGATAACAAAAAGAGAGAAGAGAAGCTGCTGCCGAGGTCGAAGGAAGGAGAAGGTGTGTTGTAAGGGGAGGGAGAGGAGTCAATGCTCCGCCCTCCCCCATCTTCTTGCTATCCGAATTTGCTTTGCTTCCTCATCTGATGTACCTTTTCTCCCCTTTTTTGTGGGTTTTTTCCCTCGATTTGAATAATGCCTGTAGTTCTTCCCTGTTGTCGTTCAAGTTATATTTCTATAGATGATGAAATGTGAACGATGAGACTGATTGAATGAATAAAAGCTTGGGATTCTTCTCCCTCATCTCCTCTAAGTAATTGTTGTTGCTAACCCTTCTATCGCATTATTTGATCGATGAACGTATGATTTTGAGTGTCTGTCATTTGCTCAGATGATTATCGAACACTCTATGCTTCCCTTTTCTCTTATAGTCTTGATGAGGCTATTGCAGAGCCCCGATCCTAGTCCATGGGTCATTGGGCTACAATATTCCTCGGATGTGTCCGTATAAGGTTTTGTATGGCCCTCGGTCCTCCTTCCCAGGCCTCTGAATTTGCTTTGAGGATCCGAGACAGCTTATCTCGTGATACCTCATTGCAATCGACCTTAAATGAACCAGTCAGTTCTTATGTTGAAACTGCAGTCTCCAGGGGTTTCGAATGCATGAGAATCCCAATCTTTCCCCACTGTTTCTGTAAACCAACATCCTCCTGGGATCAACCCATTAGAAACCCCCTGAAATAATCCATTTATTGCCCTTTTTCATCCCTTGATTCGAACCAAGATCATCACGCATCCTAGAACAGAGTCCCGTAGAGGAAACCCGCCTTCACAGAACCTTCCCGGCGGCAAAGCTTCTGGGCGCGACCTTCAGCCCTCGGCGCGGGGGTTGCCGCGCCGAGAAGGGGGCCGCGCCGTGACCCTCTTCCCGCCCACAGACCCTGTCGAGAACCCTTTTGTTCCAACCCTGCTTCTCCGATCTGGTCGTGCCAGGAACCCTACGCCGAGAACTACCCTTTCTATATTTCAACCTACCCTCGACCTATTTCAAAAGAGGGGAGTACTCAGGGATCTTCATGCAAGCCTCAGGATATAAATTAATGGGGATTACCCCCTATATCAGCTTGTGGGGATGGATTTTTATTTATTTTTTATGATATTATTTATTTATATTTATCTATTTGGTTTGTTGGAATATTAGGCGTGCCAGTCATCGGAGTGACAGTTCTATTGTGCGCTCGATCTGACTCAGTCAGTCGATTGTGAGTGATCGTGTCTGGACCAGAATTCTGCCATACCGTAAAGGCTATGGCGTTAATTACCCCCTCCCTAAGAAGGACAACCCTTGATTAAACGCCAAAGACATTTTACCCCTCAAACCCCTTGATTAAACACCCTCTCATCTTCTCTCACCTTTCCATTTTACCATCCACCCCTACTACATCTACCCCTATGCCTTCCAAACCTCTTATCATTCGTGAACCGTACCTGACCCCGCCTGTTTCCACCATACCTCCACCAACGCCCTCAAAGCCACTTATCACCCACCATCCATCTCAGAACCATTATCCATCTCAAGCCTTATCCACTTTGCCTCTGCCTCCACCTTCCAGACCCCTTACCCTCCATAGCCCACATGAGATCCCCTCTACTTCCACTTTACCTCTGCCTCCACCTTCCAAACCTCTTACCCTCCATAGCCCGTATGAGATCCCCTCTACCTCCACCATGCCTCCACCTAACAAACTCCGCATCAGAATCCCTGCTCCCATCATCACCCCTACTTCATAAACCATTCCTCTACCATTACCCCTCAAACCCCTGCTAAAACCCACATCTAACCCCATAGAGGTGCAAAAGCCGCAAGCCATGGTACTCCGGAGTGGACGAATTTTCCACATGGTTTTCCCCCAGAATAGTCAGAACCCCGAGCAATCTCACCCAGAGAAAGACAATGAAGAACAGTCGAAAAAATCCATCCCGGGAACACAATATGATTGGTTAAAACACCTGGACAAGACGCCTGCTCGGATCTCCATCCTGGAGCTGCTTCAGAGATCCACATCCCATCAGGCAGCCTTAATGGAATATCTTCAAAAGGTTATGGTGAATGAGGACCTCCCTGTAGAGAAGATTTCGGCTGTTCTGACGCCGACAGACACACAACCAGCTATTGTATTCCACAACCACGAGCTCGCCCTCAAGGAAACTCCAAAAGTATGCGTTGTGTGTTTCAATAAAAATCAATGGAGTGTCCATACACCCGTGCCTGGTGGACACGGGCACGTCCATAAATGTGATCTCCATGAGCACCCTCCAGTTATGTGGAGTCAGTAAGGAACAGATAAGACCGTCTCCAATCACAGTCACAGCATATGCCAATAGCAAAAGGCCGCCACAGGGGATGATTATCTTGAGGGCAGAGTTAGGCCCTGCGTCAGTTTCTACGGAATTCCATGTCCTCGATATGGATCCCACATTCAAGGCTATACTAGGCCGCCCCTATATTGAAGTCATGGACGTTGTACCCTCCACCAATGCCTAAAGTTTCCATACAATGGGAGGACTATTAAAGTAGTCAGCACACCGGTCCTTCATTCAGTGGACGCTATTAACATCTCTCTGTCGTCTGTATGGCCATCTCATTGGCCCATATTGTCACTACTGGATGTGTATGACCCATCCAGCATTCCGCCAACACCAAAGAAGTCACTTTCAGTACCGATGTCACGTCTCCCTTCTCATTCTAAAGGATGGGAGATAATGAGGAATATCGGCTATCAACAGGGCAAAGGCTTGGGCGCGCAGCTACAAGGAAGGCTGAAACCGCCTAAGGAAAAAAGGTTGAGTCACAAGTTTGGCCTATGTTTTGTAGGATCACTCGAGGCAGATGGGAAACCCCTCACATGGACCCTATCCTCCCATTTTAAAAAGGGGGTCATTATTCAAATGGGGGATTACCTGCAAGAAACACATGGGGGATCACAAGTTGTATACTTGGCTGAAAAATGTTCAAAGGCCGCTAAGAGAGGCAAGATCAGGGATCCGGAATGCGAATGGAGCAAATGGTTCAACATCCAAGATATTTCCATTGCACTAGAAAGAATGTTCTCGCCCTCGCAGCTGAAGGAACCGCCATTGATCTCTGAAATGCCAGGGGATATCACTACTGTTTCCAGAATTCCAAACCATCCTCGCCAAGAGGACTCTGATACCGGCGGATCTTCATCTATCACCAACATTACCATCGACGGCTCATTAGCCGTCGTCTTCTCCATTCACTCACCGCAGCCCTCGTTGCTGTCTCCTTCCTGGGCCAGACGGTTGTCTGACGATCTTCCCAGGTCCCCTTCTATACTTACATATCTACGCGGGTTTCTCAACCCGCGCCAGGTTTTCAATCATGATCTGCTCTATGAGCCTCCCAACCCTTTAGCCATGATCACTTTTCCCCCTCCTCCGATCTCTTTTCATTGCTTTGTCATAAAAAATGAAAAAAAAAACGTCGATTTTCAAACCCCTCAACAACACATTGTGGACGTGCAAAATTGCACGCCCATATGTCCCAATTAGCCCGGCATCGGCAACAACTTTAGCCGAAGAGACTGCGAAGAAAGAGGGACATTTGGACTCTCTGAATATCAACACACGCTGTGTGAGGCTGCCTCCGTAGTCACGACAGCAAAGAGAAATCAGCCTTCAAGAGCCCCACAAACCACGGGCCACGGAGAAAATCAAACGGGCCATGACTCGTGCTCACAACGGGCTCTGAAATGCACCCCTGATGGCCTTCAACGGCACACCTTGGTGGCCTTCAGCGGCACACCCAGGGTGGCCTTCAGTGGCACACCCTTGGCCTTCAGTGGTACGGCCTGAAGCCCTTCAGCGGCATGCCCCTGGGCCTCAGCGGCACACCCCCCTTTGGCCTCCAATGGCACGCCCTGAAGCCCATTCAACAGCACGCCCTCATGGCCTTTAGCGGCACACCCTTTGAGCTTTCAGCGATACGTCCTGTTGGCCTACAGTGGCACACCCTTGTGGCCTTCAGCGGCACGGTGCTGTGGCCTTCAGCGGCACGCCGTCTGCCCCCTTCAACGGCACACTTTGGCAGCCCTTCAGCGGCACGTCTTTTGCCCTCTTCAGCGGCACGGAGGATCTTGCAGCGACACGCCCCGATGACCTTCCAGTGGCACACTTGCTGAGCCCGCCAGCGGCACGACGCTCAGCCGTTTCAACGGCATGTCCGGCAGACCAAATCTCAGGCCCATGCCTTACGGATCTTCGGCGCGCAGTGAGCTGTCCGAGGTGTTGACCAGGGGTTGGGCCACGCAGGCTACCACTCCGCCACCCAGGATGGGGAAAGTCAAACGCAATCATAGCAGAGCTGCTTCCTGCCTTCGCCGCCCGTGCTCGAGGGCTCCCGCTGCTGGGAGTATAAAATCACCCCCATGCCGGTAAGAGAGAGGGGGAGGACGAACAGAAGAACACAGGTGCATACGGACAAAGAGCAGGAGGGAAGAAGAAGAGAAAACGAAGAAGAACAGGAAGAAGAAGAGAGCTCGGCCGCAGCGTTCTCCTCGGACGACCACTCGGAAGAGAGAGTAAGAGAGAGGGAGAGGGAGAGTGTGTAATGTATAGAGGAGAATAGGGGAGGGCAAGAGGCCGTCTTGTCCCTGCTTGACCCCAGCTCTTCCCCTTTTCTTCTGTTCCCCCCTTTTCACTCTTTCTTTCTTCCTACGTTGTACTCTGTGCTCCGATGCTTTGATGTATACACGGCCAGTTACGGCCCTCGTTGTACTTGAATAGAAGAGTTTTCATGATTTTATTCTCCCTTTTGATGTTTCCGCCGGTTCGAATGTATGTATGTGTGTTCGAACGTTTCTTCCTCCGTTTCTATCTTTCGAGGGCTCGTCTTTGACAAGGGTTTTCATCCCCCTCGCCACTGATCCTCCCTCGCCTTAAAATGCCCAACCATGCACATTCCTATGCCGTCCCTATGGGTTAACCTCTCTCCCCCCTCCACTCTGATTCCACCCCGTTGATCAGCCCTTCGCTTGGTTCCTTCAGCCCTTAGACTAAATGCCTTATTTAGTTTCCCGTCGGTCCACCTTCACCATGGTGCAGCTTCTCCAGCCCCCAGCGGTACGCCCCACCAGGATCTTCCCTGGTACACCTTGGCCAAAACCCCTCGCCAGCACGCCTTTGCAGCCCTTCGCCGGCACACTCATTCCCCCCTTTAGGTATGCCTCACCGGACTCCACCGGTACACCCTGATCTTCCTAGCCCAGCACCCTTCTAACCAGTCCTAGGGAGGCCTCGTTCATTGCTGCTTTCGGGTTTTCCGAAGTTTTGGTAAAGGTACTGTCACCTTCAGGCGCCCACCTCCAGTTGTCGGGTTCCGCCACTCCATGTAGGCACGTTCCCTTTATCTCCCTTACCATCCGGGTCAAGGGGAGATGCTGCCGAATTTTCATCAGAAATAATAACATGTTAAGAGGCAAAAGGAAGCAACAAATGAATGGAATGATCGGTAACAGAACTCTCTAACCAGGCAAGGCATTGCCGACAATATGAGAAGAGCGGAACTGACTAAGAACATGACAGATTGAATGTTCGATCCGTGAAGAGAAAGATTGAGCAAACTAATGGGGGGGGGGGAGATTTGTATAAAACTACATAAAAGTCAGAGAAAAGAAGAAAAGAAAAGCCTTAAAAGAACCAGAGGGAGAGTGGGTCTTCTTCGAAGTTCTCAACCTAGCCCCTCAGCGGTACACCCTCATGGCCCCTCGGTGGCACGCTCCCCAGCCCTTCAGCGGTACACCCTCAAAGCCCCTCGGTGGCACGCTCCCCAACCCTCCAGCGGTACACCCTTCTGACCCTTCAGCGGCACACTCTAACAGCCCTTCAACGACACACCCTTTTTGGCCTTCAGGCACCTCTTCAGCGGTACACCTCTCCAATTTGCATACTACTTCAGCGGTACACCCTCATAGCCCCCTCAGCGGCACACTTCCCCCCAGCCCTTCAGCGGTACACTCTCTCCGGTAGTGTATGTATGATATATATATATATATACATATGATATATAATGTTGATGATTGCCATGGCGATAAACCAATAAAAAGAATTTCAATGACTGAATAGGCCAGGGCATAGGTATAAATACGCAAATTGTGAAATAACGGTAATGACGGCAAGAGAAGCTCCTAATATCGATGATAATAAAAAGCAGGTGTGAATTACTCAAAAGAAGATGTACGCAAAAAGGGGATGAGCGAAAATACACACATATATATATATGCATATAAATAACAAGATACAAGTAATAAGAATCCCGTATAGGGGAATCGGTAAAATCCACATTGCAGCCTCGTCTCTCCCCGTGACCCAATACTAAAGGAATAATAATGCTGCCCTTGCAGACTAGGCTCGAGTCTCGGGGATTATTCCGACGTGGCCGTGACCCGACCTCGCCTCGGGCCGACATCCTGATCGGATCAGGCCCGTTTTCCAGGCCGAACCTCTTCCGAGCCGCTATTGAAAATTGTCGCGTGTTCGGCAGATATCCGAACGGATTCATCCCGGCTTCCACCGCGTTTCTATCACGGGACTTCGTCCGAACATGAAAAAGGTCCACGAGCGACAAATATGACCCGTGGCCCGTAACCCAATGCCGATCTCGATGCGATTTACTCCTGTTTCTCTTTTACGCAGTTACTATTAGTCCTTTCGGCCGCAAGGCTCCTAATCTCGGCAATTAATGAAGGGTGTTCCCTCGTATGAGGGATGTAAATGACGTCGTGACCTTCATGGCACGACGGGATCTGGTCCCGACACGAACCATACAATCGTCTGACGAAGTCAGGTCGAGCGCACCATGGGCTCTTCGGAGCCCTAATAAATTGTCACTCCGGTGACTGGCACGCCCACGCACTTTAATAAACGAACCACAATGGACCAACAGAACTTTCGTGCGTCCACAAGTCTGGCACGCCCGGTGGGACCGATCCACCCTTCATCTCTTTGCCAAGACTAGGGGCCCTGTGGCTCCTTTCTTGTAATACTAATTGAGCTACTTTCTCAAATGCAGGAGAATCGCATCATGGTGCCGATAATGGCTGTCACTTGCGGCCCTCAGGTCGTCGGGAACCATGTTCGGGGCGGCTATCTCGCGGTCCCCCTCAGCTTCGGAAGCTTCCCTCCCACGTGGGCTTCCCCAACTTCCTTGGGGTGGCCTTCGTCAACATACTGGACGTGAAAGCACCTGACGAGGCCCAGATCAACGCTCCCACCTCGGGGGCCACTAAAACCCCTGTCGGCCGAGCTATGGCCAAGAACAACAACGGCGTCCCGACGACAACGCTGAGCTGCAACGTACACCATGTGCACCAGGCTGCTGGCCCGTCCCATCAAGGATCGGCATCTCTTCGGAGGAGGCTCCGGAGGAACAACACTGGCATCGTCTTAGGGCGCCGCATATCTAGCTCCGGGAAATCCATGGTCGTCGGGACCATCCGAGTCCACTTGGACGGGCAAAGGTCCCTAGTGATATCGGACCGCGTTGTCCCGACTATTCCAGTCCGCAACTCTTTTCAAGGACTAGAGAAGCTGAAAGGGAAAGTGACACTCACAGCCCCGGCCGCGGCACCGAAGACTGCGCCGGCTCACAGGCTGGCCAAATTGAAACAAGTTTGGGTTCCCAGGGAAGCCCAGCCCGCTGCATACACCTAGAGGAGATCCGACACTTTCCGCCCGACAAGGGCCCGAAGAGATGAAAGGGTCGAGGTGACAACCCCTGCCTACCAACCAGCACCTGTCATGCCGGTGCCGCCCGAGAATGCCCGCCATCATTGCAGCGGGCACCGACATGATGCTGCCCGCCTGGCACCCAGGGTCCACTACCCTCATGCTGCCGCCATCGGTACGCAACTATCAGCTGCTCTCCCCGACCAGGAGTGGAAAGGGATCGAGCAGGCCATGAGAAACTACCTTCGGGGCCCAGGTAGCACTCCCTTGGGTCGCTAGAGACTGCTGGGGGCAGTAGCCATCGCTTTCCAGGAGGAAGAAGCCCGACCCGCACCTAGTGTAGAGTCGAGGAATCGGTCGGAGGAGCCGCACCAGTCCCCTTTTCGGGAGGAAGCGCCGTCCCGACAATCGGTCTTCGACAGGTTGGTGTTCCCAGGAGGATCATCCAGGAGGGTGACGAAGAGAAACAGGAGCTGGAGAATCTTCGCCTGTAATATGGCAGGAGTTCTCGGTCGGTATGGGACCTTACCTACCGACCCTGAAGAAATGGCCAGACTCACTGCCAGGCCGGGGCCTCTCACTAGAAGGGGAAGAGCGGCAGGCGAAGCGGCACAGGCAGGCGCTGAAGAAACTTTCCACGAGGAACCGCCCGCGGCCCTCACGGCCAATGTGGTCACCACCGGCGACACGAGCGGCGGACCCCCTACATCATCCCAGGACGCCCCGGCCGAAGAGATAGCGGGCATGCCCAATCTCCCCACAACGGACCCGGTAATGCTGCTCATGATACAACGATTCCAACAAGAAATTGAGTCACTAAAGAAGCAACTGAATGAGCGAAACGCACAACCCTCGATGTTCGGACAGACCAAGGTTATGCTCGGAGCGCCCGGGGGCAACGGGCAATCTTCAGAAGTAACTCCGCAGCCCACAACATTCCTAGCGACTCTTGTCTCCCCTCGGGGCATGACCCCGCAGTAAACACATCACACAGCACCGGTCCTACCGTAGATCCCGCCTTCCCAAGGGTTCCCCATGGCCCCCCAGGCGACTGTGCTGACCACTCCGAATGCTCAGCCCGCCCATTTCTATCCAAGCCCGGTCGACCCAGCAGCAGTCATCCTGTTGATGCTTGAACAAATGATAGACATGAAATTGGCAGAGAGAGGCGATGGGGATCAGACGCCATTCGACGTCTACCGGGTACCCTACCCGGCTCACTATGCCGCAAAGAAGCTGCCGGTTGGCGTCACCAAGCCACCGAAGTTCGAAAAGTTTAATGGGAAAGGGTCTCCTAGGGAGCACATTGCTTATTATGTGAATGTCATGGGGGATTTGGCTGCTGATGAGGCCTACCTCCTAAAATTTTTTGGCTCGACACTTACCGGGATTGCCTTTGAGTGGTACTCCAGCTTGCCACCCGAGTCTGTTGCTGACTGGCCCGACATGCAGAAGAAGTTCAAAGAAAGATTCTATGTTGATGAATGGGAAGTCACTGTGGCAGAACTTTACGCCACAAGGCAAAAGAATGATGAGTCGGCCCTCGACTACATCAAAAGATGGAGGAACCTCAGCATGAGGTGCAGGCGTCCCCCGCACCAGGAGGACGCGGTGCAGATCTGCAAGCAGAACCTGAAGAAAGAAATCCTGGAAAGGATGATTGGCACCGAAGTCAAGACATTTGATCACCCGAATAATGTGGTAGCCGAGATCGAGGTGTTTCTTGCCCGATATTCTTCCGCCCCGGCCGCATCAAGCCAGAGAGCTAAACAGGCCGAGAAGAAGCCAGTTCCCCCGTAAGTACACACGTTGGACTTCCAGACCTTTGAGAAACAAAAGGAACAAGCTAAAAGGGTTGCCAACCCTCCCCCGCCCAGAACTACAGAACGGCGGGAGGGCCCCTCACGGAGGGAGAAAATGAGAAACAAGCTATATTCCTTCTCCCGAGACAAGTCCAAGCTCCTGTTTGAGTGGGCAACCAGTTACAATAAAATCACACTGGCAGAGCCGAAGAGGCCCGATGACCTGAAGAAGAAAGATGACCCGCGCTTCTGCCTGTACCACCGGATGCTCGGGCATACCATTGAGGACTGCTATGTCTTCAAGGACGTTATTGAGTCCTTAATCAAGAATGGGGAGCTGGACATGGGGGAGCACAAGGTAGACCCCCCTCAACCGCATGAGCTGCCCAACATAACCTCCTCCATCAACATGGTCTCGTTATATCAGGAGTTACCTGAGGAGTGGGCGGAGGCCAGTACCCGTGCCACTTATGAGACTTTTATCATGACCCCAGCTCCAGACCAAGGGGATTGGCAGACTGTACCCAGGAAGAACAGAAGAGCACGCGTCCCCCGGCCCACCCGAGGAGTTCACTTGAGGGGTGTGACAACCCTGCCTGCACCACCCCCGGTGAGCCCAGTTTGGCACGACACGGCCCCTCGGCTGGTCGTGAGGCGGCCCACTCACAACAAAAAGAGCTGCGTCCCGCTGCAGATGCATAAGAAGACCAGCCCGGCGGTTGAAAGACTCCAAGCTATTATTGATGGATTTGAAGATTATGAACAGCCCGAAATCCAGCCCGTGGAGCTGAAGGAGTATGTCCCCTGGGAGGAGTTCGAACCACTCGAACTGGCCCCAGGCACAGAAGCTGAAGCAGAGAAAGAGCCTCCCCTATGGGGTGAACTCCCCCCAAGAACAGCCGCTGGCTATAGCAGGAAAGAAGAATAAGAAGAGAAGACCCAGGAGCAAGAAGAAAAAGGAGGTCGTCATTGCCTGCAACACCCTCTCGGCGTTGTTCGACACTGCCCTCTCCCTGGAAGAGAAAGAAGAAGAGCTACCCCATGAGCCGACGGAGGTGAGCCAGGCTGAAGTGTCCACTTCTCAACATGCCACCAGGTCGGGAAGGAAGTGGGGGCGCCCTCCTCAGGACAACCTCAACATCATGTTCAAGGGAGAGCAGCCATACCAGGCCCCCGAGCCCGAGGTCCGAGGCACCCCTTCATTCGCTTGAATTCCTGTCAGCCCGAGCAGGGGGACAGGCACGCTCCCAAGGGCTTCCTTCGACCAGAGAAGCAAGCAGTCCTCAAGCTCCACGGGCGGCGGCTCCTCCTCAGCCAGAAGAAGAATTTAACGGCATCCCAAACCTTGCCGAATTCATGCAATAAACGGAGGAAGCCCAGCATGCCCCGCAGGCTCAACAGGCTGTCACAGAACCCACAAAGGGGGCATCCCCTGATCTGACACCCCAGCTCCAAGGTGGGAGCAGGCGTGGCAAGGCTTAAGAGATGAAGGTACTCAAGGTGCGGGCTGCCGACCGAATAGTCAGACACGTCAAGAAGATCCCGGACCGATTTACCATATGGGAGATGCTGTCTTTGGATGAAGAAACACAGCAAGCTATCATTGCCGCACTCCAGACGCCAGCACACCTTGAAACCTGTCTGGCGGAAATATCACCTGAGGTGGCTGTGGCTTTCACAGAGGATGACATGCTCCTGCCCACCTGCAGTCATAACAGACCCCTCTACATGAAAGGGCAGCTGAACGGCCAGCCTATCAACAGGGTCCTGATTGACCCAGGGGCGGCAGTGAATATACTCCCCTACCGGGTGTACCAAAAGCACTACTTTGACGTACACCTGGTTGAGGTCAAGAATGTCAAGATCGCTGGTTTTAACCAGAAATGCGAGGTGCCCATGGGGGTCGCAGAATTCAACTTGACCTTTGATGATTTCACCACCAAGGTCCAGTTCCACATCATCAACTCCAACACCTCCTATAAGGCGTTGCTTGGCCGGCCCTGGTTACACCAGAACAGAGTGGTGCCTTCCACCCTGCACCAATGTATCAAGTACCCTTGCGAGGGGAAGGAAGTCAGAATCTTCGCCGATCTCCACCCGTTCGAGGTGTTCGAGTGTCATTTGTCAGATGTCAATCTCTACTTAGAAAAGGCGAAGCAAGCTCCCCATGTCACACAAGACAGGAGAAAGAAGAAAATGGAATCCGGTGGTTGGTTTCCTCTGCCGCCCCCGGGCTATGTGGCTCCCCCACATGTACCATTCTTCGCACAAGAAGGGGGGATATTCAAGGCAACTCCTCTCGCCATCTATCCCACACCGGGGACGCCCTGCCTCAAAGACCTACTGGATGATGTTAGGGTCCCGCCAGGAATCGTCAAGCCCATTACAGAAGTTGACTGCCAAGTAGCCGAGCAGCTGAGAACTTTTGAGGTACCTAACCCTGAGGGGCCACCCACTATCTTTTACGTTGCCGGGGAAAAGCCAATCAGGGAAGACGATGATTGCCGGTTCCCTGACGAGTTGCATGACCCGCACGTCCCCGTCGTGGGACTTCCCCACATGACTGACCGGGCAGCCAGAGTGGTCAGAAAGCAAAAGATCACTCCCTACCAACCCTCCAGCCGAAAGGAAATGTTTGAAAGGATGTGGAACCCACCAAACCTTGATCGGCGGCTGCTGCAAGTCACCAAGCACCCCGGTCTGGGCTTTTCACTAGAAGATTATTACGAAACTGATGTTATATCGATTTCGGCCCTGTCCGACGATGACCCCGCAGAAGCTGCAGACTTGCGGGAAGCCCACCAAGATGTATATTTCACGCCTCCGACTGAAGAGGCGCAAGACGAAGAAGTGTTCCTTTGGAACCCTCTCCGCCGTCGCTGCATGGGGAAGACCTCCTCTTTTTCTGAGGGACTAACCTCGAAGGGTCGCACCACCGAGGCGCCCTCACTCCGGCCTGCTGGTGAAACAAGGAGCAGTAGCATGGGCCATGCTTCGGATTCTCCTCGATACGAACCCGTCATGTACGCCTTATACCATAGGCAGCAACAGGAGATCGAGATGTTAAAGGCACGGCTGGCTGAGTTGACCTCGCTAGTGATCGACCTGACCCAAGGCTCTCTCCGCCCGTGGGGTGGCCATGTGTCTCGGCCCCGAGACACCAGTCCTGACGCCTCCGTCTGGTCGAGGAGGGAAACAAGAGATACGGCAAGCCCATTAACCGAGCGGCCAGCTAGGCAAGGCCTCACCCTCCAAGAGAAGCTGCAGAAGCCCTACTCCTTCTCAAGAGATAAAACTCGGGGTATCTTTGACTGGGCCTGCCACTACGGCAAGGTCTCCCTCCCAGGGTCCAAGAGGCTGCAGGACACCCGAAGAAATGGGGATCCACTGTTTTGTCCCTATCACCAGATACTGGGCCACGCCATCGAAGAATGCTATGTCTTCAAAGACATTGCTCAAGACCTCATTGACAGGGATGAGCTTAGAATGGGAGACTATGTGGTAGCCCCGCCGTGCCCCCACATGACGAACAGCCCCAGAAGAGGAGCCTATACAGTATCTATCCAGTACTAGGCCCCTGAAGATGC
The DNA here is from genome assembly GCA_022559845.1 of Amorphophallus konjac. Taxonomy (NCBI): domain Eukaryota; kingdom Viridiplantae; phylum Streptophyta; class Magnoliopsida; order Alismatales; family Araceae; genus Amorphophallus; species Amorphophallus konjac. Next base: position 432,322,857 of record CM040120.1, on the reverse strand, counting down.
GGCGGCCCCCGCCGGAGTTGTCTATGATGAGTACACAGAAGACCCCGAGGTGGCCTTGTGCCTTTCTGCGCCAGCGGACCCCACGAACCCAGCGGCTACGGCCCAAGAGGAATGCGCGGGGAACGCAGCCTCCACGCCCAGTCATGAGGAACAAGAAGAGGGGGATGGCGTCCTCGAGCCCGAGGACAATGAAGACCAAGACTTTGTCGATTTGTCGCCAGCTCCGCTGGAAATTGAAAATGGCGGCCGGGCCACCGTCGATGAATAGGTTGAGATCAAGCTTGGCACGGAAAGCGACCCCAGGCTGACCTTTCTGAGTGCTCCTATACCCCCACGGGAGAAAGAATAATACATGAAGCTACTGCAAGAATTCCGGGATTGTTTTGCCTGGAACTACAAAGAAATGCCCGGACTCAGCCCTGAAGTGACTCAGCACATTTTGGCCATTGATCCCAAGATGGAGCCAGTGAAGCAGTCTCCCCGGCGTATGAGGCCAGAATTGATCAACCAGGTCTGCAAAGAGGTTGACAAGCTCATAGACGTTGACTTCGTGGCGGAAAACCAGTACACTAGTTGGTTGGCCAACATCGTACCGGTGAAGAAGAAGAATGGACAGATCAGGATTTGCGTGGATTTCCGTGACCTGAACAAAGCCTGCGCGAAAGATGATTTCCCGATACCTATCACCGAAGTGATGATTGATGCAACCACTGGTCACGAGGCCCTTTCTTTTATGGATGGATCATCCGGTTATAACCAAATTTGGATAGCCGACCACGACCGGATTCACACGGCCTTCAGATCACCCAAGGGGATATTCCACTACAAGAGGATGCCCTTCGGCCTCAAGAATGCCGGTGCTACATATCATCGGGCGATGACCAAGATCTTCGACGAGCTGCTATATAGCAAGGTCGAATGCTACATTGATGATCTAGTCGTCAAGACTAAGAAAAGAGATGAGCATTTGAGTGACCTTAGGGTCGTCTTCCAAAGGCTCTGGCTGTACGGGCTGAAAATGAACCCCATGAAGTGTGCCTTCGGCGTGTCCAGCGGGAAGTTCCTCGGCTTCATTATCCAGCACAGAGGGATCGAGATTGAGCACTTCAAGATAAAAGCCATCCAGGAGCTGTCCCCTCCGAAGAATCTGGGAGAGCTGAGGTCCCTACAGGGCCGTTTAGCTTACATCCGCAGGTTCATTTCCAACCTGTCGGGGCGTTGCCAACCCTTTCACAGACTAATGATGAAGAATGCACCCTTCAGCTGGGGTCACGAATGCCATCATGCGTTCGACCAGCTAAAAGAGTACCTGAAGACCCCGCTAGTCCTGGGGGCACCTGTCAAAGGCAGACCGCTTATTCTCTATATAGCGGCCACCGAGTATTCACTGGGGGCAATGCTTGCCCAAAATAATGACGAGGGGAAGGAGCAGGCTCTCTACTACCTCAGCCAAAGATTGGTGGGAATGGAGGCTAAGTACACCCCAATTGAGAAGGTCTGCCTTGCCTTGATCTTCGCAGTCAAGAAGTTGAGGCACTATATGCTGTCCCATGAAGTAAGTTTAATATCCAGAGCCGATCCCATCAAGCACATTCTCTCCTAGCCAGTCCCGAAGGGGTGCCTTGGCAAATGGGTCGTGCTGCTCATGGAGTTTGACATCACCTACGTGCCGCAGAGGGCCATTAAGGGACAAGCCGTCGCGGATTTCTTCGCAGCACACCCTGTGCCCGAAGACTCCCCGTTGGCCACAGAGCTACCCGAAGATGAAACACTGGAGGTTGATCAGGTCCAACAAGCTATCTGGCAGTTGTACTTCGACGGGGCCTCGAGAACGGAAGCGACCCCGTCCGAACGCACCAAGGTACGGGCCGGAGCCGGCATCGTTCTTAAATCGCCGGACGGGGAAGTGTTGCACACTTCCTGCTGCATTAGCAAGCCCTGCACGAATAATGAAGCGGAGTATGAAGCTTTAATTATCGGCCTCTAGGTGGCCCTCCAAATGGAGATCAAAATGCTTCAAGTATTCGGTGACTCACTGCTGGTCGTCAAACAAGTCCAGGGGCAGTTTGATGTCCGGAAACCCGACTTGCTCCCTTACTATACTAAAGCGAAGAGGCTCATGGAGTGGTTCTACCTCCTCGAGATAGGCCATGTCGCCAGAGGGGAGAACGCGCAAGCCGACGCCCTGGCAAAGTTGGCAAGCTCACTAGCAGTGCCGCCAGATGGATCTCTCAATATCCAAGTAATAAATCAACGCCAAGTGCCCAGCATGATAGGAGAAGAACCATAAGAAGAAGAGCTAGAAGTCACTACAGCAGAAGCCGTCGGCCTGCCTGACTGGAGAGACCCCCTGATGCAGTGGTTCAAATACCGGCAACTACCCGAATGAAGAGAAGAGAGGATCAAGCTAATCAGAACCAAGGACTCCTATGAGCTCTGAAACGGAATATTATTCCGAATTGTGGCCGACGCCAAACAGAAGCTTTTTTTTCAATAAGCACCAGCCAATAGAGTCAGGAGCCAGTCAAGTGCACCATCCCAGCAGGGGACACTGTTCTCACTTCCCCAGACTAACTCTGTGGCCAAGAAATTTTTATTGATATTTTGAACGAATACAATTTCAACGGGGCATACCCCTGTCTATCTGTAGAACAGCCATGAAATGAAAAGAAAACTATTAACCCAATAGGAAATTATTTCAATGCCGTATAGCAAGAATACCCGCTTTATCCACCCCCAAAGCTCCCCTGGCCACCCTAGGAAGCTCACTGACCCGAGAAAAAATGGTGTTATTGTGGTTGGCACAGGCATGGGAGGCCAGAGCATCTGCTACTTGGTTGCCCTCCCTAAAAATATGCTGCACTGAGCAGCCACATTTGAATATTAGATCAAGAATGTCCTTCCACCAAGGAAGGATAATCCAACTTGGAGCCACCTTTTTTCGGACTGCATCAACTAGCACTGCACAGTCACTAAAAACAACCTCCACTTGAAGGCCACTAGTCAAGGCTATGGATAAACCATCATGCAAGGCCCTGGCCTCAGCCAATAGACTTCGTCCATGGCCATAGTGAAAAGCAAAGCCAACTAGTAAATTACCTGCTGGGTCCCGAAAACATCCTCCTCCGCCACACAATCCCGGGTTGCCCTTTGAAGCCCCATCTACATTCAAAGTGACCTTAGTTAGAGATAGCTTGCACCGGACAATAACTGGCATTTTCTGTACACACTTAGGAAAAAATTGAAATTGAGCCAGCTGGTTTCTCTGCAGTTTAGATAAGGCTGCAGGGAAAGAGATTTTATCCATAGAGAAGGAGATGGCTTCACTGATTTTCCCCTTGATAGACCTCACTGATGGGTTGATATTATCATATCTGGCTGAGCATCTGGCTTTCCAAATTTCCCACATCATTTGTATCACAGCATACATTCCAACATAGCTAGTGGCTGAGACTAACCTGGTTCCTGCCAAAACATTCCAGCATCGGATGGTGATCTGCTCATTGAGGTGAATCTTGGAGCTTATAAGAGGCCTGACCCATGCCCAAAGTTCTGCAGCCAAATCCCCTTTGATAAAAAGGTGATTGAGATCCTCATGTTTAGGTTGGGCACAACAGCTACATTTAGAGACCATAGAGATACCACATTCTGCCACCCTGCTATCCACAGGCACTGCACGGTGGAGCAGCTTCCAAAAGAAATTAGCAGCCTTTGGGGCTAGGCTGCGGTGCCAAAGCTTGGCCCAAGGGCTTCTAGATCTACCCGATGACCTCAGCAGCTTGCTTACTGATTTAACAGTAAAGAGCCCTCCTGCTGTAGCTGTCCATACACAGGAGTCATCCTCGTCTCTTAGCTGGATATTGGGAAGGCTGGTATGAATCAAATTCCTTGCTTCATGATGGGGGTCTATCATAACCTCCCTGACAGTAATATTGGGCCAGTTCAGAATTCTACTAGTGTCGGCAGCCTGCTGCACTGTACTGATAAGTGGACCTTGACCTGTCCAGTTATCCCTCCAAAAGTTAACTCCCTTCCCATCTCCAATGAGCCACCTTGAGTTATATAAGATAATATCCTTCGCCTTCTGAAAAATGTTATCTGGCATTCCTGCAGGGAAAGCCTTTGAACAGTCAAAGAGATTAGTTTTGATGAATCTACTACGAGCATAAGAGGACCACAGAGAGGAGCCATGAATTATATTCCACAAGTTCTTGATGGCCAGTGCAACCTACTGCAGGTCCCTGATAGACAGGCCTCCTTCATTCCGAGGCTTCAGAATGTATTGCCAGGCCACCTAGTGCCGACGCCTCTGGCCTTCAGAACCCTGCCAGAAAAAATTGGCGCAGATGCTATCAATAGCTTTGACAATAGCTTTGGGCAGGAAACAGGCCGAGGCCAGATAGACAGGCATACTACGAAGGACTGAATTAATAAGGATGGCTCTCCCAGCCTGAGATAGGAATTTGGACTGCCAACCCTCCAATTTCTTTTGGACTTTGTCCACAATGAACTTAAAATCAGAGCAGATATATCTTCCTTTCTTTATGGGAATTCCAAGATAATTAAAACCAGCATGAAACTGAAAACCTGTCATGGAGTGGATGGACTGCCTTAATTCAGATGGGGCTTTCCCAGAGACAGTAAAACCACTTTTTCTAGAGTTAACTTTTTGACAAGAACTCTTTTCATATCTTGTAATGAACTGCTGGAACCTACTGATATTCTGTTTGCTACCATTTAAAAAGATGAGGATATCATCAGCATAGAGGAGATGAGAGACAGGGACTACATTCCTAGGACCATTAAAGCCTTTCAAAGTTCCTGACTGGAAGAAGTCAGTAAGACCTCTGCTAAGGACCTCCGAGGCTAGAATAAATAGGTAGGGAGCAAGAGGATCACCTTGCCGTATCCCTCTGCTAGACTTGAAAAATCCTGCCATAGATCCATTGAAGTTGACAGAAAACCAACAATTTGAGAGAATCATACCAATCAGGGAGGTAAATCTGTTGCTAAAGCCAAATTTCTTCAAGACAGCAAGTATAAGATCCCATTCCATTCTGTCATAGGCCTTGGCCATATCTAACTTGAAAATAACATTATGACCCCTTACCTTCCTATCAATATCCATCATCATTTGCCTAGCCAAAGCAATGTTGTCCAAGATGAACCGGCCCTTAACAAAAGCCCCTTGTTCCTTAGAGATGATGTTGGGAAGAATAGGTGCCAGCCGCTTGGAGATGATATTGGATATAATTTTGTAAGAGAAATTGCATAGACTAATAGGACGGAAATCACTGAAGGATTTAGGCTCCTGCACTTTAGGAACAAGTGCAATAATAGAGGAAGAGATACCTCTTGGAATAGGGAATCCCATAAAGAAGCTTTGGGTTGCTGCAATTACATCTTTACCAATGATTTCCCAAGCTACTGTGTAAAAGTCACCTGAAAAACCATCCGAGCCAGGAGAGCTGGACCCCTTAAGAGACCACACAGCAGCCCTGATTTCCTCTTCAACTGGAATAGAACAGAGAAGATTATTCTGGTCTTCAGATATTGACTGTGGAATGCAATCCAATAGAGCTGGGTCTACAGTGTGTTCCTCAGAGGAGAAAAGGTCCTTGAAGTATTTTTCAGCATGCACTCGAAGAGTATCCTGATCTTCACACCAAGAAGCTGATTCATCCAGTTTAAGTCTCCTGATATGACTTCTTCTTCTGTTGCATTGAGCCATAGTATGATAAAAGGCAGTGTTCCTGTCACCACTCTCTATCCAGTTAATACGGGCCTTTTGGTTCCAAAAGACTTCTTCCCTGTGGAGAGCCTGTCGTAGGGCTGCATTGGCTACATTTAAGGCACTTCTATTGTCAGAAGAGGGATCCAGATCAAAATCAGTCTGCTTAACCTCCACTTCCATTTCTGCTTGTCTGACATTTTTTGTGACATCTCCAAACACCTCTTTGTTCCACTTCTTCAGGGCAGTCTTCACAGCCTTGAGCTTGTTAGACAATCTGACCATTGCATTAGGATGATCTTGATCCTGATCTCACACCTGAGCAACAACTTGCTGAAAAGTACTGGCCGGCAATATTTGACGACTGCTGCAAATACGCTAAGTCGTGTCAGAAGTGTCAGGAACATGCCACCATACCCAGAAGGCCCCCCGTGCAGTTGCATCCAACGGTGCCCAGTTGGCCGTTCGCCCAGTGGGGAACAGACGTCGTGGGTCCCTTACCTACGTCGTCCACCTGTTGCAAGTACATTTTGGCGGCAACCGACTACTTCTCCCGCTGGGGAGAGGCTGTCGCCTTAAGGGAGGTCACCGGAGAGATCGTGGCCAGGTTTGTCCGCCGCAACATTATATTCCGGTTTGGCATGCCCGACCGGATTGTGTCAGACAACGGCAGCCACTTCCGCAACCAGAAGGTCTACCGACTGGCAGAAAAATATAAGATTGATTGGAGGACATTGACTCCTTAAAATCCACAGGCTAATGGGCTGGCCGAAGCCTTTAATAAGACATTCTGCACTCTCCTGACCAAGATTGTTAGCTCTAACAAAAGAGATAGGGAAGAGAAGATGTACGAGGCGCTATGGGCGTACCGAACCGTATACAAGACCCCAACAGGATGCTCACCCTTTTCTCTCGTATATGGCTCGGAGGAAATCGTCCCCGTTGAATTGGAGATACCTTCCCTCAGGGTCGCCATTCAGCATAGGCTGGTCCTTGAAGGGCAGACCAACGTCGAGCGAAGACTCGAAGAACTTTCCAGTCTGGAAGGAAAGCGACTTCAGGCCCAACAGAACATTCAGGTCTACCAGGCCCGAATGGCGCGTGCCTTTGACAAGCTCGTCAAGGAACGTGAATTCAAGAAGGGCGACCTTGTCATGGTCAAGAGAAGAGACGTCATGGCCGCCAACCCCAAGGGCAAACTGAATGAGAACTGGCTCGGACCCTATGTAGTCCAAAAAGTCTACGAAGGTGGAGCCTATGTAATTGTCAACCACCGCGGGGAAGTTCAATTCTCTCCTCTTAATGGAAGGCACTTGAGACCGTACCATGCTCCGGTGCCCCCATTCAATCAATAATATGATTCTTCACCCTATTTTGGGCAGATTCGCGTGATTGATGTCCGAACGACTTGATCGCTATCCATGTTTTCAAAAAAGAAAGAGAAGAGAAGAAATAAGGAAGAAGTGGAAAAGGAGAGAAAAAAAAGAGAGAAAAAAAGAAGAAGATGAAAGTAAAAAAAAAAGAGAAAAAAGAGAAAGAAGGAAAAGGGGAGAGAGAAAAGAAAGAAGAAGAGAAAAGAGAAGGGAAGAAAAAAAAAGAGAAAAAAAAGAGAAATAGAAAAAAGAAGAGAAGAAAAAGAAAGAAAGAAGAAGAGAAAAAAAAAGAGAGAAAAAGAAAAAAAGAAAAAAGAAGAAGAGGAAAAGAAAGAAAGAAGAAGAGAAAAGAGCAAGGGAAGAATAAAAGCTAAGAAGAGGCAGGGGCGCCACCCCCATTTCCAGCCATCGCCCCGTATCAGCGGGGATACGGAAAACTAAACAAATTCTTCTCTCAATCCCTGTGGATGGCGGGTACCCCTTTGACTTGGACTTCTCGTCCAGGTCATTGACTAAACAAACTCTTCTCTCCGTCCATGTGGACGGCGGGTACCCCTTTGACTTGGACTTCCCGTCCAGGTCATTGACTGAATAAACTCTTCTCTCCGTCCTCTCCGGGCGGTGAATATTCCCTTTGACTTGGACCTCTCGTCCAAGCCATTGACTAGACAAACTCTTCTCTCCGTCCTCCCCGGGCGGCGGGTATCCCTTTGGCGTGGACCTCCCGTCCAGGCCATTGACTAAACAAACTCTTCTCTCCGTCCTCCCCGGGCGGTGGGTACTCCTATGGCTTGGACCTCCCGTCCAGGCCGTTGACTAAACAAACTTTCCTCTCCGTCCTCCCCGGGCGGTGGATACCCCTTTGGCTTGGACCTCCCATCCAGGTCATTGACTGAACAAACTCTTCTCTCCGTCCCCTCCGAGCGACGAGAAACCCGGTCTCTGACCATGGCTCCCCGCCTAAGGCCAGTGCGCGGTTCCAACGTTATGGCGAGACCGATAAGTCACCCATTTGGTACGGTGGAGTGGCTCCCTCGTCCTTCCCCTGGGAGGGCGAGCACTCTCCCGTGCCCTGACATGGGTTCCTGCCTGATTCTCCCAGAGTGAATCACCGTGAAGATTTATACTCCGCCAATGTGTTCGTGCGTTGCAAAAAAGAAGAAGGGGAAGAAGAAGAGGAAAACAATATACAAAAGACAAGAGAGAAGAAAGGAGATGCCACTAGGGCGAATGCCATACGCACCGAAAGGACATCTGAAACCATAAGTGTTCTGTTCTATTCGAAAAGGGATCAAGCTACATGTGCTTCGGGGCATACCCCTGTGTTACACTTCAAAAAAAAAAAGAGAGCTAAGGGGCACAACGTTCAGTCAACACCCCTAAAGATATCTTCGAGAGGGAGAATCCCGACGCAAGGGAAGTTTGTCATGTCGCGCAGTCGACCCCTCAGTTCTTCGAGGTGGGCGAGTTCAGCCTCCGCGGACGTCGTCTCAACCTGGGCGACGGCAAGAGCCTCGCCTTTCCTCTCGACCACTCTTTCAGCCTCGGTAAGGTCAAACCTAGCCGCAGTAAGGTAGCCCTCCAGCTTTGCGATTCGGCTCTTGAGGGAGCAAACATTGCCCTGGCCTTCCTCCAAGGCCTTCCCATGGCACTCTTCATTATGGCGCCGTGCCTCCAAGGTCTGTAAATACTCGTCTGCCTGGGCATCGAGGGCGGCACATTCGTCAGGAGCCTGGGTCTCGAGGAACTCGCAACATTTGACATACTTTAACAGCAACAAGACTCGCCGCGACCATTCCCCCAGTGGACAGCCCATCACTTGCAGTGCCCCGGTCAGCTGTGTCACTATGGTGTGCACCTCCCGATATGATAAGGAAAGGTTGGTAAGGAGCATCGTCCGCAGCGTTACCAGCATTTGCCAGACTGGCGCATCCGACGAAGTGTGGCTAACCGAAGGTATGATCGGAGGAGTAAACTCCACAGTGATGTCCACTGCCGCCCATAAGTCGGCGTCCACCCCGGCTGAAGAAGATGGAAGAACGAAGGCCAGGTCACTTGGTCGTCGCAGCTCGGTAGAGAGCTCCTGGCCGACCACAGCCAGAGGAGGGGGCGAGATGATCGCAGAATCACTCAGTGCCACTGTTGCACGGGGTTGCTCCTCTCTCTCCTCCTCTGCCAGGGCCGTCCCCATCGCCACTGCGCTGGACGCGAGTTTGACTGTCGTTGCTTCGATCGAAGGAGTGGCTCCGAGCAAAGCCGGCCCTGAAGCCATCGCCAAGGGACCCCTCTCTCCCATTTGGGGCCCCTCCAGGTGAGCACGAAGTCCCGCAAATATCCTCTTTAACAGTGGGTCCTCCATTTGAGCCGGGATCTTCGGGAAAGGCGGAAGAGGAACCATCAACAGGGGCCTGGCTCCCGCTTGCACGAGCGCCGCGAAGTTCCCCACTCCCGGAGCCAGAGGTGGGGTCAGTCCCTCCACTACTAGTGGGCCAATAGCTGGCCTCCGCTTGGCGATGGCCTTGCGAACACGGGTGGACGTCTCCCCTGGCATTGGCGTTACCTAATCACGCGAAGTAGAATTAATCATCCGCCGCCTGAAACAAATCAAACGGAACCAAAAGGCGGGGAAGAATCATAAGGCCCACATGCTTACCTCGGCCACCGGGATGATGCTGCCTTCGGGCGCAATCTCCCCCTCCTCCAGAGGCTCGTCCGCCGTTTCGGGAGCACTTGAAGTCTCCGCGGCCGACTCCTGCTGAAGGGCTTCGAATAAAAGGGCTAGCTTGCCCAGGCCCGCATCGGCTCCCGCCGGGCGGTCGACCGGCATAGCTGGAGCAGCTTCCTCCATAGCCTCCGGCTCGATTGATTCCTAAAAATTCGGGCATAACGAGAATGAAGTCAGTGGGCGACCACAGAGGGAGTCCTGCGTGAATAAGCTCACACTTACGGCAGCCTCCTCCATTAGTCTTAAAGAGCTAGCAAGTGAAGCGGCCTTAAAGATCGGCTCGGGCGGCTCAGACGTCTCAGACACGCCCTCGCCAGAGGCCACTTCGTCGGAGGAGTAGTCATAATCTACCTCTTCGCTCGACGAAGACTCAACTGCCACAGGTTCTTCCCTCGCTGGCAAGGGGGCCTCCACCTCGAGATCGGCAATCGGCGCATCCTCACGCGGGCTGGGCGAGGGTAGTACGCTAGACCTCAACCTCTTCCTTAGGTACATACGTGTCGTCGGGAGGTGCAGGCGAGGCCCTGATAGCCCAATGACGGCCGCGTCGGTGTCTGTCACATAGAAGAAAAGGCCGGTCATGTCAAAGCATATGGGTTCCCAAAGAATGAAGGAAGTCAAGCGAGTGGACGGAGACAACTACCCCCTTTGGCTTATGCAACATGAGGCGGCTCACGGACGGCCTCCTTGATGGGCGACGCTGCCTCAGGAACTGCGGCCTCGCCCTCACCCGGGATCAGCACAGGTGCCGGCTCCTTCGTACCACCTGAAAGAAAGAAATGCAATTGTCATATGCGCATGCAAGGCCCGCCCCGGGAGACAAATAAATCCCAAAGGATGTCGGCGACCGGTGAACCTCACCAGCATCGTGACTCGGTTCAGTCCGGGTGACTTCAAACTCCTCGAAAGATAAAATGGGAGCCACCGTAGAAATGGCCGCCGGAGCCTGGGACCCCTCGGCCCGCCTCCGCTTTTTTTTTTAATAGAAAAGCCTAGCCTAGGGCTCTATGGGAGAGTGCGCCCCTTACCAGAGGCAAGGAGAAAGCCACTCCACCATTAGACCACTAGGAGGTAATTTTTATACCACATGAAAAGAATAAAGAGTTACATCAATCTGATACTAGGTAACCCTAGAGAGTCCAGCCAAGCAGCACCTTTTATAATGGAAGGTAGCTCACCGTAAGAATAGAAAGAATTACATTTAGTGGTGCAAGCTAAAGAAGCAAGTAGATCAGCTACAATATTGGCTTCTCTGAAGATATGAGAGATCAAGTCATACTGAGAGATGATGCTCCAGATAACCCTGACATAGCTGAGAATGGACCAGGGGCAGTGAGTTTCTTTATTGATAATCCGGACAAGGGTGAGAGAGTCACATTCTATAAGAGCTGGATTAGTATCCACAGTCTTCAAATATTTAATCCCATCCAGGAGGGCTCGGGCTTCTGCAATCAAACTGTTTGAGTGACCATAAAAGTGAGAGAAAGCAAGGAAGACCTTGCCTCTGGAATCTCTGATAATTCCGCCTCCTCCAGTGTCTGTAGAAAGCTTGCAAGCACCATCTGTGTTTAGTTTTAGAAACGGCCAAGGAGGGCAAATCCATCTCACTATCTTCATCTGATCTCTGCAGGGGGTTTTATATGTAATTCCCAGTTGATCCAGGATATTCCGGAAGGTGGACTTAGGTTCCTTAAGTGAAGCTGCCGAACAAGCCCTCTTGATCTGGAAAAAAGTTTGATGAATGCTACTGTTTTTAGAGAATGGTTTATCCTCGTATTTGGCATTGTTCCTGGCTTTCCAGATTTCCCACATACCATATCCAATGGAGGCAAGAGTGAAAACTGCAAAAGCCGTACCTGGCTGAGCATTGCAGATTGAATTCAGAATGAATTCCTTTGTAGTGCGGCCTTGAAAGTTTAACCCTGCTGCTTTGAGAGCAGTCCAGACAGAAACTGCAATATCACTGTTGAGAAATAAATGAGTTAGGTCTTCTACCTGCGGTGTTCCACAGCAATAGCATTTCGAGCAGAGGACAATGCCCACTCTTTGAATATTAACATCAGTCGGCAAACAATTATTCATGATCTTCCAGAGATGAACTGAAATTTTATTAGGAACCCAATTTGACTACAAACGACTCCAAGGGATATCAGCTGGTGGCTGATTGTTGGCCATAGAATTGTGAGTTGATGCAACTGAGCACTGACCAGATGAGGAAATACTCCAAACACCCAAGTCCGTTTCCTGATTCAGACTAACAGATATGATAGCTTGCTGGATGCTGTTGGGAAGCAAAGTATTAAGCAGGGCAGTTTCTTCAGAAGATGGGTTCAGAATCACATCTCTTACTGAAGCTTTCGGATTGGGGATATGAACATTAGAAGCAAAAGTGTTTAAGCAGTGTTGGCCCAGCCAATTGTCATACCAAAAACTGGTGTTTACCCCATTCCCAATGATGACCTTCTTGAATTGAAGAATATATTCCTTAGCCTTCAACCAGCTTCTTCTTGCAAATCCTTTCATGTTCCTGAAATTAGCATCTCGGATATGGCATTGGTGCAGGTACTTTGCTCTAAAATAAGAAGCCCATAAGGTGTCATTGTGAATAGCATTCCACAACATTTTGACACGAAGAGCAATTTCCATGTTTCTAAGAGACATGATACCAAGGCCCCCTAAGGATTGAGGCCTACATAATGCCTGCCAAGTTTTCCAATGTCTCTTATAGCCATGGGTTGAAGACCCCCAAAAGAAATTTGCAAAGGCCTGCTCAATCAGATTGTGAGTGCCAATGTGCAAAGGAGTGGAGGACAGAGAGTAGATTGGCAAGGATGTTAGCACAAGCTTAATAAGAACCAGTCTGGCCCCTTGTGATAAAAGGTTGGCCTTCCACCCAGCAATCCTCTTTTGTATAGAGTTAAGGATCCCTGCAAAATGAATCTTTTTGGTTCTACCAATCACCAAAGGAAGGCCGAGGTACTTGTGAGGAAAGGATAGTTTGGAGAAACCTGTGAGGCTCTGAATGCGCTGAGCAACAGAAAAAGGCTTCTTAGGGTGGATTAAAAATCCACTCTTGCTGACATTGATCAGTTGACCAGAAGCTTGTTCATACCTGTGGAGAAGCTTAAGCAGATTTCTGATAGAAGAAGAAGTGGCTTTACTGAAAATAAGAGTATCATCTGCAAACAATAAGTGGGATATTCTTGGACATCTCTGAAAACCTGTGAACCACTCAACCCTGCCATTACTGAAGGTTTCTCTAAGCGACCTGCTCAAAGCTTCTTCAGCTATGACAAATAAGGAAGGTGCAATTGGATCACCTTGACGGATACCTCTAGTAGATTTGAAAAAACCAGCAGTGTCTCCATTCAACAATATTGAAAACCAGCAGTTATTAATCATTCTATCAATAAGGTTAATGAAATTGTTGCTGAAACCAAATCTGAACATAACTGAGTATAGGAAATCCCATTCTAGCTTGTCATAGGCTTTTGCCATATCAAGTTTAAACATTACATTTGAACCTCTTGTTTTTCTGCCCAATTCAAGAGAGAGCTCTTGAGCAAGAGCTATATTTTCAATTATCTGTCTCCCCTTGACAAATGCAGACTGCTCGGGCGAGATGATTTTGGGCAATATAGAAGCCAGTCTTCTATTGATTATTGAGGATATAATTTTGTAGAAGAAATTACATAAGCTTATTGGCCTGTAATATGAGATCTCCACAGCATTCGGTTTTTTAGGTATTAAAGCAATCAAGGAAGAGGTAACATTTCGAGGCATAGGGTTCCTGGAAGAGAAGGCTTATTGCACAGCACTAACAACCAATGGGGCAATAATGTTCCATACTTTGTGGAAAAAGATCCCAGAAAATCCATCAGGCCCAGGAGCACTATCAGCTGACAGATTGAAGGCTGCATCTTGAATTTCAGAGTCATTTGGAATAGCACACAGACAGTCATTATCATCCTGATTTAGTAAGTTGGGAATGCAGTTCAAGAAAGAATTATCAATGATGTGATCTTGAGAGGAAAAAGCATTTTGAAAATGGGACACAGCTATTCTTTTCATTTCCTCATGATCTGAAGAAAGGCTGCCCGCAGGGTTTCTCAATTGATTTATTTTGTGTTTCCGTCTCTTATCTAAAGTAGACATGTGAAAAAAATTTGTATTTCTGTCCCCCTCAAGCAGCCATCTTATTCCAGACTTTTGTCTCCAGAAATACTCTTGCTGTAGCAGTCTGTCTGATTGTTTGGTTTTAGCTTCTTCTAATGCTGCCAGGTTTGCATCACTGGGCTGCATATCATAAAAGTGCTCAGCTTGAAGGACAGCATCCTCAGCAATAGACAAATTCAAGTGAACATTGCCAAAAGTTTGTCTGTTCCAAACCCGAAGCATCCTTTTCAAAGAATTGAGCTTGAGGTACAAGCAATGCATGGGAGAGGAAGCAATAGGGCTAGAATTCCAGCAAACCTTAACATCATCAATAAACTTCTCATGCAAGGTCCACATTTTCTGAAAGCAAAATCTGCTAATTCTTCGGTCTTGGGAGAGCAATTTAACTAGCAGGGGAGCATGGTCAGATGCCTCCCTGGATAGGTGTTCTATAGAAATTGGCATGTGATTTAGCCAGGCTGTATTAAGGAGAACCCTATCCAATCGGGCCCAAATTCCTCTGCTTCCAGATTGATTATTATGCCAAGTATATTTAGAGCCAGTATATCCACCATCAATTAAGGCACAATCTGAAATACAGTTGTTAAAATCTGTCATGGCAGAAAGGTTTGGGGAATTACCACCAAGCTTTTCATCCACATTAATGATGCAATTGAAATCCCCAGCTACTATCCAAGGTCCAAATATCTGAGAGTGAATGTTAGATAAAGAAGCCCACAAGGATTGCCTCTCAAAAGCATTGCATTTGGCATAAACAAAAGAAGAGTAGAAGTCTGGTGAGGTAGCATTAGAATGCATAACAGTGATCTGTTGATCATCCCTACAAACAACTGAAAATTTCAAAGGGTCTTTCCAAAGAACCCAGATGTGAGCCATCCCATCAGTATTAGCAACAGCCATATCCATACCCAGTCGTCTGCATATATTGTCCATTCTGCCAGTGTTTATTTTAGGTTCTAAGAGCACAATGCAGTCAAGATGATGAGTTCTGATTAGGAATTTTACTCTGCCAATTGACACATCATTCCCTATACCTCTGATATTCCAAATAATGCAATTCATGGTAAATGTTTGGTGTCAGGTATGTTGCCCGTGGATCCAGTCCTTAACATATTTCTGGTAGTAACCCCTGAACGCTCATGATGCAAAGCCATGACATTTTGAGCTTTCGCTAGGTTGGCTATTTCCAGTCTTCTAGAATAGACCTCTTCTACCGATTGAGGGTCTTGCTCTTGCAAGGCAGTATCAACTGCAGGGTCAGGAGCAATCGCAATAGAGTCAACATGGACAAAATTTTGGTTTGAAGGGAGCTCCAAAGGAGGGCAGGCCAATTCTGCGGAACGAGGTGCTTGAGACACATCCTGGTGTCTTAGCTCTGATGAAGCAAGAACAGAGTCCGACCGAGGTAATGCTGGTTCGCATCCAGGATAATGCTCCACACTAGTATTTGGAACAGTCTTCACTGGACAATCCCCTGGCAGACACAGGCTGGTTGAAATAGCAGGATCCCCTGGGTCTATAACAGAAGGATTAGAAGGATTTACTAAACCGGGTACATTCAAGTCTGAATTCTTAATGGAGCAATCTCCCAAAAATTCGTTCCTTGCATCGAAACACTAAGGTAGAACATCATTGGCCCGGGAAACATTTATATTATCTTCAACTGAAATCTTCTAATTGGCAACTGGTTGCCAAATTGCCTTGCCTTTGGTTTCAGCTGTAGTCTGAGGAGGCTTCACGAACGTAGCCGAATTCCTAATGCCTTTACAAGCAGCTACATTATGGCCGATTCGAGAACAAGCAGTGCAATACAAAGGAAGGTCCGGGTATAAAACATCCTGCCAGGCACCACCTCCTGGACATCCAATCCAGACTCGGGAAGGGCGAGGCTTGGATATATCAAGCTCTATGCAGACCCGAGCAGTAGTCGTTTGGGATAGGTTCAAAGTGCAAGGATCGACTTTCAAAACTCGACCAACATTACCAGCAATGGATCGAATCAAGTGTTCAATGTAGAAATTCACCGGGAGACCTGGGAAAGATATCCATACCGGGAGAGTAGGTGAATCAGCTGAAGGTGAGAAATCCATTGTCCATTTGAAGAAACGGAAGAGCCGACCATGGACAAACAGCGTCTCCTTCAGCAACAGAGACAGGTAATCATCATAGTTCCGGAATCTTAAAATAAGATGTCTTTTGTCCAGAGCGCTGATCATGAAATCATCTTTGAATCTGCATCTGCCGTTCAAATGGACTCTAATATCCGAGAACAAAGGCCTACCCTGAGGGGTGCGGGCAACCAAGGAGAAAGAGAAAGGGCCCAGGGACGCCGAGATCTCTTCCTGGGAAAAAAACACTGCAGGTTCACCCTTATCAGTTAGCGCCGGAGCATGAACAGAGCCCGGGACAATCGGCGGCGCCATGGAAGAAGACAGGACTTCAGCACAAGTCTTGGCGCCGGTGACCGCAGGGAGGCCAAGTCCTGCTTGAAGAGGCGAAGAAGCCCGTTGCAAGGAGACCAGGGGGGGACCAGGCACCAAGGGGGCCATGGGTGGCCCCCCGGGGTCATTCATCAGAAAAGATGACAAGAATCAGAAGGCCGCCATGAGGGTTCCTCTCTCTCTCTCTAGGTCAGCCAACCAGCCCGCCTCCGCTTTGCCGCTTGTCGCCCGGCCGCTTTGGCAGCAGCCAACGCCTTCTTAACGGGCGACTTCGCCCGGGACCTCCCCTTGGCTTGTGGTGGGGGAGTCGGAGTTGGCGCCGAAGTCACCTCTGCTGCAGCCGTAGCTTCACCCATATCGGGGATGGGCGCAGGAACTGACTCCTCCACGTCAGGAGTAGACGTGGGTGCAGGCTCTTCCGCAGCAGCTGAGATAAAAAGGAGGAAATACATTCAGGCGTCAAGGCCTTGCCTCGAAGTGAAAATAAACCTTAAAAGTACGCCAATGGTTGGAGATGCTGACCGGCGGGTTGACTCGACTCGGTCCGGGCGACCTCAAACTCCTCAAAAGATGGGATTGGTGGAACCAGAGGAGCAGCCGTCGAAGCCTTAGCAGTCTCTATTTTTCGCCGCTTCGCGTCCCGCTACTTGGCCGCTTTGGCAGCATCTACCGCCTTTTTCACGGGCGATTTGGCCCGGGGCCTCTTCGCTGCCTTGGGTAAGGGGGTCGTAGTCGGGGCCGGTAATGCGGCGTCAAAATAAGCCGACTTCTGGACGAGCCGAAGAAAGTTTCAGTACGTCGCCATCTGTGTGCTGTCAGGATGGTCTGTTAAGAAGAACAAATGTATATATATGATTAGCATCTGATACCTTGCAAAGGTCATAACGATGATGGAGAAGAATAGAAGCAAGAGGGAAGATCAAATACCATGGGGGCCAGTATACAACCGAAGCGTTATCGGCCAATAGCTCAGGGACGGCTCCTTGTCTCGACGCGCCGCCTCTCGGACCAGCCAGCATACGTCCTCGATCTTCTGGCAATGATCAGTGAGAGCGGCCAGGTCCGCATGCTTCTTCGACAAGAGGTGGCAGAAAAGATTGAAGTGGTCCATGCCCCATCCGTCGGCATAATAATATGAGACCTGCAGGCGGTTGCCCAGGATGGCGGCCATCTGGTCTTCGATCTTCAGCCCATTCACTCGGAGAAGGACGTATAGCCACGTGGTGTCTTTGTAATTTTCGGGCCTCCTCTCCTCCCGCCTCACGAACGTGCGATATGGGCAGATCGGGTCTCTCTCCGGGCGCCAGCTCTTTGCGGGAGTGCCCTCCTCTTCCATGGGGAGCGGGTAATTGATGAGTTCCAGACGGTCACTCCCTATCCGGTAAAGGTCCCTCAGGGTCTTCTTGTAGTTATCCTTCGCCACCGGGGGTAACTCCACTTTTGGTGTCGGTCTCGCTTCCCGGGCTTCTCGGCGGGCGGACAGATATGCCACCACCTCCTTCTCCTGCCTGTTCTTGAGCCGGAGGAGATGCTCCGAATCAATATCGAGTACCGATATGGGCTGCTTGCTCAGGAATTTCCTCTTTGCTCCATCCCAGCAATCGGTCTTGTGCAATCTATAAAAGGCCGTCCGGGCATTCCACCACTTTATATACTCCGGGGTCACCCGAGGAATACGACCGGGAGCTGGCACCCTGAAAGTCGCAGAGTCTGCTCGGTGGAAGAAGTCCCACCAGCTCCTGGCATGCTCGGCAGTGGAGCTCCCTCGGAGGTTCCGGGAGGGTAAGCTGAACTGTGCGTGATAGACAGGGATATGCTGATCATATCTGAAGTTTCGGCCAAACCGGAAAGGGTAATATGGCTCCAGCAGCACATTGTCGCCCTTCCTAAACGCCAGCACACTTGGGCGGATAGATAGCGCCCAGTCTCTCAGCTCGGGCTCAAGTAATGGGTGGACCACGTTCTCTTGGCTGATGGGGTGGACGTACTTTTCCACCTGATCGTCTTTGCATTCCCTCTTATTGTTCACCAGAGGGCTTGAATGTGCGGCCAGCGTCCAGAAGTGAATGGTGACGGCCGCGTCCCGGGGAACCGTTGTCAACTGGCCCCGAATGTCATACAGTCTCATAGAAGTAGAGCCTGACTCTGCGCTGGCGAACTCCAGCATCCTCGGCACTAGCCCCTAGTCTTGATGAGCGCACGGAGAGAACTCCGGGAATAGCGAGCAGACCCATGCATTGAAGAAGTGCAACGGGCACACGTACCGGGCTTGCCTCGGGAACTGATGAGTGCTAAGGTCTCCCAGCGCCTTGTAGATCAGACAAAGAGCAGCCGGGCACAGGGACAACTTGATTCCCCACGCCATTTGACACGCTGGGTAGATAGCATCCGGTCGAATGACTGTCTCATCCCCGAATGGCATGGTAAACGAGCACAGCCAGTACGTCAGATAAGCGGCGCAGTGCGTCAGTGGGTCGACCCCCATCGGATTGGGTCCACTCCGGCGCCCCCTGGAAGGGATCTTCACGTCGGTCTTGGGCTTGGCACGCTTCTTACGAGCAACAGCGGTGCCGATGCATGGAAACTCCGCATATTGCTTTAGTCCATCATAAAAATACTGCAACCACAATGTCAGGCGGACCCTCTTCCAATCCCCGCGAGGAGGCTGCCTCCCACCATGCGCCAGCTGATATAACTCTCGGTACGCCTTCATGAGATACCGGTATGAATACCCAAGAGAATAGTAGCCGTCCCCGTTGGTTTTGTCTTTGATCAGGTCGGGGAGGCAGACTTCTTCATAGGGCTCCCCGTCAATGGGTAAGCCGCTCAGCTGACTAAGGCTCCATAGATCCAGTGAAGTTTCACCTTCTGCCGTGTAAAAGGTGTTGGTCTCGGCACTAAACACCTCTATCATGCCGCAGCAGAGGCCCTTGGAGATGGGGTAGCCATAGCGGGAGGCATAGACGCTGTGATAAATACCAGCTCGAACCAGCAGCGGGGCATAGTTGAATAGCACATACTCTGTAAATTCTACTGCCCCCTCCCTGAAGCTGTGAGCGTCCTGAAGCTTCAGCTCCCCGAACCAGCCCAGCGCCAGCTCATGCTTGAATCGGATGGCTAGGCAGTCCAGAACGAACGGCTCCTCCCTATAGCCCCATTTCAAGGGAGCCAAGAAGAGACCAAAACGGGGCGGTTCGCCCTGCACTCGCCCAGAGGACATGTCCCACTTCACCGGGACAAATTGGGGTGCTCGCACCAGCCTGTCTTCAGCCGGCAACACCTCTTGGATCCCCAGGACCGGCTTCCACTCCCGGGCCTCCCCCACTAGATACATCGGGATGCTCCTCGGGACACTATACAACAAACTGTCGCGTGCTTGCAGGATCACTTGCTCGACCTCCCACACAGATCGTAGCTCCCGCCTCTCCTGGGAGCGGAAGTACTTCAAAAATCGGATGAGATGCTTATCCTTCGGGAAGTCCCTCCGATATTCGCCGGTCCGATCGAAGGTGAAGCAGTTCTCAACCCGAGAGAGCCGATTATAGTCCATTGTCTCGGCCTCGGAGCCCGAGGACTCAGCCAACGCCGCTATTTCTGCAAGCTCCCTATCCAGGTCTTCCACATTAAGCCATGTGACGACTGGCACTGGAGCCTGGGGAACAAGGTCGGCACCGACAGTGGCAGCAGGAGTAGAAGAATCGCTTGGGGCAGCCATTTATCTACAAAGATACAACAAACAGAAGACCAGAATAAGCCACGGGCAAAGGGAAATGAAAACTGTAAAGGGGCTCTACTACAAGTAAAATGAATAAGACACTGCCAATTTCTCACGAAATTTCGGCAGAGTTTCCCCTAGGCTAGAGGCGTAAGGGAAAACACGGGTGCGCGTCCACAAGGAGTGACGGATCCAACAAAGTCATGGTGGGCCCCGAGAGGCAACACTAGAAGTCCACCGATCAAAGAAGTCCTCCTTTTCCCCCCCTGTCGGCATACTGCCTAAGGCCCCTTCCCCAGCACGCCCTAGAATGGCCTTCACCGGTACACTCGTGGGTGTCTTCACCGGCACACCCTGCGGACCTTCGCCGGCACGCCTATCGGGCTCCCCCACCGACACGCTCCTCGGCTCCTTCACCGGCACGTCCCCTACGGCCTTCCCCGGTACGCCTGTGGGGACTCCTACCCGGCACACCCTTGTGTGCCCTTGCCCGGCACACACCTTTGCTCGCTCCCCGGCACACCCCATGTGGGGTTTCGCTGGCACACATCTCCGCCTTCTCCCCGGCACATCCCATGGGGGCTTCGCCGGCACACTTCACAAACGCGTCCCCGGCACAACCGTGCGCCTTCTCCCCGGCAAGCTCGAAACCCCTTCCCCCGGTGCAACCGGCGGTAGTCCACAGCAGAAGGAAGAGGGGAAGAAGAGAGAAGAAGAGGAAAGGAAGAGGAGGAAAAAGAGAAAGAGAGGGAGAGGGAAGAGATGGAGAGAGAGACGGAGGGGGCTAGGGCCCCGTCGCCGTCCATGGTGGAGAAGAAGAGAAGAAAGGGGAAGAAAAGGGAGAAGGAAGAGGAGGAAGAAGAGAAGAGAGAGGGGGGAAAAGGGGAGAGCCTCCCGCGGTGGCGAAGAAGACGGCGGCGACGGCGACGCTCGGTGAAGAGGAAGAAGAAGAAGGGGGGGAGCGTTTCGTCCGAAGAGAAAGAAAAGAGGGGGAAAGGGAGAGGTTTTGAAGGAGAGGGGGGGTGGCTCACCACGCCACCCCCACCCCTTTTTTATAAAAAAAAGGGAAGAAAAGAAGAAGAAGAAAAAAAAAGAGAAGAGGGAAAAAAGAGGAAAAAAGGAAAAAAAGGAGGAGAAGAGAGAAAAGGAAATAAAAAGGAGGAGAAGAGAGCGGGGGAAATAAAAAAGAGAAAAAAGGGAGAAGAGGAAAGATAAATCGAAAAGAAAGCGAAAAAAGGAGGGGAGAAGAAAAAGGAAGAGAGGAAAATAAAAAAGGGGGGAGAAGGAGAAGATGGAATAAAATGAGAAAATAAAAAAAAGGGAAAAGAGGACTCTACCCCTACAACTCGAGGGCTGCTTCCCGCCTTCGCGCCCGTGCTCGAGGGCTCCCGCTGCTGGGAGTATAAAATCACCCCCATGCCGGCAAGAGAGAGGGG
The DNA here is from genome assembly GCA_022559845.1 of Amorphophallus konjac. NCBI lineage: Eukaryota > Viridiplantae > Streptophyta > Magnoliopsida > Alismatales > Araceae > Amorphophallus > Amorphophallus konjac. Next base: position 432,301,260 of record CM040120.1, on the reverse strand, counting down.
GAGTATGAACAGAAGAACACAGGCGCATACGGACAGAGAGCGGGAGGGAAGAAGAAGAGAAAACGAAGAAGAACTGGAAGAAGAAGAGAGCTCGGCCGCAGCGTTCTCCTCGGACGACCACTCGGAAGAGAGAGTAAGACAGAGGGAGAGTGTGTGATGTATAGAGGAGAATAGGGGAGGGCAAGAGGCCATCTTGTTCCTGCTTGACCCCAGCTCTTCCCCCCTTCTTCTGTTCCCCCCTTTTCACTCTTTCTTTCTTCCTACGTTGTACTCTGTGCTCCGATGCTTTGATGTATACACGGCCAGTTACGGCCCTCGTTGTGCTTGAATAGAAGAGTTTTCATAATTTTATTCTCCCTTTTGATGTTTCCGCCGGTTCGAATGTATGTATGCGTGTTCGAACGTTTCTTCCTCCGTTTCTGTCTTTCGAGGGCTCGTCTTCGACAAGGGTTTTCATCCCCCTCGCCACTGCTCCTCCCTCGCCTTAAAACGCCCAACCATGCACATTCCCATACCGTCCCTATGGGTTAACCTCTCTCCCCCCTCCACTCTGATTCCACCCCGTTGATCAGCCCTTCGCTTGGTTCCTTCAGCCCGTAGACTAAATGCCTTATTTAGTTTCCCGCCGGTCCACCTTCACCACGGTGCAGCTTCTCCAGCCCCCAGCGGTACACCCCACCAGGATCTTCCCTGGTACACCTTGGCCAAAACCCCTCCCCGGCATGCCTTTGCAGCCCTTCGCCGGTGTTGTGCCCCTGTGGTTATTTGAGTTTTCATATGGTCACTTGGGTCATTCGACATCATTCTATGGTCATATGTGTTCTGTGATATTCTTGGTTTTGATAATGGCTAAACACTATTCGTCATTGTTGTTTTTCACTCTTATATGACTGACATATGTTCTGTTGTGTTTATGACAGATATGCACATGAAAGCTCAATGTTGTGCCCTCGCACGCGGATTGACCTGCGCGGTCAGGTCGCGGGGATCGACCTGACCGGTCAAGTCGCGGGGGTCAAGGGGGCAGCGCCCCTTGCGGGGGTTTCCGGGGGCGGAGCCCCCGGAACAAAAATTTGCTTGAAGACTCAGTAATAAAACTTCAAGACAATCAAGGTCGATGCCACATACATGAACGGGCGGCTAACGGACTCAAGCGATCGATCTGGTGCGGCCAACTGACCAACCCGGGGTGACCCGGGCTCTGCCCAGCTGGCGGTCGACCGCCAGCACAGGGGCGGTCGACCGCCCCAGCCAGGGATCCCCCGGCTACAGGTCTGCCTGCTGCCGGTCGACCGCCAGCCAGTGGCGGTCGACCGGAATTCCCAGGGGCCATTCGTCTACAGCCTTTTATAGTGGCGGTCGACCGCCAGGAGCTGCCGGTCGACCGCCAGCCCCGAGCCTTCAATTTTGACTTTGTTTCCAACTTCGAAAAGGGCCATTCAACCTTGATTTGTTTAATCCTAAAGTCACCTAATCACCCACAAATTGTGGATCTGGTCTGAGGCTTGTCTATAGACCATTCAAGGTCTATAAAAGCAACACATGAGGGGATGAAAACCCTAATGCTTCAAGGGCTTCAAGAGGGTTACAAGGGAGGCTGCTAGAGTGTGTTCAAGGGAGAGGAATTCGGAGCACTGTAGCAGTGAACAGTACTCCGTGAAGAAGATCTTCATCCTCAAGTGTTCAAGCTCTTCAAGTGGAGATCAAGATCAAGGCCAAGAGAAGAGAAAGTTGCATCCTCCATCCTCTTCATCATCTCAAGGGGATCCATTGAAGCTCACTATCAAGGGAAATCATCTTCATCCATTCAAGTTCTTTCAAGTTCATTCAAGGTGATATTTCAAGCATTCAAACTCCTAGAAGCTAAAGAAGCAATCAAGATTCAAGGTAGCTTCATCATCTCCTTCATTCATTCAAAGAAGTTCAAAGAGAAGATCAAGAGAGAAGAATTGAAGGAAGAGGTACTGTTCACGTGAACAGTACTCCGTGAAGAACATTCATCCAATCAAGGGTGAATCAAGAAGATTGAGTTGAAGCTAAGAGGAGCCTTGTTGCTGATCAACATTTCATCCAAGGGCCAATTCATTTTCACTCATAACTCAATCTCTTGTTTTAGTTCCTTTACATTTGTTTCATTTTCATTATTGTTAAACATTGAAAGTGTGATTCATCCCTACTGGTGGTTAGTAGGAAGGCAATTGGAGGGTGTTCCAATTTGCAGTTGACGTCCCTACCAGGTGGAGAGTAGGAAGGCAATCGATAGTTTCCGATTTGCGGTTTGGTGCGCTGCACAAGTGAAGCCTCACCGGGTTTTGGTGAGGGGTGGACGTAGGGCTGAGGATTCAGTCCGAACCACCTTAAAAATCCTGTCTGGTGTGGTTTGCTTGTGTGATTGATTCGTTCTAGATGCATGCTTAGGATCGAATTATTATATATCTTGCTTATCTTGCTAAGTGAATCATAGCATTCTTGGAAGCTAGTTTCTATTCCGCTGCAATTCATTTTAACTAGCTGTTTAGAGGGCCGCATTACGAAAAGTGGGGCTGATCTATTCACCCCTCCCCTCTAGATCCGCTGTCCACTACACAACAGCCGGCACACTCATTCCCCCCTTTAGGTATGCCTCACCGGACTCCACCGGTACACCCCTGATCTCCCTAGCTCAGCACCCTTCTAACCAGTCCCAGGGAGGCCTCGTTCATCGCTGCTTTCGGGTTTTCCAAAGTTTTGGTAAAGGTACTGTCACCTTCAGGCCCCCACCTCCAGTTGTTGGGTTCCACCACTCCATGTGGGCTCGTTCCCTTTATCTCCCTTACCATTTGGGTCAAGGGGAGATGCTGCCGAATTTTCATCAGAAATAATAACATGTTAAGAGGCAAAAGGAAGCAACAAACGAATGGAATGATCGGTAACATAACTCTCTAACCAAGCAAGGCATTGCCGACAACATGAGAAGAGCGGAACTGACTAAGAACATGACAGATTGAATGTTCGATCCGTGAAGAGAAAGACTGAGCAAACGAAGGGGGGGGAAGATTTGTATAAAACTACATAAAAGTCGGAGAAAAGAAGAAAAGAAAAGTCTTAAAAGAACCAGAGGGAGAGTGGGTCTTCTTCGAAGTTCTCAACCTAGCCCCTCAGCGGTACACCCTCATGGCCCCTTGGCGGCACACTCCCCAGCCCTTCAGCGGTACACCCTCATAGCCCCTCGGCTGCACGCTCCCCAGCCCTCCAGCGGTACACCCTTCTGACCCTTCAGCGGCACACTCTAACAGCCCTTCAACGACACACCCTTTTTGGCCCTTCAGCGGCACACTCCTCTTCAGCGGTACACCATCATAGCCCCCTCAGCGGCACACTTCCCCCGAGCCCTTCAGCGGTACACTCTCTCCGGTAGTGTATGTATGATATATATATATACATATGATATATAATGTTGATGATTACCATTGCGATAAACCAATAAAAAGAATTTCAATGACTGAATAGGCCAGGGCACATGTATAAATACACAAATTGTGAAATAACGGTAATGACGGCAAGAGAAGCTCCTAATATTGATGATAATAAAAAGCATGTGTGAATTACTCAAAAGAAGATGTACGCAAAAGGGGATGAGCGAAAATACATACATATATATATATATATATATATATATATATATATATATATATATATATATATATATATATGCATATAAATAACAAGATACACGTAATTAGAATCCCGTATAGGGGAATCGGTAAAATCCACATTGCAGCCTCGTCTCTCCCCGTGACCCAGTACTAAAGGAATAATAATGCTGCCCTTGCAGGCCAGGCTCGAGTCTTAGGAATTATCCCAACGTGGCCGTGACCCGACCTCGCCTCGGGCCGACATCCTGATCGGATCGGGCCCGTTTTCCAGGCCGAACCTCTTCCGAGCCGCTATTGAAAATTGTCGCGTGTTCGGCAGATATCCGAACGGATTCATCCCGGCTTCCACCGCGTTTCTATCACGGGACTTCGTCCGAACATGAAAAAGGTCCACGAGCGACAAATATGACCCGTGGCCCGTAACCCAATGCAGATCTCGATGCGATTTACTCATGTTTCTCTTTTGCGCAGTTAGTATTAGTACTTTCGACCGCAGGGCCCCTAATCTCGACAATTAATCAAGGGTGTTCCCTCATATGAGGGATGTAAATGACGTCGTGACCTTCATGGCACGATAGGGTCTGGTCCCGACACGAACCATACAATCGTCTGACGAATTCAGGTCGAGCGCACCATGGGCTCTTCGGAGCCCGAATAAATTGTCACTCCGGTGACTGGCACGCCCATGCACTTTAATAAACCAACCACAATGGACCAGCGGAACTTTAGTGCGTCCACACACATCTTCATTGAGGAAACCTCCTACATCTCCCGCGAGTGCATCCCGACCTACGGGCCACTCATCCAAGGTCCTATGAGTGACCTTTTCTACCCCTCCTCTGAGGGGTCTGTTGACACCCGTTTTTTACCGATGAATCGAATCAGTTCCTGCGTCTCAGTTATTGATGTCCCGAACAGTCAATCACATGAAAGATTATTCCTCTGGCAGTATTTTGGGCTCTTCCCAGCGAAGAAGGCCTCCCTCCCTCTCATTGGATTTAACGGTCTGTTATGAACCGTGTTTTCTCAATATAACGGTCCCCACTTGGCCGTTGTGTTCCGCTGCCCCAGGTTATTTGTATCTCGTGATACGCTTTGTATAGCGGCTCAATGCCAACCGTTATAGTCAATATAGCGGTCGTCCCTGGGCCGTCATTATTTGCCGACAAGAAAAGGGTTCAGAGGCCCGACAGTCGGTCATAGCCACGTGCTTCACGAAAAGTTGTTTGTCTGGGTGTTGACTCCTCTTTAAGTATAACGGTTTTTCTAGGACCGTCATGTATATTGAACGGTCCCTCCAAGACCGTCATATGTGTTTGGCGGCCTTCGTAAAACCGTCATTTTTAAGGCCACCCAGATTAGACCCCCGTGATTCCAGGCGGATTAAGAGGAGAATGTCGTTGGCAATATTGACACGATGCTCTCATTTACCGGCCTTTGACCGACCATCATTCCCCTTAACCCCTGATTAAGCTCGAAGCCGTGGGCTCTATATATAGCTCACGGGTTCTGACAGAAAAAAAGGGGGGGGACCATCACGAAGTGCTGTCGAATTCCATCGCCAAATCTCATACAGCATACGCCCGTTCGTCAGGGAGTGGGGGCCTTCTACATCCCTCGCAGGCCCCCGGTGCAGGGAACTTCACGCTTCGTGTCTTTGTGTTTCCTTCTCTGTTTGCTCACCACACACGCCTTTTCTTCACTGCATCACACATCACATACATCATTTAGTTGGCATTTCTTATCTTTCCTACTGTTTCCGGCGCCCTAAACGGGGTTTCAAAACCTCCAGGTATCGCCGGGCCATGTTCTTCCTTTGCTTTACTTCAATTAGTACACCTACTACACCATCATTTAGCTAATCTCCGTTTATCTGTGTGTTTCACCGTTTGCTTTCAGGTCAGCAACCAAAAGCACGAGGCCCGCACCTTCTGGCCGGCCAGGAGGAGTGGAGGAACGGACCCGCATTCTCCCGTAGCTTCCGAGTCCCGGCGCTTTCACCGGGTGGCGATCACGGTCAACAGCTTCATCTTTCCTCCTGTTGTTTTTTTTTATCTCTTCAATATTATTTAACTCGAGGAGGAATAACATATCAACACCTCTCCTTTTTTGGCGATCACGGTGGGACATCTGATGCCCATCGTGCTTCTGGTTTGCTGACCATTCTCTGTCTCTGTGAAGTTCAGCGGTTCTGTAACAGCCGTCGTTCTGTGTAAAACGGTTCTCTTTAAGCCGTCGTTGTCTGGTATTCTCCGCAATTATCACTGTTGTACTCTGCTCATTTAACGGCTTCCATCAAGCCGTCATACTTGTATGGCGGTCATCATCAGGCCGCCATTCGCGTTTTGAGCTCTGCACTTTAGCGGTTCTTCCAGAGCCGTTATAATCAATTCAGCGGTCCCCTGTAGACCGTTATTTTGGTGTAGAGTCTACGGCTGGCACTTGTTATCCCTGATTGTTATTCCCAGCATTGGTCCCCCTGCTGTCCACTTGTTATTTTCTATCATATTATTGATTGCTTCATGATTCTATCATTTGATTTCATATGTGATTGCTAGATTTCTAGGCTAGGCTTTGCATGCACTCCGGTGCACCTAGGATCATTCACTTCATACTGTAGTTGCATTTCCTACCGAAGTAGGATTTCCTCTCGTCTCCATATTCCTTGGAGCCGACTAGGGAATCTTGCCGAGGACCTCCGTAAGCCCCCGTGAGCCGTGGATTCCCACACGGACGCCGGGCCGGTTGTACCATCGCCACACCGTGTCTAGGTTCTGCATACGTGGAGTGTGATCCCCCTTAGAGTCAGCCAGTTCCCCCATCATACCGTTATTAGGCTCCCAAGTGTCCGAGCGAACTCTACATTTTAATCAAAACACTAAGCCTAAGAGAAAAGAATTCTGAAAACTTGCGGTATCATTCAAAGTGTGTGCATACTTGGTTGACTCCCTTCTCGTCTCCACCTTTCATTGTGTGGTTGCTTTGCTTCTACTTGTGTACTTTGGTCTTAAGTCTCTCTAGTCTGTGCATCCCATTGCATGCAGCATTGCTCCCCTCCCTCGGGATCATCTCCTAGGGGCGATTCTCTACTCTCCCTCTATTGCAACCCTTTATTCAACTCATCATCATCCAGCATGTCTTCTTTCGGGTCCATCCCCGCCCGCGAGGATTCTCTTCCTCAGGGGCTCCTCGAGGACGTCTCCGGGGTTGCCTCCTCCCTGAATGGGGAGGGGTTCGTCTTTGTTCCCCCTTCCTCCATCGCTGAGGTTGCGCCACCCACGCTCCCTCAGTTTGGCTCCCCGTCGGCGAGCCAACTACTCCAACTCATGTCCCAACTTGACCAGGATCAACTCCAGATATTCAAGCAAGCCCTCGGGGCAGAGGTCCCGCCCGCTGTAACCCTTCCTGTCTCTTCCACCCATCCTGCTGAGAGGTCCGGAGCACCGTCTGTTGCCCCAGTGGACCATACCCCTCTTCGCCCACAGGTCCTCCAGTTTCCAATATATCAATCTGGCCAGGCTTCTACCTCAGCCCACCCTCCTGCAGACAAAGGGAAGAGTCAAATTCCCTTATCTCCTCGTGCTAGTGCCCACGCGGCCGTCTCATCAGCACCACCGGCCCCTCTGGCCCAAGTGGATTCTACTCGACTACAGCCCGGAATAGCTCAACTCGCTTACGCTGATGTGGGTCCTTTTTGGACTCAACATCCATCTTACGGGCTCATGGCCCCCACTATCCATCCGGCTGTCTCCCATTATCCCTCGGCTTCTACTGTCCATCCAGCTGCCTCTCACTACCCTTCAGTTCCACCTCAAGTCCCTCTACCTCAACAAGGAAGTGACGATCGCTTGGCAGTTCTCCAACAGCAGATCGATCTCCTCAATAAGAGGGTTGGCCCACCATCCTTCGCAGATGCTCTCACTCCTAATTTCCGGGACATCCGATTCCCTTCTCAGTCAGAGCTCCCGACATACCGAAAGTACAATGGGAACGGCAACCCGTTCATCCACGTCAAGGAATTCCTGTACGAGTCGGGACCATACCAGCATGACGATCACCTCCTTGCATATCTATTCCGGCGATCCCTGGACGGGGTGGCACTCGAATGGTTTTACGCTCTGCCATTGGAGGAGGTTGGGAGCTTCAAGACGATCAAGGAGAAATTCGTGCAAAGATTCCAAGATCGGGTCGGACCCGAATACTCATTCACGGACTTAGTGGCCGAGAAGATGAAAGCTGATGAAGACTTCGCTACCTATGCTGATAGGTGGAGGCAGATAGCCTCCCGTGTGCCCGGGCAGATTCCGGAAGAAGAAAAGATCAAACTGCTCATTTCTAATGCAACCCCTCTCTTCCGGAATGTCCTAATGATGAATGACATCACCAGTATGCATCAACTGTACAGTCGGGCCCGGTTTATCCAGACCCAGTTTAAGGACTCCCCCATTCATTCTCTCTTCGAAGCCCAGAAGCCCAAGAGTTCCAGAAAACCACAGGGCCCTGTTACCGAGGGAGTCCAAACAAACGAGCAGGTGCAGGTAGTTAGCCAGACTGCCACCTCCCACTTCCCCCAGCAAAGCAACCCCCATTTCTCCGCATCACCTCGCCCTTCCTTTCCCACGCAGCAACACCCTCAACAACAATCTCCGCCACCACCACAACAGCCCCAGCAACCACTGCAATACCATAACACTCCCCCGCCTGCTACCTACGCACCTGCTCGTCCGGTTGCTAAAAGAGCCAACTATCCTCCTCTCCCAGAGACGCTCACTAATGTCTTTGCAGCGCTGATGCATACTGGCGATTTACAATTGCCACCTGAGCGCCCGAACATGAATCCGGCCGCCGATCTGTCCCGATATTGTGTATATCACCGGCAGCCGGGGCACACCATTGAGAGGTGTTATCATTTTAGGGACCTGGTATACGACCTGCACGAAGGTCACAGGATCGATTGGGCTCAGATGAGGAAGCTGATTGAAGATCTGAGAAGAGGGCCAGCAAGGCCGCAACAGGCAGCACCACAGCAACAGCAGTTTCAGCAACAACCTCAGCAATTCCAGCCACAGCAGCCACAGCAACAGCAGCAGCAGCCAAACTTAGGGATCCACCAAAATCCCATGCCAGTACATGCACCCGCTCCTCAACAACAACAGCAGCCGCCGGCACCGGCCCAAGTCAACATGTTACGCCACCCGGCTCCTGACGCAGGGTGGACCATTGACGATCCCGCACACCTGTTAACCTTACGCCACATCCCTACGCACTCTACCTCACCCGCCGTCTTTTCCATCCTTCGGCCTTCCATGCCTTCCACAACTTCCCCCGTCATCCATCCTTCCACCATACTTACCACTCCGAGAAGCCATATTCTCTCGCCTATCCCCCCGCAACATTATACTTCCCCACCTACTATACCCTCCACTATCTTGTCCACCAATCACTGCAGTCCACTAACCGCCCCTTTACCTCACCCATCGCCCATTTTACCTTCACCACAACCTTCGCTTACTATGCCTATCATATCCTCCATCACCAAGACTGCCATCCCTTCCATTCTCATTCACCCCACTGGGTCAAGCGGGAGCCCACCTACAGCCATGCCAGCACAAAACCTTGCCCTCAGGAGCGGGCGGTTATTTCAAAGGACTTACCCCTCTACCAGTGCACCTCCCCAAATACCCTCCATCTCAGCATCAGCAGCACAAGACAATGAAGTTGACCCCGCGCCCGGTTCCACATACGACCTGTTGCAACATCTTGACCGCATGCCGGCAAAGATCTCTGTCTTGGAGTTGATCAGACGTTCACCTCTACACCAAGAGGCATTAAGGACGTTTCTGCAAAGGGTCACAGTGAACGAAGATGTGGCGGTAGACAGCTTGCCGTCAGTGTTGGCTACTGTTACCAAAGGGCCCGCTATCACATTCTCTGAGGCCGAACTCGCGCCCCCTGAAGCACGCCAAATGCCGCTATGCGTCACCATCACCTTGAACCAGGTAGTGGTAGACTCAGTGCTAGTGGACACTGGGGCTTCAATAAATGTTTGTCCATTAAGTACTCTGCGTGCCTGCAACATTTCTGAAAGTATGCTGAAGCCGACACCGACAACCATTGCCGCCTATGACAATTCCAGAAGGGCATGTCACGGGGTCATCACATTACAGGCTGAGCTAGGGCCGTTACAAATAGAGGTGGAATTCTACGTCCTAGACATAGATCCGATGTTCAAGGCTATTCTGGGTCGTCCATGGATAAATGCTCTGCAAGCGGTACCTTCCACCGCCCATCAGTGCCTGAAATTCTCCTTCCAGGGGCGAGTGGTCAAAGTTAAGAGTGTTTCCACCGTCCAGGCAGTGGACGCCATCACTGACCAGGTTCTCCCCACTCTATGGCCGAGCAATAGGCCAGTATTGTCAGTTATGGACATAAATTACCCATGGGCTTATGCGGCAGGCAAACCCATTACAACACGCAAGAATGCCGGAGCTAAGCCTAAACCCAAAAATTCTAAAGGCTGGGACATGATCATGAAGCTAGGCTATCAGCCAGGCCTTGGTCTCGGCGCGCGGTTACAGGGAAAGACCAAACCCATCTCTGAAAGCAAGAAGATGGGTCGTCAGGGCTTAGGCTATCATAACACTACCATTCAGGCAGATTCTGGGCCACTAACCTGGGACTACCGGCAACACTTTGTAAAGGGTCCACTACAGCCCGGCACCGCAAATAAGCCACAACCCAAGGAAGAAAAGAAAGATGCTCCCATTGTTAATATTGTTGCTGACCCACCGCCGCCTCTGCAGGGGTTGGTAGGGGATCTTGAAGATTATTTTGCTGAAATGTCAAGTCTGTTTACTGATCAAGCCACTCAAATGAAGGAGACAGAGATGCCCATGGTTAGGCATGCTCTGATAAGGCCACAGAAGATACAAGAGGCAGGAAGCTCCGACATTTCCTTCTTTATTCCTCCTGCTCATTTGGCCTCAACAGTTTACCCAAACTTTGTGATTCGATCTCCTCCAATACTGGTCAAACCGTGTTTCACAGGGAGACCGTCAAAAATTCTATTCATTCCCTCCAATTGCGGGCACTGTCCGCCCGTTGATCTACTCGATCTATCTTCACCACCTTCTCCTAACCCCCGAGTTCGCGGGATGTGGTTCTCCCCCGATACCTTCCTCTCTCTCTTTCCTCAATTCTTCACAAAAAAACTCCTTCCTCTGCCTCCACCTTCTGATTCTTCTTGCTCTCTTCTGGTAGTAGAAGATACCAAAAAAAAAACGTCAACTTTCAAACTTACATTTCAGTCGAAGACTATGCTGTCTTCTGCTCATCCACTCCCCAGGGGCACCAAACCCCTGCTCCTTCTCCACTAGATTTTCTGTCTCCTAGGGTAGATGTACAGGTAGTTGGGTCTCCTAGGTTAGTCGAGTCAGTCAGGGTAGAAGCATGTTCCCCCTTAGATAGCCCATCCACCTCTGCAACGCCACCACTGGCATGTCACTCCCGTTCCATTCCCGATAGGTTCCTACAGGATCTGGCCTTGAGATGCCAGGCCCTCCTCAGATGCCCAGAATTCATAGCCACCACCGTCTCCTTGAAAGAGGATGAGGATTCAGAAGGCAGGGTGTGGAGCAATGACGGACTAGGAGTGTATGAAATTGTAGACGAGAAAGACCCAGCGGATGATGAGGAAAGTGATGTGGAGGACATTGCTGACCTATACGCACAAGGATTGAGAAGATTCGACGAACCCTCGTCAGCAGTGGATGAACCCACTAAAGAAATCAATTTAGGGACCGAAGAGGATCCCAGGCCCATATCTATTGCAGCTGATCTCCCTCCTAAGGTAGAAGAGGAGCTCATCAAGGTTTTGAGAGAGTACAGCGATTCTTTTGCCTGGTCCTACGAGGACATGCCGGGTCTCGACCCCGCTTTAGTGGAACACAGGTTAATCTTAAGGCCAGGGGCGATTCCTGTTAAACAAAAGCTCAGAAGATTCCACCCACATATGGCCTTGAGAATGAAAGAAGAGGTGGACAAATTACATAAGGCCAGATTCATCAGGGTTGTGCTTTATCCACAGTGGGTGGCCAATATAGTCCCGGTAATAAAAAAAGATGGCAAAGTCAGAATTTGTATTGATTTCAGGGACTTAAACAAAGCATGTCCGAAAGACGATTTCCCGCTTCCTCACATCGATGTTTTGGTAGATAATACCGCTGGGTTTGAGGCTCTCTCGTTCATGGACGGGTATTCAGGATACAACCAAATCCGTCTTGCTCTAGAAGATCAAGAGAAAACCTCCTTCACCACGCCTTGGGGCACCTACTGCTATGTCGTCATGCCATTTGGATTGAAGAACGCAGGTGCTACCTATCAACGGGCAATGGTGGCCATCTTCCACGACATGATGCACGTCTACATGGAGGCCTATGTGGATGATATTCTGGTGAAGTCGAGGACAAAAGAAGAACACCCCGCCATTTTAGCCAAAGTGTTGCAAAGGGCTAGGGAATACCAATTGAAGATGAATCCTAAGAAATGTGTCTTTGGAGTCGCATCCGGGAAATTACTTGGGTTCATGGTTAGCAAACGAGGGATTCAGATTGATCCTAATAAGGCAAAGGCCGTAATGGAAATGCCACCGCCTAAGAATCTTAAGGAGCTTCGTGGTCTGATTGGGCGTTTGCAGTTCGTTAGAAGATTCATATCTCAACACTCTCAAAGATGCCGCCCATTCTACGACTTATTAAAGGCGGGGGCCGAGTTTAAATGGAACGAACAATGTCAGAAGGCCTATGAGGAGCTTAAGGTCTATCTGTCCAACCCTCCTGTCTTGCAACCTCCTGTCCCCGGAAAGCCTTTGATCCTATACATTTCTGTCGCTGAGGATTCCCTAGGTGCTGTCCTGGCACAAGTGGATGATGAAGGAAGAGAGAGGGCAGCATATTATCTCTCCCGATTGTTCAATCCTGCCGAATCCCGGTACACTGCCATGGAGAAGACTAGTGCAGCATTGGTATGGGTAGTTCAGAAGTTAAAACACTATTTCCTAGCCCATGAGGTAAGGTTGATCTCTAGAATGAACCCAATCCGCTACCTCCTCGAGAAACCTGTCCTCTCTAGTCGATTAGCTCGCTGGCAGAGCTTTCTCTCTCAATTTGATATCACCTTCGTCGTCCAGAAGGCCATCAAGGGGTATGCTATTGCTGAGCATCTTGCTCATTCTCCTATCCCCTACACTGATTCAATCCAGGACGAATTCCCTGATGAACACCTTGCAGTTATCTCTCATCCGCCTCCCTTTTGGTCTCTACATTTCGATGGTGCGCTCAATTCCCAGGGCCGTGGCATCGGCGCTGTCCTCCTTACTCCCGAAGGTATCACCGTCCCTTTTGCCTACCAGCTCTCTTTCTCTGCCACCAACAACATAGCCGAGTATGAGGCTCTCCTAGCTGGACTAAAGCACGCCTATCTCTTAGGCGCACGATACCTCAACATCATGGGAGATTCTCAATTGGTGCTGCGTCAAGTTCTCTCAACTTATCGCACCCGTGACCCCAAACTAAAGCCATATCAAGATTTGGTCACACTCTTGGCTAGACAATTTAGCAAACTCATCTACGTTCATGTTCCCCGATCTCAAAATATTCTTGCTGATTCATTAGCATCTCTCGCTTCCTCTTTATCCTTCTCCCTTAGTCATTCCACTGAGACCATTGTGGTCCAACGGATGGACGCTCCCTCTCTGCAAGATCCTTGGTTTGCTAACCTTAGGAAGATTATGGAAGAGAAAGCGGCTAAAGAAGAGGTTAAGGAAGTATCCTTGGCAGAATTGGAAGAAATCTTGGACGAAGATGAGTTGCCATGGTTCCATGAGATTGAGCAATATTGTCGGGATGGTTCTCTCCCGGAGGAAGCCAATGCGACACAAAGAAAAGCCATCAGAAGAGTCGCCTCGAGGTATACAATCGTTGCAGGAGAATTGTACAGGCGCGCTCTCAATGGAGTTCTATTGCGGTGTTTAGACGACAATGAAGCTTGGAAAGTAGTGGAAGCTGCTCACTCCGGTGAATGTGGAGGTCACGTGAATGGACAGGCATTGGCTAAAAAGATCCTTAGGCAGGGCTACTACTGGCCAACCCTAGAGGAAGATTGCTCTACCTACGTCCGTAGGTGCCTTCAGTGCCAGCTCCATGCTGACAAAATCCACGCCCCTGCTTCATCTCTTCGCCCACTATCCGCCCCATGGCCTTTCTCCATGTGGGCCTTTGATATTGTCGGTCCGTTAGGTGACCCTAACGCCCAAGTAAAACAGAAATCCTTCATCCTCACCGCTACAGAGTATTTCACGAAGTGGGCGGAAGCTGAAGCCTATGCAGAGATCAAAGCTACCACAGTTTGCCGCTTCATCACAAAGAACATCATCTCGCGGTTCGGGGTACCAAGCGACATTGTCACCGACAATGGGCCACAATTTGTGTCTCAAGAACTCCAGGACCTCTGTAAGAAATTTGGTATTGCATTGCATCATTCATCACCATATTATCCACAAGGCAACGGTCAAGCCGAAGCCACCAATAAAACCCTTCTTAAAATCATCAAGAAAACGTGTGAATCCCACCGGCACGCTGATTGGGCTGATAAATTGATAGACGCTCTATGGGCTTATCGCACCTCTGTCCGAACTCCTACAGGGCAGACTCCCTTCGCCCTCACCTATGGGATGGAGGCGGTACTCCCGTATGAGATTCTCATCCCTTCCCTAAGAGTGCAGCTAGATAAGGAACTTAATCTCGACGAGCGTCGAGAGGCGTTACTAGCGCAGCTGGAACTATTAGATGAGAAGAGGTTAAATGCGGCCAATCACGCTTCTGTTTATCAAAAGCGGGTCTCACGTCATTTTCAAAAGAAGGTAATCGAAAGAAAGTTTGAAATAGGTAATATGGTTTTGAAAAGGAAATTCATCCGAACAGGTGGTCCAAGGGCTAAGTTGCAGCCAAACTGGGAAGGGCCGTTCGTCATCAAGGAAGTCTATCCAGGTAATGCCTATCGGTTGACAAACTCAGAAGGAGAAGAACTGGCAAATCCGTGGAACGGGTTATATCTCAAACGCTTCTATCCCTAAAAAAGAATCTAACCACGTGCTTCCCTAGCAATGCAAGCCTCCCCTGTTCATAAGAATCACTGAGAGAAGCTGAACACACAAACACGACCCTTTGGTCCTGTCCCCAGTTCCGCCAAACACCGTTTCCCGGGGCCACACTCTGGAGGAAAGTTGTAGTCCCTGTACGTTTCTTGCTTCGGCTGAACCCAAAAATGAGGAGTAAATAAGGAGGCGATGCCTGACCTGGGTACCCTAATACGAGATAAGTCTCAAATAGGGGCAGTTCGTTATGACCTGAAGCCACAAGAAAAAGAAAGAAAAAAGAGAGGAAAAGAACAAAAAGGAAAATGAATAAATGAAAATATTTGGAACAACTGTGGTAGCTTAAGGTTCGATGACGAACACAAAACCCCGGCGCAACAGACCGAAGCTTTGAGAGGTACCCAGGAAAGAATTCAAGTCTTAAAACCTCACATGACGGGTGTAAGCTTGTCTCCGTATTCTTTTTTTCTTTTCAGGACAAAGCTGAGTACCCTGGGGGTGGCCCTGGCAGAACACCGTCAGGCAAATATAAGTTCGGACCAGGAGGGTCCCTTCAATCACACGCCAATCTCAGGAGGAATCCTCAGGTTACGAGGGAGGCATGTCTTGTTACGGAAGCATCGGTTTTCCAAAAAAAAAAAAAAAACAAAAACAAAACAAAACAAAAAATCAAATATTTCAAAATCCAAAAACAACAAATATTTCAAACAAAAAAAATCAAATATTTCAAAATTCAAAAAAAAATCAAATATTTCAAAATCCAAAAAACAACAAATATCTTTTTAAAAAAAAAAAAAAAACTTAAAACCCAAAAACATTGGATATTTCAAAATCCAAACATTAAAAAAAAAAAATCCAAAAATATTCATGACTTGCATTCATGGCATGCATGCATTGCATTGTTATCATTTCTCTTTTCCTTCGCTTATTTAATAAGGCTTGCCCCTTGACCAAAAATCAAGCACTGGTTACCTCCGCACTTGTCACAAGGCAAGGGGCTAAGCCTAAAACAGATTTAACCTGTTTCATTGCTAATAGTGTGCAGGACGATGGAGCAAGAAGACGAAGTAACAACAGAACAACTGCAAGGGGCAAAATCAGTCACTCCAACTTTTATTCCTGATACAAACAATTCTCGCTCTCAAACAAGGCACTCTCACTTATCAAGCATCATAAAAAGGAAGGGAAAGTACAATCACTCAATCCTCCGCTGGGCATTCCCGCAGGGGCACATCTCTCTCAGTTTTCTGATATACGCCTGGCGAGTCTCGGTCGCCTCTTCCACCTCTGCTGGCAAGGCACGCACCTTGCTGATTCCCCACATCGCTAGTGCACTCCTCACACTCTGCTCATCGTGCTCAGTGCCAATCTGTCTAGCCTGAAGAGAAGGGAAGTGTGACAACGGAGGAAGCAAGGTCCGCGGTACACCGACCTGCAAATGGCACCTGTGTGGATAATACACGGCCAGTACGGTATCACTCACTAGCCTCAAATCCAGACCCTGTCCTCTGGGCAGTCTGACCTCCGTAGTCACCAAGAAGTTAGGCCGCATCACGAACCTCTCCACGGGTAGCCGACTCAGGTACCTGCGCCATTCTTCTCTGGTCCGCATATCCCCCGTACGGCACTCCACCTGCGAAGAGAAACCAAACCCGCCACCGATAAAGGAAAGTGGATGGCTCCCGAAGATCCTACTCTCAGTCTCTATGCTTGCCCTAGGGATAAACTTCAGTCTCACGCCCACCCAACACTCTAAGAGAATCATAGAACCAAACAGTGGACCACTCAGGGCAGCAGAGCTAAGCCCTTCATAAAAATAGGCTAAGATAGCCTGGGAAATAGAAAGCCCTCTCCATAAACCACTGATGGTGCTAAGGATGGGAAGATCTAGCACGTGGTCGGCTGACGGAAAGAGGATAGCACCACACAAGCAAATGGATGCAGCCTTGGCAATAGCCTCATGCCACCCGCATTTGTTCTTACAATGTGCCACCACCCACTGGCTGAGAGGAAGAAGGTGAATATGACGGGCTCCCACAAAGGTCTTGATCTCACTCGGGTCTTCTATGAATTCGCTAAAGATGGCAACTGGATCTATAGGGGCAACTGTGTGACACACTAGATCCTCCTCCCCAACCCTAGACTTAGGGAGAGACAGATAAGCCTCTACTTCCTCTAAAAGGACGGTGGCCTCAAAGGATGGAAAGATAAAAGTGTGGGTCTGTGGGTGCCACATTTCTATAAGGGCTGAAATGCTGTGCCAGTCAAAGGAAATCTTCTGGAAGTTACGACCTAAGAACAGCAAGGATTGTAAGTGCCAAGAATTAAGGATGTGGGTTACCCCTAGGGGCAAGGCACGAACCATGGGAGCCACCCACTTAAGAGAAGAGTATCGGCGAGAGCCAGGAAGGAGCTAAAAAGGAGAAAACGAGGAAAGTAATGCAGAAAGAAAGAGATATTAGACGAACAGAATCAAATGAACCAAGTTTGAAGTGATTTAAACATACCTCTCTAGAAGGATTTGAACTGAGATGTCGAGGAATAGAACCCAAATGCGCAATCTCCTCTCGCTCCTTCCTCGCAGCCTTAGGGCCTGAATGGTCTCCCTCACCCAAAGAATGCTCACCAAAACTCCTCTTCATGATGATTTGGTGGTGATTTAGAGGGAAGAAACTTAAGAAGGAGAAGAAGAGGTTGGGTTCAGCCTGAAGGCAGAGCACCCCTTACTTATAGGAGGTCTCATCCCGTGTTTCGCTCCACTGGAACGCATGATGCACGAGAGCACACCAGGATTGAATGGGCTTAAGGGAATTCAATTTGGCTTCTAAGATCGTGCTGATTGGCGGTCGTACGATAGACCGTCATTCATCTAAGCACGGCCCAATGGAGACCGCTATTCTCATGTCCGCGGTCTACCATGGACCGTCGTTCTTCAGTCGGCCAGCGCCACATAGCGGCTTTCCCTTGACCGTTATGTTACATAACGGCTATGGCATCGCCGTTTTTCTTAAGCAACCCACGGCCCTGTCTTGGCCGTCATTCTTTCCAAAACGGTTTTTTGCTGGCCGTTGTTCTCTAAACTCATGGGCGTGCCTCACCTCCGCTCGCGTCACTCACCTCGAGTCGGCGTGCCTCACCTCCGCTCGCGTCACTCACCCCGAGTCGGCGTACCTCACCTCCGCTCGCGTCGCTCAACTCGAGTCGGCGTGCCTCACCTCCGCTCGCGTCACTCGCCCTGAGTCGGCGTGCCTCACCTCCGCTCGCGTCACTCTCCCTGAGTCGGCGTGCCTCACCCCCGCTCGCGTCGCTCACCCTGAGTCGGCGTACCTCGCTACCTCTCACGCAGCTCACCCGAGTCTGTCATCGCCTCCCTCACCCATTGTCATTCATACATACACTCATCCATTTGCATACATTCATACATCCATACAAAAACTAAAAAAAGGGGTGCATCATATATACATATCATCATCCCAAAAACATAAAAATCTCATAAAAAAAAAAAGGGAAAAAAAAAAGAGGAAAAAGTACAAAATCAGGCCTCACCCTCTGGCCTGTCACTGTCTCCACCTCCCTCCTGTCTCTTCGCTGGCGGGGCCATCGAAGAAGTCTCAGCATCATCGCGACGTCGTCGTCGCTCATCACTCTCGTTCCTCTCCCGCTGAGAGGAACTCGCCAGGTAACGTCTCACCGAGGTGTGAGTAGCCTGGCTGCCACTCGGTACGACCGATCGGCTCCTCGAACGGCTCATCGTCATACCCTGAACCTGGCCCCGCAGCACAAGAGCCTCGGTCCTGAAAGGCTCCAGCTCCGCTATCGTCGCTCGGTGGCGCTCCACCTCCTCTCGATAGCGCTCCACCTCCGCTCGGTAGCGCTCCACCTCCGCCCGGAGAAGTCCTGTCTCAAGAGCGTCGGCCGGCTGAGCTCGCGCAAGCTGCTCACGCAAATGGCCCGCCTCCCTCTCAGCCACGAGCCGCAGCACCTCTCGCTCCTGAGACGCTGCTCGCTCTCGCTCCAGCCCTGCCTGTAACTGCTCCAGCTCGGCAGTCAGCACAGGATGAAGTCCTCTCACCCGCTCCCGGAACTCGGCAGCCTCTACCGACTGGAGCCGCCTCACCTCCTCCTGAGCCTCGGCTAACTCCGCCCTGGCTCGAGACGCCGACCTCTGGGCGCTCACAGTCGCCTCCTGGGCCCGAGCCTCAACCTGCGCCAACTCAGCCCGTAGGTGGGCCACCTCCTCTCTGGCACGGGTAGCCTCCTCCATAGCAACCCTCACGTCGTCCACCTGCATGCATCAAGCATTAGCACATTCCATTCATATCATGCACAAATAAACAAAGGGAAGCGTCAGAAGTGTACCCGCACGGCAAGCTCGCTCTCCGCTGCCTCGGCCCGCTCCACCATCCGCTGGAACTCGGCATCCCGGGCTGCTCGGTCGGCCGGTGTCTCAACAGAAGAAGAAGAAGGAGCCTCCGCTCCACGCCTCTGAGCAGCCTCAGCTCGCTGCACCCAAATATCCCAGGACAGTCACATGCATAAACATCATATAGAAATGTAAGGGTCCAGAGTTTAGGAACATACCAGTAACTCGAGGGCTCGGCGAGCCTCATCCCTCTCCTGGATGGTGGCATGAAGGAGCCCCTGCAGCTCCGCTAAGCGTCCCTCAGGGTCGATCTGCATGTCGAAAGGAAGTCAGTACAGCATATAGAAATCATAAAGCATGTAGATTAAGTCTGAGTTTAGAATTGTACCGGTCGGCGTGATCCTCGGAACACGCGGTCTCCATAATGCCTGACGTACGCAGTCACGTACGCCGCATCACTGTCAGCACGAGCAGTCACCACACGCCCACCTGCCTGCCAGTCGGCAACCTGCTCGGCGTTCCGCGCCGCCCAATCGCACTGTTGAGTCAGCCCTCCGGTGCTCCGCGTCACCCTCTCCCTCGCGCTCTCCTGCGCCGGGAAGTCTACCACGGGCTGAGAGACGCCGGTCGTCCTCATCACCAGCCGGGAGTAAAGGGGCTCCACTACATTCATGCAGTGTAACCACACATCACGCCCGGAGAAGGTGAGAGCTCTCACCACCCACGGCTGCTCTGTCACGTCCTCGTGTGCATAAGGAGTCCACTGCACCTGCATACATCAGCAATCACATCAACATCATATAAAACAGGCATTTTCCAAATAAAGGCTAAAGGTTTAGAAGTCGTACTGAGGAGTACGGAAGCGTGTCAATGTCATCCTGCAGGTCGCGCACCTGCCGTGTCAGGGTCCCCGACCCACGAGCTGGCGCCCACCGTCGTAGAAGAGGGAAGAGTCCAGGGCGGATCTCTAGTCCCCTGCGCAGCATAGGCAGCCGCACGTAAGCCCATGCCTGCATCACGCACAAGTCGTCAGCATCTAGAGTACAGGTCCTAGGAAATTGCATGAGTTCTGAGTCAGAGTCGTACCTGGAGAAGGGGAGAGAAGCCCCCCAACATCGTCCGTCGGGACGTCGAGCTGAGGCTCTCAAAAAGGAAGGCAAGCACACCGGCACCCCACGCGTAGTCTCCCACGTGCTCTAGGTCCTCGAGGAACGGAAGAAGTCGGCAGTGGATGACGTCCGCACGCGTAGAGAAGAGGAGTCGCCCGAACAAGAACATCAGGAACCGCCGAAGAACCGTGTCCGCCTCTGCACCCGGTCCTGCTGCTACTCGAGGCCGCACGCGCGTCACCAGCCGGTCCAAGTGCTCCTCTGGACGCTCGCCCACCGCAAGTCCCGTCCGTCGCAACCCCAGGCTGTCCTGGAGAGCTGCCCGCGGAAGAAGCGTGGTCTGCCGACGTGTCGTCTGGAGCGCGAGCCCCAACGTCCTCTCGGCCATGCCGCGGTAATCAGGAAAGGAGATCCCAGTCACCGGCAGACCGTGCACCTGCAAACCAGTGAGCCTGGCCACGTCCTCTAGCGTAGGGACCATGTGACCCCACGGGAAGAGGAACGTGCGACTCGCCGGATCCCAGCGGTCGTGCAAGGCATAGAGAAGAGGTGTGTCAAAGCGACACACCTCAATACTGAGGAATGGGGCGAACCCCATGGCAGCAAGCCTCTCTCGCTGAAAGTCCGGCAGTGCAAGATACACTGACCGAACCTGCAGCCAGGAGATACGGGTCCGACGCTTTCCCTGCATTCATTCATTCATCTCATTAGTTTCATATTTCTTAATAACAAAAGAAAGGGGTGTTCCTCATTTTTAGTTGTTCAACGGCCTTCCCCTGGCCGTTTTGTTGCCTATGACGGCCCTCCATGGACCGTCCTATTTTATGATGTTTTGAATAACACGGCCATTCCTGGACCGCTATTCCATTCACAACGGTTGTCCATGAACCGTTGTTCTGATGAATCATTCAACGGCCCTCCAAGGGACGCGGTGCTATTTTGAACGGTCCAATGGGGACCGCATTGTTCTGAATACCGAGGGTTGCTAGGTTATGGTCAACGGCCACTCCTGGGCCGCTGTTCTGTTTGACGGTCCTTTGAGGGCCGTTTTGTTCTGAGGAGAACCCAAAGGTCAGATATGTTTAACGGCCCCTACTGGGCCGTGTTGGGTATATTTTGCGGTCCTTTGAGGACCGTCATTGTGTAATCTCCTCCAACGATGGCGAAGCGCCATCCCCCACCGCCGTGGAATCCCTTAACCCCCATTCCCCCGTGCTATACAATGGAAAAGGGACCTACCTCCGAGTCACGACGCCTTCTCGCCGGGCGCGGTGCCTCCGCCGCCGGCTCGTCGCCTTCCGGCTCGTCGGCTCCACGCTCGCCGTCGGAACCACTCTCGCTCTCCTCCACGAGCGCGAGGGCGAGATCATCCGCCGAGAAGTCCATCGTCCCGGCTTCTTCCCCCGGAGCAACCGCCTCCGACCGCCGCCGCTCGTCGCCGTCGCCATCCACCGCCATCGCGAGGGAGAGAAATCCCGAGAGAGTGAGGAAGAGGGTGATGGAAAGGAAGAGGAGAGAGGCCATTGTGAGAGAGGGAGAGCACGAGAGAAAAGAGAGAGAGAATGAGAGTGTGGGAGAAAGGGGGGATCGCTCCTCCTTCCTCTTCTTCTTCTCTCTTCCTGCCGTTACGGTGGGAGGAGGGAAGGAGAAGAGGTTTATATTTTTGAACCGACGTTGAGAATGGCGGTCTAGCGATAGACCGCCATACAATTAGAACGGCTACCTTACGACCGTTATTCTGCAAGCGGTTACTTATCATTGAACGGCCTTCCTATGACCGTTAATAATAATATGGCGGTTTACCATGAGCCGTCCAACTTAAGAACGGTCCCCTATGAGCCGTTTAACTGTTGAATGTATCATTATTGTGAAATTCATGTGCCAATGAGTTTTGATTGCAGTTAAAGCTAAACAACATCAATGTCCCGCCGTTACGCCTGCACAGGTAAGTCAGGTATGGCCCTCAATCCCTCAAAACTCTTATTGCATTACTATATGGTAATAAACATCTATCTCGAGAACCAGTCGATTCTTCACGCATTCTAGGATCTGACGTTCCCCGTCAACAAAAACACATGATGATCTAGGTATGCGTGTCTAATCTTCGGAAAGGCCGCTAAGTTGGAAGAAGTCAGGGGACGACGGTTCTCTCTTGCACGCTGTGGTTGCAAGAAGTGTCCTGACCCTGACTCATTCAGTTCTGCAATAATATTCTCGAGTATTTTATATTTTTATCCTTTGTTTGTATTCGATTTTACATGTTTCTTTCTTTTAGCCCAGCATGCATCACAAGCACCTTTTGAGCATTCACGACCTACGGTCTGCCTGAGAAATGATCTTGCGTATGATTGACTGTTTTCTGTGTTCCATGTCCCACCGAAGGAATAATTCCACTCCAAAATTAGAAGGTATTTCTTTAGACCTAATTGTTCGGTTCTGATGAATTAAGTGTTTCCCTCGTCTGGAGTTTTAAAATCCTTTTAATTTCGCTATTGCCAGCTTCTATATCGCCTCATTTAGGACCACAGCTTGTCCGCCGACGAGGCCGCTCCTTGCTCTTTTACCTTAGTTCCTCCAGATTCAGGTTTAACACTCAGTCCCACAGTACCTTGCAAATTGGTTCGAAGGTTGCCGGAAGATTTCTATGGCTTATTGGTATGAAACGGGTGTCGTATTGCCTTAACGCTCGCTTTTGCAGTCCACTCCGCTTCATCTCCGCTACAACTCCATGTTCCATGACGCCTCCACTACACCTCCGCTCCTTCCCTTGCAAGGCGGACGTTAAGGAGGGGCATCTGTTGACACCCGTTTTTTACCGATGAATCGAATCAGTTCCTGCGTCTCAGTTATTGATGTCCCGAACAGTCAATCACATGAAAGATTATTCCTCTGGCAGTATTTTGGGCTCTTCCCAGCGAAGAAGGCCTCCCTCCCTCTCATTGGATTTAACGGTCTGTTATGAACCGTGTTTTCTCAATATAACGGTCCCCACTTGGCCGTTGTGTTCCGCTGCCCCAGGTTATTTGTATCTCGTGATACGCTTTGTATAGCGGCTCAATGCCAACCGTTATAGTCAATATAGCGGTCGTCCCTGGGCCGTCATTATTTGCCGACAAGAAAAGGGTTCAGAGGCCCGACAGTCGGTCATAGCCACGTGCTTCACGAAAAGTTGTTTGTCTGGGTGTTGACTCCTCTTTAAGTATAACGGTTTTTCTAGGACCGTCATGTATATTGAACGGTCCCTCCAAGACCGTCATATGTGTTTGGCGGCCTTCGTAAAACCGTCATTTTTAAGGCCACCCAGATTAGACCCCCGTGATTCCAGGCGGATTAAGAGGAGAATGTCGTTGGCAATATTGACACGATGCTCTCATTTACCGGCCTTTGACCGACCATCATTCCCCTTAACCCCTGATTAAGCTCGAAGCCGTGGGCTCTATATATAGCTCACGGGTTCTGACAGAAAAAAAGGGGGGGGACCATCACGAAGTGCTGTCGAATTCCATCGCCAAATCTCATACAGCATACGCCCGTTCGTCAGGGAGTGGGGGCCTTCTACATCCCTCGCAGGCCCCCGGTGCAGGGAACTTCACGCTTCGTGTCTTTGTGTTTCCTTCTCTGTTTGCTCACCACACACGCCTTTTCTTCACTGCATCACACATCACATACATCATTTAGTTGGCATTTCTTATCTTTCCTACTGTTTCCGGCGCCCTAAACGGGGTTTCAAAACCTCCAGGTATCGCCGGGCCATGTTCTTCCTTTGCTTTACTTCAATTAGTACACCTACTACACCATCATTTAGCTAATCTCCGTTTATCTGTGTGTTTCACCGTTTGCTTTCAGGTCAGCAACCAAAAGCACGAGGCCCGCACCTTCTGGCCGGCCAGGAGGAGTGGAGGAACGGACCCGCATTCTCCCGTAGCTTCCGAGTCCCGGCGCTTTCACCGGGTGGCGATCACGGTCAACAGCTTCATCTTTCCTCCTGTTGTTTTTTTTTATCTCTTCAATATTATTTAACTCGAGGAGGAATAACATATCAACAGGGTCCTTCCCTGTACATTCTTCGGCATCTTCTTTAGCTTCTTCTTCGTCCGTAGGACAACCCAGTCAACCTAGGAATAATGGGTAAAGGGTAGTATCCAAAAAGAAATCCAAGGATAAGCAGAATTTTCTTCGATTCCTTCTGGATTTAGCCACCAGGTGTCAGGCCCTTCTTGCCATCCCTCAGTTGTTAGAAAATCACATCCAACTACCGGAAACAGAATGTGAGGATAATTGTGTGATTGATGAAGGATATGGGGTTTATGAAATCACCGATGAAGAATACCCTGTTTAAGATGAGGATAAAGAATATGAGGATGCGGCTGGCGCATATGCTAGTTGAATAAGGAGATTCGACGAGCCGTCAGCCGCCGTAGAAGAGTCCACCAAAGAAGTCAACTTGGGAACTGAGGAAGACCCTAGGATCATCCTTATAAGTGGTAATTTACCACCCTCTGAAGAAGAGGCCTTAATTGAAGTTCTCAAAGAGTATAATGACACGTTTGCATGGAGCTATGAGGATATGCCGGGTCTGGATTCCACCTTGGTCGAACACCGCTTAACTCTAAAACCAGGGTCCGCCTTGGTAAAACAAAGGTTAAGGCATTTCCACCCTCAGATGACTTTGAAAATTAAAGAAGAGGTCAACAAGCTCCACAAAGCTAGGTTTATCAGAGTCATTATTTATCCTCAATGGGTGGCAAACATTGTCTCGGTCATGAAGAAGGATGGAAAAGTCAGGATTTGTATCGACTTCCGGGACCTTAACCGTGCGTGTCCAAAGGATGATTTTCCCTACCTCACATTGATGTGTTGATCGATAACACGGCAGGCTATGAAACCGTCTCATTTATGGATGGATTTTCGGGATATAATCAAATTCGTCTGGCAGAAGAGGATCAGGAAAAGACGTCATTTACTACACCTTGGGGAACTTATTGTTATGTGGTCATGCCGTTTGGGTTAAAG
Organism: Amorphophallus konjac; assembly: GCA_022559845.1. NCBI lineage: Eukaryota > Viridiplantae > Streptophyta > Magnoliopsida > Alismatales > Araceae > Amorphophallus > Amorphophallus konjac. Next base: position 432,275,988 of record CM040120.1, on the reverse strand, counting down.
AATGCCAGAGCTACTTACCAAAGAGCTATGATGGTCATATTTCATGACATGATGCATATATATCTGGATGTGTATGTGGATGATTTATTGGTAAAATCAAGAACCAGGGTGGAACATCCAAGAGTTTTGGCTAAGGCGTTACAGAGATCAAGGGAGTTCTAATTGAAAATGAACCCGAAGAAGTGTGTGTTTGGCGTATCATCGGGCAAATTACTGGGTTTCATTGTAAGCAAAAGGGAGATTGAGATAGATCCCAACAAAGTTAAGGCCATCAGGGATATGCCGCCTCCCAAAAATTTGAGGGAAGTTCGAGGTTTAATTGAGAGGTTGTAATTCATTCGTCGGTTTGTGTCTCAGCACTCACAAAGGTGCAGACCTTTCTATGAGTTGACCAAGGCAGGAGTAGAATTCCATTGGGATTCTAAATGCTAGAAAACTTTTGAAGGGTTAAAGAAATACCTGGATAATCAACCAGTTCTCATTCCACCCAAGCCAGAAAAATCTCTTATCCTTTATATCTCAGTCTTGGATGACTCCGTGGGAGCCGTCCTCGCACAAGCCGATGAAGAAGGCAAGGAACGGGCAACCTATTACTTGTCCAAACTCCTCAATCCCTGTGAACAAAAGTACACAGCCATGGAGAAAACCTGTGCTGCCCTCGTTTGGGTAGTACAGAAATTGAAACACTACTTCTTGGCTCATGAGGTCCATTTGATTGCCCGCATGAACCCTATCAAGTTCCTCCTGTAGAAATCCGTCCCTGCCGATAGGCTAGCACGCTGGCAGAGTTTCCTATCTCAGTTTGACATCACCTACATCCAGCGAAAGGCAATTAAAGGCTATGCTATAGCCGAGCATCTCGCTCACCATCCTCTTCCTAAGTTCGATCCTGTCCAATCAGAGTTTCCAGATGAGGAACTAATGTCCATCACTCAATCCGACAAGCCAATGTGGACATTATATTTTGATGGAGCTCTGAATTCCCAAGGGAAGGGTATAGACATTGTCCTTCTAACGCCCTAAGGCATCACCATCCTAGAAGCGTTTCATCTCGCATTCCCAATCACCAACAACATTGCTGAATATGAGGCTCTTCTAACTGGTCTGGAACTAGCCCATTCTTTCTATATCACTGAATTACGAGTCGTGGGTGATAGTCAACTTGTTCTCCGCCAAGTGCTTACCAAATATCGCACTCTTGATCCCAAGCTCAAGTCTTATCAGGAGCTGGTCTTCGCTTATGCCAAATTGTTCACCAAGCAGATCTTTGTCCATGTTCCTCGCGAACAGAACATTCTGGCCGATGCCCTCGTCTCCTTGGTGTCATCTTTTAGATTTCCTTTAGGTGTATGGTCTGAATCCATCACCATCTACAAGCGTCTCGGCCCTGCCGTTCAAGACCCTTACCTCTTAAGAATCAAAGAAAGAGTCCTACGGAAGATTCATGATGGAGAAATTCTTGAGAAGAGGGAAATCATGTTGGCATAATTTGAAGAAGAACTGGGTGATGATGAGAAACCTTGGTTCTATGAAATCGTTAAATATTGCAAAGATCAGTCTTATCCTGAAGGAGCCACCACAGAGGATAAGAAAGTCATAAGAAGGGTGGCCCAGAAATACACATTGGTTGGAGGTCTACTCTATAGGAGAGGCCTTACTGGTGTTCTATTAAGGTGTCTTGATGACGATGAGGTCTGGAAATGTGTAGAGGAAGCACACTCGGGTGTGTGCGGTGGCCATGTAAATAGCCAAATGCTCGCTAAGAAGATCATTTGGCAAGGCTTTTATTGTCCCACTATGGAAGAGGATTGTGATGTCTATGTCCGTAGGTGTGTCAAGTGTCAACTCCATGCCGATAAAATTCATTCACCATCTTCCTCACTTCATCCAATATCCTTCCCATGGCCTTTCTCCATGTGGGCATTCGACATCATTGGTCCCCTAGGTGATCCCAATTCCCTCACCAAGCAGAAATCTTTCATCCTTACTGCGACGGAGTACTTCACCAAATGGGCCGAAGCCGAAACTTACACGAAAATCAAGGCGTCAACAGTATGCAAGTTCATCATGAAGAACATCCTCACCAGGTTCGGTGTCCCAAGCACAATCATCACCGACAATGGGCCACAGTTCATTTCTCAGAACCTTCAAGACCTCTGTAAAAGGTACGCAATCGCATTGCATCATTCATCACCTTATTACCCACAGGGTAATGGCCAAGCAGAGGCCACCAACAAAACATTGATCAAAATCATAAAGAAAACCAGCGAGTCTAGTAAGTTTTCAGACTGGCCAGAAAAGCTTATCGAAGCTCTATGGGCCTATCGCACTTCAATCCGTATTCCCATCGGGCAGACTCCGTTTGCCCTTACTTATGGGATGGAAGTGGTAGTCCCGTACGAGACTCTGATTCCTTCTCTCAGGGTACAATTGGATAAGGAATTTCCCCTTGACGAACGTCGTAATTCACTCCTTACCCAGTTGGAACTCTTAGACGAGAAGCGGCTGGCCGCTGCCGAGCATGCGCGTGTTTATCAAAATAGACTGGCTCATTTTTACCAAAAGAAAGTCATTGAGAGAAAATTCAAAGTCGGTGAGATGGTCGTAAAAAGAATTTTTGTCAAACCTGGAGGGCCGCGTTCTAAACTCCAACCCAATTGGGAAGGACCCTACGTGGTTCAAGCTGTGTACCCTGGCAACGCCTATAAGCTAGTCAATGCCGAAGGGACCGAGTTATCTCACCCCCGGAACGGGCTTTATCTTAAGAAATACTACCCTTAGATAAGTGTAACAACTAGCATGGTACGAGGACCATCAGAGCAGGAAATTCGCTCTTCGGTCTTTGTAGTCTAACTCAGGGTTAACCTACGCATACTCCCACACCTCGCTTTCGGGATCAAACGAAGCGGAACTCGAGGGAGGCCCAACACAAAAAAAAAATAATAAAAAAGGATTGCCTAGTGTTCATCATGCAGTCAAATCTTTGCATCTGTCCTTCATGTAGGATAGAATCCATTAAAGCTCGGTAGGTCTCGGGTCTTGGCCCGCCAGAACTGTGGAGATTCCTATACGGTCATGTCGGCTTACGCCCACTAAAAGGAGGCAACACGCGTACACGCAGTTGTTTTAGCCAAAAAATTGGTCGTATTGCTTATTGTGGGGCCATACTCGAAGGTCTCCAGGAAAGTCGTAATCTTTGTTCTCTCCTTTCTCGGCCCAATGAGACAGCCGGCACCCTTAAAACGCTGAGCATAAGGGAACCAAAATACCATACCCTGAAGGCGAGAGTAGGATTCATCTCCTTGAACTCGAGTCAGAGCACGAGAAGAGGGCAGTGTCCCCGTAGGCATACAAGAGGGGTGTAGCACCCCGTATACAAAAAATGAAAATGAAAAAAAATATTATTAATAATATTTTCCAAATGAAAAAAAAACATTAGATAAACTCTATAGGAAGCTTATGTAAAAAGTTGGAACAATGAGTCATCATATGTAAAGATTATTCACTTAACAAGTGGCTTCCTAGAGTAGTTGGTTAAGTGATGTGCCTTTCAACCTAGTGACCAGGGTTCCAATCCTACCCTATAAACATACCCGTAGCTACCCCATTCTAGGCTAGCTAAGGTTGGGGCAAAGCTCTGCAGGGATTGCGCAAGAAGGGTCTGCTACTACGATCTTCCAACAAGGTAGGTGTTCTCAATTTTTAACTAAACTAGTAGCTTATCTAGGATGATTAGTCTAGGCAGTTAGTCTTAGGCTCATCTCCATGCGATCTTTCACGTTTATACAGCATGTGTTTGCCTCATAGTTATCATGTATTAGCTTTAATCTAAGAAAAGTAGTAAAATTAGTAAGGTAATTAGTTTCACAACGAGGATAATTAGCATGCAATAACTTCAATCTTGGACAATTAACAAGTATTAGTCTCATGCCCAAGATAACTAACATGAATGAGCTTTATTAACTAATCTAATAGCATACCTAATCTATTAGCATGCTTAATTAACCTGTTAATCTACCAAATCACTCAATGTCAACACCTCACATAACACTTCCATATATATATATATATATATATATATATATATAATGCAGGTGTTGACACCTCGTGTCAACACTTCCATACATATGTCATACATATGTCGACACTTGCATTATAGGTGTTGCACAAGTGTTGCACAAGTGTTGACACCTACGCAACACTTACCCGAGGTGTCAACACTTACGCGACACCTACGCAACACTTACCCGAGGTGTCAACACTTACGCGACACCTACCCGAGGTGTCAACACTTACGCGACACCTACCCAAGGTGTCAACACTTACGCGACACCTACGCGACACCTACGCGACACTTACCCAGAGTGTTGACAAAACCAAAATTAAACCATGGATTAAAACCTTAAACACTTGATTACCAAGATGATTAAACCAAAACAAGACTTAATTAATAATAAACACGAAGACAGAACCACAGGTGTCGACACACACAAAACATTGTGAACAACAGGTGTCGACACTTAATGAAAATAACGTACGTGAACCTCATGTGTCGACACAGGTGTCGACACCGGTGTCGACACAGGTGTCGACACATACAATATTAACGGTATATGTAAGCCGTAGAAGAATCTCAGGTGTCGACACCGGTGTCGACACACAAAACATTGTAGGTGTCGACACACAAAACATTGTAATATTAACTGTACAACAAAGACGAAAAATGAAAAGGAAGTGTCGACACTAGTGTCGACACATGCAGTGAACTTAATGAAAAACACCGTAAAGCCTCTTTACAAGTGAAATAAAGTATGAACAATTTATGAACCTCCATTTTACCTCTATTAACAGTATATATATAACACCTGCATATGCAAGTGTGCATATATACACTCGACACCTTAAATAAATATATATATATATATTTGTAGAATGAAATTATTTTTTTTGTAAAAATCTAATTTTCACCACATTAGTTTATACATACTAAAAATTATCTCCAACATGTTAAAACTATTTTCAGCATTTTAAAAGTGACTTCCAATATGATAGAATTATTTTATACATACTGAGATATAAAAATTATTTTCAGCATGTTAAAATCTATTTAAAGCTATTTTTGTGCATATAAAACTTACTTTCCTATTAAATAAAGTAGTAAATTGATGCATGAAAATTACTTCCAGCATGATAACATTTCTTCCAGTATGGTAAAATTATTCCAGCATGTTATAATTATTTTTGGCATGTTATAGTTATTTTCAATGTATTAAAACTATTTTTCAGCATGATAATTTTATTTTCCTATCAAATAATTAGCAAATAAATGTAGAAAAATAAATTTTTGCATGATAAAATTATGTTGTTATCATAAAATTTATGTAATCAGCATGGCAACCTTATATTATCATCTTATCAGTAAGTTAATTAATTTTAGCATGTTAATAATTAATTTTCAGCATGTAAAAATTAAATCCAGCATGAAAAATTTATTTTTATCACCTTACCAGTAAAGTAACATATGAAACTCATTCTCAACATATTAATATCATTTTAGCAAGTTAGAACTATATTCAACATAAAAATTTATTTTCATAATTAATTTCTGATTATTATAATAAATCACCTTTTTGGCTAACTCATATATGTATATCGGACAGAAGATATACATACCTATAACCTCCATTATATTGGACAGAATTCTATAATCGGATATATATATACATATACATATTGGATAAAAATAATATATATAAAACTAATATCGACATTTGTGTCAACACCAGCAAGTTAGTCTCAAACTCCTATTGTCATTAACATGTATCGAACGTTACGGGTTTTACTCCTAATTTGTCCCTACATAACGATACGCCTTGGATTCTATTCTATAATCCACCTTATATACATCCTACCGGGTCAATCCTTGAAATTCCATATTGGCTATAAATGAGAGTGGATGTCGACAAACACGACCAATGCTGTGCATATAGGGCCCGGTCTGGTCCTGGGAGGAGCACCCGAAGGTACTTGTGTCTATGGGAGTTTATTGACCACGGTGTTTGGCATTGCACCGGAGTACTTGCTTGCTAGACTTTAGGCATTCCACTCATTCTTGTGATATTACTTGATTGATTGACTTGAGACCCGCAGAAGGGTAAAAGTGTTTACTTGAATGCATTATAAATAGCCAATTCCTGTTATACATGCTTGAAACTACTTTGCTTACTATTGCTAGCTTGATTAACATGTTGCTATTCCAGTTATTACTTCTCAGTTATCACTGGCCTGATGTCATTTGCTATCACTTGCTACTGATGCTTGAAATTGTGCAATCTATATACTCTCACTTTCTACTCCTATCGATTTTACGATTCTTTGATATCTATCTGTCTGCATGCATAGTTTACCTACATTAAATAAATGAGTAATTCACTTAAAGCATGTCAGAACTTGAGATGTAAATCCTACTGAGCGATTCGCTCATCTAGTTGTTTTCTAACCTTTTCAGGTAGTTCGGATATCAGCCAGAACTCGGAAGGGAATGAGTCTGAGTGATGAGTGTAGAAATGGAGTTATCATGTTGTCTTGTTAATTGTGGTGTAGTAATTATGTCATTTGTATCCAGTTATGTCAGATGTCAGTTGTATTAGTCTAATTTATTAGAAATGTAATAAGGGCTTGAAGCCTAGTAGTCGGACTCGAGAAATGTGTGTAATTATCATTTGGTTAGTGGTAACAATTGTCATCTTCGATTATTTGTATTAATTTTAAGTTAAATCTTAGTTATTTGCGCACCCTATTAACTATCAAAATGAAGAATTCCATCGAATAGTTAGCTCGCTTTGGTTCTATATAAAATTGTCGCGCCACGGGTAAGCTTCCGCACTCGGGACGTGACAGATTCCTACATATCAAATCAGCATGTCTCCCTCAGAAAAAAAAAAGAGCCTGGTTGTGGCTGTGCCTGAGTTCAACAAGTGAAACCCCTCAAAATAAAAGCTAAATTCCACAAAGGGGCAACGTAATTATGTTCGAGGTTTGGTCCGAAGTCACCCAAAAGGGAGAGGTCGAGTAGGTCCCGGTTAGCTCGTCGGGTTAACGGTTTTGTCGGTCCTCTTGGAAGGTTTACCCCACTACTCTTCTTCCTCCCCTCAAAGATGAAAGCTCAACGGAAATCTTGAAGGGCGCGCCCCACTAAGGCAAGCGACCTCGTTTTAGCAAAACACACATATAATTGTCTACTTCGAAAGGCAAAAGTCATCGCTGCAAAGGAGTCTCGGTGTTTCTGGCCGGTCAAGACCTCTATCTACCACCTCGGTGGATTCTCACTTTAACCTCGGGCTTAGGTCAATGCAAGCGCGTCACCAATAGGGCGACGACGTCTGATTCTGGGTCAGCGTCGCGCGGTTGACCGTTAGTGTTCTAGGGTGTTCTATCCTATACCATCTAGAGTTGTGAGGAAATAGACCTGGGTCGGTCAAATCTCTTACCTCGAACACTCTTTCGGTGTGTCGTTGCGGTCGGAAGCGAATGGGAGCCTAAGCATGGCATGACGATTTTGTCATCAGGTTAAGTCTTAACCGGCGGGATTATCATTTGAGGAGTCTAGGGACCCAAATCAATTTAGATGTGCACACAGCATACCTGGGAGGTTAGTAAGAAACCTTGTCGTCATAAAAGTCAAGTGCCACAAGAATGATCACTAGGCATTAGCAGCTCTAAAAAAAAAGAGGAAAAAAAAGAAAAAGAAAGAGAAAGAAAAAGAAAAAAAATACAATATTATGAAGTGGCCCTCGGAAGACGCCGTCGGTAGAAATTCTCTTGGAGCACGTTAACCCCGCATTAGGTTACTTTAAACACCCTTGGTCCAAGAACCATGCCGGTTCTAATAACGAGTGTCTTTCAAAAAAAAATAAAAAAAATAAAAATTAAAAAAAGAAAGAAAAGTCAAATTTTTTTTAAAAAAAGTAACAAAAAAAATACATCCTTGTGATCTCATTTGTGTGCTACATTTTTACATTCTGTTCCCATTTGTGTGCCCGTATGTTGCATTCCTCATCTTTGCTCTTGCCTTAATCGATAAAGGCTTGGCCCCTTGACTCATTATCAAGGCTAGTCTCAAAACAATCACCTACTCTTGAGCAAGGGGCCAAGTCAGAACGGAAAAATTGACTTGTTTCATTGAGCAATGTGTACAGGATTGAAAAGCAGGAATGAAGGCAGAAGACATGAAACTGAATATTCCTTCCTTTATTTCCTTCTAGAAATTGTACATTAAGTCCCGTCCTCTCTCTCAGTGTTACCCCTTTCCCCACTCCCCAGGCGAAGAACCCTGGAGGGTGTTGCTAAACCATGCGAGGCGATGCCTCTACTGCTTTGTACCCCTCTTCCTGTCTCTGCTCCCCGTCGATCGACAGGGGCAGCAAAGAAGCTGCTAAAACGAAAGTCACGCTCTCGTGCTCTACGGTAGCTCTCTTCACCATCTCTCAGCCATTGTTCAGCAAGATCGAGGCTGATTCGGAGTTCAAATAGTTGGGCCTCCATGGCCCTCCGCTCCTCCCTCAGCCAATCTGTCGGCTCTCTCTCTTTCAGTATCTCTTTCCCTTTCCGTGCGTTCTCTCTCTCTATCCTCCCTTTCCAACTGAAGGGTAATCCTCAGCTCCACGGTGTCCCGAGAGGGGCCATCGTCCGGGCGATGTCTCAACTCTTCCTCCAGTTCCGCTATTCTAGCTTCCCCTTAAGCGGTGCGAGCAAATGCATCTTGCACCTCTTTCGTCTGCCATAACCATCATTTCAGATATATGGAGGCATGGATAAGTGAAATTCAATGGCAAGACTCTCACCTGGGCGGAGAGCATGCCTTCTGCCTCCGCAGCTCGCTGCGTAGTATGAGCAAGCTGCTCATGAAGCAAATCAAGTTCGGAAGTGGGGATCCACAAACTGGAAGAGACACCATCCGCCCCCATTGCTGAGGAAGCCGCATCAAGCTGGGCGCGCTGCAACACACATAAGGTGACACTGAGGACCTAACGCTAGAAATCTTGGTCTATGATCGTGTGTATGTAGGCTTACCGAAGAACTCAAGGCTGCGCGAGTATCATGTAACTGTTGCTCTGTGCCTACCAGGCGAGCTTGCAGGTTCGCTATCATAGTGTCGCGAACATCCTGTGGCCAGGACATAGGTTAACATAAAAAAAAAAGAAAAAAAATTATGCTCACCTCCACAGCCCCCTCGGGATGGAGTCGCTCTGCATACATCGCCTTATAGAGGCGTAGATAGTCATTGCTGTCTTGAGCATATGACTCCACGGGAGTGCCACCCCGTTGCCAGTCCTCATATTGCTCAGGGAACCACACTCTCCAATCAACGGAGGTCGTCGGCCCCCGCGTCTTTCTCCCCACACGCGGTATTGTAGTCATGTCCACCTATTCTTGGACGAGCCCTAGAGTCCGAATGGCCAATCGTAGCCCAAGTGGCTCGATTTCGTTCAAACAGTGCATCCAGAGGTCGCGTCCGAACCGGGCACGGCTAGTTATGACCCATGGCTGGTCGGCGTCGGTCATGCCCGCATAAGGCCTCCAGACCACCTAGGTCAGGTCACACACATCTTCTTAATCATTAAAAAGGAAAAAGAAAAAAATGATGAAATAATAACTACCATCCCCGCAGGGAACTCTTGCAACTCGCGTCTTAACACCATCAGCTGGTAGGATAGGGGGGTTGGGTTCGTAATAGGTTGCCACCGCCTCGCCAGCGGCACCGCCATTTGACACCAATGACGGACTTTTCCCATTGGGAGGTAATAATAGCTCCACAACTGTACCATCATGTGTCATTAACTCAAAAAAAGAAGAAGAAGAAGAAGAAGAAGAAGAAGGATAAGGGGGATACCTGGATGAACGGCGTAAAATCACTCACTGTTATCTCTCTGTCTGCCCTTTCAGACAGACCCGCGAATAGATGCGCCAACATGGCTGCTCCCCAAGCGTATCGTCCCACTTTCTCAGGGTCTACCAGAAATTCTAAGAAGCGGCAATGAATGTTGTCTCCTTTCGAGCCCAGCAATAATTTCCCCAACAGGAAAAAGAGGAATCTCCTCAAATCCATGTTGGCTCTCTCCCAATTGCTCGCATCTACGCAGTAGACGACACGGCATCCTCTTTCAGTCCTCTCCATGAACCCTTCCAAGGACTCATCATCACGGGAACGAACGTTAGTAAGCCCCAACGTCTCTATGATAGGCGTCTTGGCTACGGACCTATTCTTACGATCATCCAGATCCACTCCTAGTAACCTCTGAGCAGCCTCCCTGTAGTCGGAGTATGTGATACCAATCAGCGCTTCGCCATCCACTTTTAGGCCCGTGATTCGGACCACATCTTCCAGGCTGGGCACCATGTGCCCCCAAGGCATCAAGAAGGCACGACTCATTGGATCTCACCTTTCACGCAATGCTTGGACGAGGGCAAGGTCGAGCTTGACTGGCTCGATCCGAAGAAAGGCTCCAAGCCCCATCACGTCTAGCCTGGCCTTCTGAAAATCCGGGAGACCCCTGTATGCTGCCACTACTAACTCCCATGAAATATGTGATTTCATCACACTCTGCGCATACACGAGGAATGGAGAGGGATTTTGTTAAAAGAGAGAAAAGGAGGAAAGAACAAGAGAAGGGGCAAGAAAGCTCATCTTACGAGTTGTGATTGGGTCCTTTCACTGAAGTGCCCTTCGAGGTCCGAGAGTTTCTTGGAGCTGCTACCGCTGGACCTGCTTCTCTTCGAGGAGTGGAAAGATTCGCCCTCCATTCTGCAACCTCAGAACTCTTTGTTCCTTCTTCGTCCGTGGAAACTTGTACTCCTCAAGTTGGCCCTCGATGCCCCTGAGAGAACGAACGAGGGAGGTATTTATAGTAATGAAGGAAGTGCGAGCCGAAGCTGCCTCCGTCACTTTTAATGATAGCCCTCGTGATAGGGCACCTGCCCCGCGGTCCCATGTGTCACTCCACCGCTCGCGCATGATAATTGATTGGATGGTGTAAAGTGACACTCTCTCCCTACGCAGCCTAGGGACGCCCTGTCATTTTGTAGAGGTTGTCCGGGAAGATTGAAAGGTCATCCGGGAAAAGCGGCTAGAGCCATTATTGTTGACTTCGACGGTAGATTTTTGTGCGAAAGGTGGTCGGAGTAAGATATGATTCCCCATTTTGGGCAGGGTCTCGGCAAGCACATCACATGGGAATAGTGAAGAAGTGTAAGGGAGAAGGAATGCACAAGAGAACAAATAAGCAGCAGGAAATCAAATCACTCCATTCATAGGTCTACATAAACTGTCATAAACATCACAATCGTAATGAGGAGGCGGGTCCAGTAGCTCGCTAATTCTCGCCAACACCTTCTTGCTCGTCCCTCTAGGCGTCCCTCTCCTCTCCTTTGAGGTGAGGGTCCCTCAGGGGCCTTCTGGGGCTCCGTGAAGTAGCAATCCCCTCACCCCATGATACCTGCTCCACAGCAGCGGCTCGCTGCTGCTCCCCTGGTGTGGCGAAGAAGCCACCGACAGAAAGGTGGCCAGACTGGCGGGGTCGCGCACCGAACTCTCGTGCTCTCTCGTAGCGCGTCTCCATTACTCCTAACCTCTGCCCCATAACCTGAAGGCCTAGATGGAGCTCCCTCACCTATGCCTCCAAGGCCTTCCTCTCATCACGATCCTGTTGTCGCCCGCCCCTTCTTTCCTCCCTCTTTTTCTCCCTCTCCTCTCTCTCTCTCTCTGCCTCCCTCCTCGCCACCTGGAGGAGGACCCTTAACTCCAGGATGTCTGGAGACGGCCTCCCTTCATCGCGACGCCGTAGCTCTGCTATGGTCGCTGCCCAAGCATCACACTCCTCTTCAGCCCGGGTCGCGAGGGCCACTGCACTGGCAAGTTGCTCCCAAAGGGAGGCGATCCCCAGAAAAGGAGCCTGAGAGCTGGAAGATGATCCGCCGGCCATCCCTACCATCGCTGCCTGCTGGGCACACTGGAACAGATAAACAACAGCCATCGGTTAAGCTCCGAGATTTCAAAAAAAAAGAGAAAAAATAAAAACAAAAAACAATAATAAAAAAAATTGGGGCCCTTCTTTCACCTCTGTCCGTCTCCCGAGCTGAAGAGGCCCCACTTGGCTCCCCCTGCACTGCCGCAAGTAGCTGGCACTCTCATGCGTGGGCGCACCACCTTACTACCCATCTTGGAACTGAGCGGGGAGGCGTATGCGCCAGTCTTCAGGTTTTACCTTGCCGCGTCTCTCTCCATCGACGCGGTTCGGCTCATCCGCACTCGCCCACTCATCGGCCAAGACCGGGATCCTTGTCATATCCTGCGCATCAAAGGAAGGGCCACATCATAAAAAAAAAAGGCGTCACCTGTCGAAGACGCGTTCATCATTCAAGTGCAACACTCACCGAACCCTCTTCTCCCACTCTACTTGTTCGCTACAAAACCAAAAGAAATGGAGATCGAAGGAGCCTACCGGGCCGTGCTCGCCTCCCTCCATGCCTTCGGGCCCCTTGGGTCCCTCGAGTGCCAGAAGATGCCCTTCCTCTTCCGTGGCCGCCTCTCTCTGCTCTTGCACGACCCTTCTTGAGTGAGGAGTTCCTCGTCCCCCTCTCCCTTCACCACGGTTTGGCACACCGTACTCGATGGATCAAGGATGGAAGAAGACGAAGCTGGGCGAGCAAATCTCGACGGGAGCAGGAGTTGTTTATGGGCAAGATAAGGAAGGAGAAAGACCACGATTGTCGCTGATTTAAATTTGAATTCAAAAGCTTAGAACGCGTTTTCACGCCTAGACGTCTCAAAGGAGGAGAAGATGGCATACCCTCCGCACAAGACATATTTCTCCACTTTCGAGGGCAAGGTCCGGTAAAGCGTGTCACGAGGAGATAAGTAAAGAAGAAGAGGCATGAGGGAAGAAACGTGCACAAAAGACAGTCAAGTGACAGAAAAGAAACCATTCCATATAACAAACTGTCTGTCATATACATCATAAGTGGGGATGGGGGGGGCGTACAAATCACTCTCTAACTCTCACCACCACCCTCCTGGTCATCTCTTTGATCATTCCTCTCCTCTGGCGTGGATCCCTAGGGGGCCTCCGCGAACTCTGAGAGGCGGTGCTCCCGTCGCCCTGTGGTGCCTGGCCGGCCTCGAACGCACGCCGCCGCTCCTCGGCTGAAGAAACGAGGAAGCTACCTACAGAAAAAGAACTAGACTGTCGAAGACGCGCCCCGCGCTCCTTCGCTCTCTGGTACCACTCCTCGCTCTCTCGCAGCCTCCCCTCTACCGTACCAAGACTCACTCGGAGCTCCGTCATCTGGGCCTCAAGAGCTCTCCTCTCTACCCTCTCTCTCTCCGCCTCTCTCCTTGACACCTCAAGGGCAATCTACAACTCTAGCACGTCGCGAGGGAGCTCCTCAACCTCCCGTCGTCGTCGGTCCTCCTCTAGCTCCGCTATCCGAGCGTCGCGTTCCACCACCCGAGTCGCCTGGTCGCGCTCGGCCTCCTCTGTACGGACTGCACGAGCCAGTGCATCTTGAATCTCCGCCACCTGTCAAAGCCCACATTGAAGTCAACAAAGGAAAGGAAATACGCGGAAAGGGAACCCGTGTCAAGCAAACACTCACCCGAGCCACCTGGTCACGCTCGGCCTCCTCAGCACGGGCCACCGCGCCCGCCAACTGCTCCTGGAGAGAGGAGACCTCCGGAGGAGGGGCTCGCGAGCTGGAGGTCACCCCACCAGTCATCTAGGCCGCCGCCGCTTGATGGGCATGCTGAAACACAGAACAACACACCACAAAAAGAGGCTAAGCACCAGGAATCCAGGTGACAAAAAAATGATTATGCATTGCATAAGCTCACCAGGATGTCCAACTCCTGACGGGTGACTGCCAACTATTGCCTGACAGCTGCCAGTTGGGCCCGCAAGTCAGTGATGATAGTGTCACGAGCATTTTGCATTCATAAGCATATAGATTAATGTCACATGCATGCATTTGCATAAAGAGAAATCCGTGTTTCATACTTACCCCTGCTGGCCTCCCTATGTAGAGGCGATCCGTGTACGTGTCCCGGTACTGCCGCAAGTAGTCGGCACTGTCCAGCACATGGGACTCCACCGGAACACCACCCTGCTGCCAGTCCTGGTACTGTGCAGGAAAGTGCGTACGCCGGTCCATGAGCTTCGCCTTGCCCCGGGTCTTCCGCCCGACATGGCTCGACTCGTCCACCTCCACCCACTTCTGGGCAAGCCCCAGGGTCCTCATGACTAGCCTGAGCCGTAGTGGCTCGATCTCGTTCCGGCAGTGGACCCACAGGTCCCGCCCGAAACGAGGTCGGTCCGCTACAACCCAAGGCTGGCCAGCATCGGTCATGCCCAGGTAAGGCCTCCATACCACCTGCATCACCATACATGCATCATATCAGTCCGCACTCTAGTAGACAAAGTGAATGCACAAAAGATCATATACATCATACCATGGCCTCAGGACACTCGGTCAGCTCACGTCGAAGCGACGTCAGCTGGTAGCTGCGCGGTGCCGCAATCATGACCGGTCTCCACCGCCGCGCTAGGGGCACGGCTGTCCGGTTCCCTTGCCTGGCTCTCCCCATCGAGAGGTAGTAATAACTCCATACCTGCATCCATCATACATCATTAGTACCAAATAATTGCATGACTGTAAATTAGGAATCATTGTAAAATACATAAATGAAATGTTCACCTGGAGAAAAGGCGCGAAGCCGTCGACTGTCGTCTCCTTCTCTACCCCCTGAGAAAGATCAGCGATCAAGTGGGCGAGTAGGGCTGCTCCCCAAGCATAGTGCCCCACTCGGTCTAGGTCCGCCAGGATCCCGAAGAAATGATAGTGGATGTCGTCCCCCTTCGTCCCCAGCAGAAGGCGGCCCAGTAAGAAGAAGAGGAACCCCCGAAGGTCCAGGTCTGCCACCTCTCGGTCGCCCGTGTCCTGGCTAAAAGCCGCCCGAGCTGCCCCCTCCAGCCGTGCCAGAAATTCTACACCGCTCTCACTAACCCGCTGGCGCGGGTCCTCGAATTCGAGTGCCTCCATGATGTCCACCCGGCCGACTATCTTGCTGTCTCTGTCAGTGGCGGTCGTCTCTAGCCATAACAGCTCTAGGGCGCTCTCTCTGTAGTCGAGGTAGGTGACCCCACTGACAGCCTCCCCATCCACCCGTAGTCCGGTGATCCGGACTACGTCCTCCAGCGTCGGCACCATGTGCCCCCAGGGCATCAAGAACGCTCGACTCGGCACGTGCCAGTGCTCCCTTAGCACCTGGACGAGGGGCAGGTCGAGCCGGAAGCGCTCAATCAGCAAGAACGCCCCGAACCCCATGGAGTCCACTCGGGCCCTCTGGAAGTCCGACAGCCCTCGGTACGCCGCCACTACCAGGAACCAGCTGATCCGGCTCCTCATCACACCCTGCATACCAAAAACAACACGATATATATATATATATATATATATATATATATATATATATATATATATATATATTAAAAAAAGAAAAAGAAAGAAAAAAATTGACGCGTCAATACCCTTGGACGCCTCCATATATTTTTATTTTATTTATTATATAAAAAAATATTTTTGAACGCGTCAACAATGTTAGACGCCTTCACATATATATATTTTATTATTTTTTATTATTAATTCTTTAAAAAAACTTTTTTAACACGTAAAAGGACTTTGACGCCTCAACCTTTATATATATATATATATATAGGGGATTAAAAAATATAAAAAAAAATTGAGGCATCCAGGTACCTAGACGTTTCGACCGTTCCATAGCCACCAACCCCAAAATCCCATTTTCTGCATAAAATCACAAAATAATGCAACAAAAGAAAGTTCTAGGCGGCCTACCGGGTCATGCTCCTCCTCTCCCGCTCCACCAGGCCCCTCGGGGCCCTTCACGGCCAAGGGAAGCGCCTCCTCTTCCATGGAGGCCTCCTCCTCCATGGCTGTCTCCTCAGTGCGATCCCGGGACCTCCTCGGCCGACGAGCAATCCGCTTCCACTTCTCACCTCCCTGGCTCGATCCACCGCGTTCCATGGACTCAGATTAAAGGAGGGAAGGTCGAATGGGGAGAAATGAGAGGTTTGGGAGAGAGGAGGGCCGTTTGTTGGTTGGGAAGAGAAAAGGCCGCGTAAGCGGCCTTTTAAACATAATTTCAAATTTTTTTTGATGCGTCCAGGCGCCTGGACGCGTCAATAAAAAAAAAACTTTGGGGCGTCCAGACGCCTGGACGCGCCCATTAAAATATATATATATATATATATATATATATATATATATATATATATATATATATATAATTTGGGGTGTCCAAGCTTCTGGATGCGCCCATCAAAAAAATAAAAAAAATAAAAAATTAGGGCGTCCAGGGGCCTGGATGCGTCAATAAAAATTAAAAAAAAATAAGGGGAGAGAAAGAAAAAATAAATAATAATAAGAGGGGGATGAAAACTAAAAAAATAAATTAAATAATAATGATAATGATAAAATAAAATAAAAATAATAAAAATATTTACGCGTCCATCACATTAGACGCGTTAAAAAAATGAAAAATGAGAGCTGAAAATTCAAAGAAAACTTTTTACACACAATAACTTCTCATTTATTTCATTAAAACAGCAAAGTGAGTTACATCAGGGGTTTAGGCACTTTAGACTTTAACTTTCCTAGTTATGTTACATAAGTCCTCCACAGCTCGCATTCTTCCTCTACATGCACTAATGCCTTCCCCGGGGTGCTTGTCTTCTACAGCACTTTGACGGTCTTCACTTCCTTTGCATCGCTCTCCGCGCCCAACTCTATCTTCCTTAGAGGAGCGATGCCAGATAACTGTGGGAACGAGTGGCGGGGAAGGCCGATTTGAATGCAGCACCGATGCGCGTTGTAAAGAACAAACTCAGTCGCGCCAATAAGTTGGAGTTCAGCTTCGGGGGAAGACCTCGTAAGAAGTTCGCGAGAAAGTAGACATGCCGGTGCACAAGTGAAGAAGCTTTGCGTCATAGTTCTAAAGTGGGACCTCCAGTCTTCACGCTTCCTCATCCATGGAACACGGTTCACTATATTACCACCAAAGCCTAACACATCGGCTATGTGGTAAATGGGGCTTTGTTGAAAAATCTTCGAGGCAGTTGGCATCCCCTCACGGTGATCAAATTTGAAATGTAAATCAACCCAACAATTCAGAAGAAGTGCGCAACCAAAAGGAGGCTTACCCATGCTGGAAGCAGTAAGGCCACTATAGAGGTAAGCAAGAATGGCAGGTCCCACCCTTTTGTCATTCCAAATGCCGCAAATAGCACTCAGCTGATCTTCCCCCACTATGTTGTTGGTATGAGGGAATAAGAGAGCACCCGCCAAACAGATTGTGAATCCCTTCATGATTTCTTCCAAATGATGATCATCTGGCAATCCTCTCAGGGCATCCATGACCCATTCGGCGAGCTTTTACAGGTTAATTCCCTTCTGAGTCTGGACGTTTCTAACGGCACCAGACGGCATGAAGCTTCCAAGGACGTCCTTGGAAGTCGCCTTCTTCAGCATCGGCATGATCTTTATCCTGCCATCCCTTTTGAATCTCTTCAACCCAGGCAAGAGTTCCACCTCCTCAAGAAGGATGGACGCCTCGAAGTTGGGAAAAATGAAAGTGTGAGTTTGAGGATGCCAGATCTCCACCAGTGCACCCATGGCCGCCCAGTCCATGCGAATCTTTTCATAATGCTTGGCATGAATCAGAAGTCCCTGAAGATGCCACCTCATGAGTATGGCCCTCATGCCGATGGAGATGTTGGAAGTTAGCTTCGAAAGCCACGGTAGTTTGGAGAACTTCCTCGGGCCTGGGAAGAGTGGATACGGCTGGAAAGAAGAAGAAGAACAAAGGAGGAAAGAGGTGAAGGAAAGATCATACGGAAAACTTGACATGAATCAATGCACCATACGCGACTGGATCATCCCACTCAGATGTCCTTCGAGGTCGAAGAGCCGCCTGAATTCGCTGCTAGGCCTGCTCCTCTTCGTAGGGCTGGAAGACTCGCCTTCCATCTTGAAGAACCCAAGATCCTTCTCCTCCTCCTCTTAAGTTTCAAGGCTCTCCTTGGTGCATTTGGCTGAACTAGACAAAGGGGGATACTTATAGGAAGGGAAAGGTGTATAAGCCAGAATGTGTTACATCGATGTCGAGTCGTCATCGTTGACTTTAGCAAAAGGCATTTTGTCTTGATCTCTCTTCTGCTGTGGTGCACTTCTGCTGCTTTTAATGTGATGTTGTTCAGTGCAGGTTTCACTGGTGGACACCACTGTCCCATCACGTGACCCCATTCGGTAACTAGTCCCACCATGTCATGCATTGTATTATATAATATTTACGCTACTAGAACATGTTAAGGACCTTGCGACCTGGATGACTCTGGAATTTGAGTTCCCCTTCAGCAAAAACATTGATGATTTCAGAGGAATTTAAGTTGTGCGGATATGCCGTTAAGTTGTGAAAGCGAGGGGACGATGGATCCATTTGGTGAGTTGGTGCGTAGATAAATGGACCCCGGCTCAGTATCAACTCACCGGATCGGTATCCTGACCCATTCTTAACAACTTGACAATATTATCCTTGTCTATTTTCTATTTTAGTTTATTTTAAGTTTTCCTTTAAACCCAGCATGCATTCATGTAGGACTTTGATTCCATTGCGAAAGATTATTCAAGGTAATTCGATTGTGAAGGCCGCTGTGCTTAAATTCTTATAATATGAGATATTTCATTCCGAATGAAATACTGAGTTTCCTTGAGACAGCCCTGGGCTGTTCTTCCAAAAGAGACCCTTGTTTGGATTGATCCTCAAATATTCCTTTACTTTTACTCTATTTGACCCACCTTGGCCGCAGCACTTCCACATTGGTTGGTAACTGCTCCCCAAGGTGAAACCTGCAGGTTTACGACCCGGGTACTTCCAAACAGAGAAGTTGGTCCCTTTTTCTACTCGTGCCTTAGCGCACATCTTCTCCTTTCTTGTTTGATATCCGTCCAAGCAATTGTTGAAATTCGGAAGACCTTCTTCAAGGTCGCCTCATTGCAAACTCTGAAAATATTTTAGACCGTAATGTTCAAAGCGTGTCTCATCACACCTTGACATCTACTTTTCAGTCCGCTCCCACTCCACTTCATTCCATTTCCATGCCACTCCACTACGTGCCGCTCCCTTGCAAAGCAGACGCCAAAGCAGGGCAGCTGTAGACACGCCGTTCTTGACATTAGTATGAGTAAATCTCATATTACACCATGATACCCCAAGGTTACCTTCACATTTTTAATTACTTTGGTGATTTCCTATTTTTATGATTTTTTCTACATTTTTTGATTTTTTTTCCGTGAAAATCTTTGACGTGTCAAGATGGTTAGACGCCTTCTTCAAAAACCTCGTGCAGCGCGCACGCGGCGCCGTTCCGGCCGTTTAGTTTGACATTTTTGAATCAATCCAATCATAGAGACGTCTTGTAAGGTAGACGCGCCCTTCGAGAGTCACGGTTATCCGCCGAAACCACGCGTCTTCTCCACTGTCGACGGCTTTCGGCGGCGATTCGGTGGGCGAAAATAGGCACGTCCAGGATCCCGGACGCTTCAAAGAAATTAAAAAAATAAAAAATATAAAATTATTGAGGCGTCCATATGGTTGGACGCCTCAAATAAAAAATAATATAAAAAATAAAAAAATATTTCTTGAGGCGTTTAAGGTCCTGGACGCCTCAATAATGAGACGTCCAGGAGCCTGGACGCCTCAATCAACCTTCCCTCTATAAATAGAGGACCCCCTCCCTCGAAGGGAGGGGGCTTCAGATCCGACAGAGGAAGGAGAGACTCTGCCGGATCCCATTTCAAACCCATGGGTCTTTTACAGGGGGAGGTTCTGCCGACTTCTCGGGTGCCCGCGCTCGCGAGAGGAAGGCTACCTCCATCCATTCTACTTCCACGTCGTCCCCACGCTGCCGAAGCTCCGCCGGATCCCGCCATCGGCACCTTCAACAAAACATTCTCTCCCCTTCTCTTTTGTCATTTCTATCGCATGCATCATCCCGTCATCCGTCATCTCCTTTCATAAGAGAGATCCATTTTTATGCACGTTTGCACGATCCCCCATTCATAATAGCACTTTCCTCCTACTCGTGTCCGAGAGGGGTTTAAAAATAACACCAACCAGGTGTGTGTCTTACCACGATTTCATTATTCTTCATCAAGGGACTAATACTATACTGCCATCTTTTCTGATCCACCTGTTATTTGTCTGTTTCTTCTTTTGTAAGGGTAACCAAGGAAAGCCATCTCCATCGACCGGTCGAAGGTAGAGGAAGAAGCAACCCGCCATCTCCTGCTTTTGAGGTAGGCGCGATCACTTTCTTTATTTTAGGGTCTCCGGTCCATGGCGATCACATCATATTCTCGAGGCCGCGGAGAGTCATTTCCCGCAATGGCCGTTTAAATTTCCGTCACTTATATTCTGTGCTGTTCTTATATCTGCTATATTCTCGAGGTCGTGGAGAGTCATTTCCCACAATGGCCGTTTAAATTTTCGTCACTTATATTCTGTGTTGTTCTTATATCTGCTATATTCTCGAGGCCGCGGTGAGTCATTTCCCGCAATGACCGTTTAAATTTTTGTCACTAATATTCTGTGTTATTCTTATATCTGTTATATTCTTGAGGCCGCGGCGAGTCATTTTCCACAATGATCGTTTAAGTTTCTGTCACTTACATTCTGTGCTTCTCATATCTGCTCATATTCTCGAGGCCGCGGCAAGTCATTTCCCGCAATGGCCGTTTAAATTTCTGTCACTTAAATTCTGCACTTTTCCCATCCCCCGAGGTCGCGGAGAGTCATTTCCCGCTATGGCCGTTTAATCCTCATATCTTGTTACGCTACATCTATTCGGCACACCCCGCCGGAGCAATCTTCCGTGGTGGTCTCTCCTCTCCCTCCTTTTTTTGTGTCGCAGCAAAACGAGCCCGCGCGCTCCGCTCGCCTCCGCACCAAATCCGCCGCGTGACGTCGCTCACAATTAAGGGTGACAAATAGGTTAACAGGGGCGACAAATGCGTATGAGGGATGACAAAAGGCTCTTAACGGTGAAAAATACACAAAGACGACGTCTCCCAGGAGCAAAGGTGACGGCTACTGCATACTAAGAGTGAAAAATACCTATTAGTGGTGATAAATAGATCAATAGGGGGACAAATGCGCATGAAGGGTGACAAATGGATCCTAGTGATGAACTATGAGCATGAAGATAAACCCTACTAATATTAGAACCATCGACAAACCCTGCTACTTATAGGGGAAGAACTCCGCTTCGTAAAGGTAACCCCTACCTGCGATGGATGTTATGAAGCGAAAAAGAAAGGTTACAGAAAATGAAAGTATATTAATAGGGGGAGAGGGTACAAACGGTTACTCGTCCTCTTTGGGACGGAACCTGTCAGGTTGGAGGCTCGACACCCCCTTGTTACAAAACAGGTGGTCCACCTTCGCCAAGGCATCCCGCCACCCTTGCAGGTACCCTTGCTTGTATTCCTCCGAAACATCACCGCCGCTGCTTTCCCCTGATGGCTGGTCCAGCACTGGCAGGGCTTCCTTTCGGAAGCACAGACGTTTGGCAGGAACTAACTTCTCAGACGACGACATCTTCACGAGAGTGTCTTTGACTGCCAAAGGAACTCAGGATGTCCTTTGTGTTCCCCACAGAGTCTCTATTTATAGGAAGGAGGCGAAACCCCCAGAGGGCAAAAGAGTGTTCGTGCCTCCCCAACTTTTTGGAAATCGAAGCGACGGGATCGCGAAGATAGTTCCATCTCCCCCAACTTTTTTGACTCTCGGTTCATCCTTTTTGTCAGTCATGAGATCGCTTGGACCAAGGTTCCTTTCAT
The DNA here is from genome assembly GCA_022559845.1 of Amorphophallus konjac. Lineage (NCBI taxonomy): Eukaryota > Viridiplantae > Streptophyta > Magnoliopsida > Alismatales > Araceae > Amorphophallus > Amorphophallus konjac. The sequence goes on along the minus strand of CM040120.1, from coordinate 432,254,019 downwards.
CCAGATAAATTAACCGCATAGTAGATGAGAGGCTGGAGAGAGATACTGCAACGGCTAACACCGCATAGTGGTGACAAATAATCGTCAGTGGTGACAAATAGGCTTTAAGGCTGACAAATGTCTCGTAAGGGTGATAAATCGATAACAGAAGTCACAATATGTGATGAAGCGAAACAAAGGCGATGCCTAACGAGTAATAAGGGTGACAAATAGCTCGTTATGAGTGACAAATAGCCATTAGGAGTGACAAATAGCTCTGTAACGGTGACAAATATCTCATGGCAGTGAAACTTGAAGAAACTCAAGTTCGTTTGAAGTATTTAACTGTGTCCTAGCGATCCTAACTCTACCAACACGAATCTGAAGCTTTGCTAATCATCAATAACAGAAGTCATAATATTTGATGAAGCGAAACAAAGGCGACGCCTAACGAGCAATAAGGGTGACAAATAGCTCGTTATGAGTGACAAATAGCCATTAGAAGTGACAAATAGCTCTGTAACGGTGACAAATATCTCATCACAGTGAAACTTGAAGAAACTCAAGTTCGTTTGAAGGATTTAACCGTGTCCTAGCGATCCTAACTCTACCAACACGAATCTGAAACTTTCCTAATCAGCAAACGACACTGATTAAACTCTACCTGTCTTTCTAACTCGACATGCCTTTCATATGTTCAGACCTAAAATTGCACATATGCTCAGATCTAAAATTACACATATGCTCAGACCTTAGTGTGTGCTCATGCACATATGCTCAGACCTTAGTGTGCAACAGTGACAATGTGCACTGACCTTTACATGTTGCATTTTGTTCATGTGCACTGACCTGAAATGCAACACTGAACATGTGCACCGACCTTATGTGCTTACATGCAGACATGCACTGACCTCCATATGAGTGCAGGACTGTAGGAGGTTGAGACTTCTTCCAGGAGCCACCATTTTTTCTGTTTGTGAATGTCCCCCCCCCCTCTCTCTCTCGCTCTGTCTCTTTCATTTGTCACCACTACAGGCTATTTTTCACGTTTAGACACCCATTTATTACCTTTAGAAGCTATTTGTCACCCTTAGGACCTATTTGTTACCCTTAGGACGTATTTCTTACCTTTAGAAGTCATTTGTTTTTCCCCCATCCCTTGCTTTTCCTCCTGTGTGTAATAAATACCAAAAATAAATATAAATATATCAATAGTTTAGCTAGATTATATTCGAATCCGAATCCGTATTAATTAGCGGATAATATTTTAAATAGTATTTATTTTTTCGGATACGGATAATATTCAAATTTGAATTGGAGTGAAAACGGATATTATAATATGCATTTCATAAAATATCCGTTCGTAATATTATATTATATATATCTTATGATACATATATATATATATGTAAATAGTATATTATAAAATATAATTTTTCTAATATAAAATATAAAAAATATGATAAGATAAAAGATTGTTACACTTTCCGAAACTATAATAACTGGCCTATTTTAACAATTTGACTTGTAAAATTAAAACCATCATTTAGTTGGGAGAGACACTTCGTCTTCCACCGACTTTAGGTCTTCCACTACCTTTAGTAAAATTAAAACCAGCCTTTAGTTGGGAGAGACACTTCGTCTTCCACCGACTTTAGGTCTTCCACTGCCTTTAGTAAAATTAAAAACCTCAACTTAGGAGTAGTTGGCAGCACCATAACTGCAGGACTGCAGGACTGCAAGAGGATGAGACGTGTGCAAGGAGTTACCATTTTTTCTGTTTGTTAATGCCCCCCTCTCTCTCTCTCGCTATATCTCTTTCATTTGTCATCACTACAGGCTATTTTTCACGTTTAGACACCCATTTATTACCCTTAGAAGCTATTTGTCACCCTTAGGACCTATTTGTAACCCTTAGAAGTATTTGTCACCCTTACGACCTATTTGTCACCCTTACGACGTATTTCTTACCCTTAGAAGCCATTTATTTTTCCCCCATCCATTACTTTTCCCCCCTCGCCGCAGACCATCGTCACCTTGTCCCCGTGTGCCCACGGGTGCCCTGCGCACCCTCCCTCTCCTCCGCGAACCAGCACCGCCGTGAGTGCCGACCAGCCCACCGTCGCGCCCCCCCTTGCAGCCACGCCGGTAGAGCACTGCTACCCCTCCGGTGCCGTGCCGTGGCAGCTGACTGGTGTTCTTGCCGGACCCTCCCACCGGCTGCCGTCTAGCACCGCTGCAGCCGCCATCGTCGGCCGCCCATCGCCACTCCGCCACCGCCGCCCACGCAGGGCCTCTATAACATCACATCCAAAGTGTGACTGCCAGGGTTTAATCCCTCATGTCATGATTCCTAATTTCCTCTCAGTTCACATGTTGGATGTATTTATATTTTGTTTAATATATTTTTTTAGGATGTTAAAAACTGGAGAATGCTGTCAAAATTTTTTAAGGGAGATGCTGTTGAAATTTTTTAGAATACTCACTCCATTCAAACCACAATTTTGAAATAAGCTCTTTTCTGAAGCAGGTATATATCATGATCTCTCTCTTCCGGAGAATCAGCAGCGACCGGCCTGTATGTGTAAACCTTCCTCGTCTGTCCTAGTCTAAAAGCATGACCAATGGCTTGGCGAGATACCAAAGCTATTGTTCGTGCTTTTAGACTAGGACAGATGAGGAAGGTTTACACATACAGGCTGGTGTGGACACTCAAAATTTTTGCGGACAGCGAGCACATTTTAGGCTGCAGGGCCCCTAATTTCGATAATTAATCAAGGGTGTTCCCTCGTATGGGGGATGTAAATGATGTCGTGACCTTTATGGTGCGGCAGGATTCGGTCCCGGCACGAACTACACAATCGTCTGATTAGTCAGATCGAGCGCATAATAAATCGTCACTTTGTGACTGGCACGCCCACGCACGTAATAAACCAATAAACGAACCACAATAACCAATCGATCGAAAAGTGCGTCCACAGGTGGTCGATGCTGATTCTGTGGAAGAGAGAGATCACAATATATACCTGCTTCAGAAAAGAGCTTATTTCAAAAATGTGGTTTGAATGGAGCAAGTATTCTAAAAAATTACTGTCTCAGAGGATTCTTCTGCAATTGGTGATGGTGGAGGATAATCCAATGGATATCTATTGATTTGTAATTGTAATTGTAAAAAATGACATATTTGAATTAGTGTAATTGTAATTTATTTTATTCATTGATTTATATGTTGTGTGGATTACATCGGGGGATGTGTGTTTTATGTTGAGTTGTGTAGGTTGTGTATAAATGGATAACATAAGTAAAAGGTTTGATGGATAATAGAAGCAAAAGGTTTGTTTTGTAACAAAACAAAGGCGACGGCTAGCTAGCGATAAGGGTGGCAAATAGATGTTCTGAGTAACAAATAGCCGGTAGCAGTGACAAATAATCTTGTAACAGTGACCAATAGCTCATGGCAGTGAAACTTGAAGAAACTCTAGTTCGTTTGAAGGGTTTAACCATGTATTGGTTTCCTAACTCTACCAACACGGATCTAAAGCTTTCTTAGTAATCAAACGACGTTGATTAAACTCATGTAAGATCAAGAAATGAGATTTACCTCCAATTCTACTAATTTACGGTGGGATCAAGCCAAGTCGTTGATAATGAGTAAAATATCCAGTACATTATTTCCCTACACAGACAACAACAGTAATAATAAAGCAACTAATATGAAGAGGAGCAACACTACTAGAGTACATAATAGAACAACAACAATACAAGGCACATTTGACATTTGTGTAGTCGTCTGCTGGCGTAGCCCGGGACTTGCATGATATGTAGGCATGGGCCTTTCCTGGTTCCTTGAATCATAGTCAGGTCCGGGACTTGCATGATGTGTAAGTTGAGGATGATCAACATACGCTGGCTGCTATTGCCAACCCCATTTATAGCAGCATGTGCTTCCTCTACCGAGTGAAAATCCTTATAACGAGCTCTAGGGTATCCATTCACTTGGACAAAGCATTCGGGCCAACTATAATATACACCGGGTTCGCGACCAACCCACAATATATAGCATTTGTACCTTCCCATTTTCTAAACCTCAATTCCCTGCATGTAAGGTGTTATAAAAGACAAGGGACCAGTGACGACAAGGGACCGAGAGGAGGACGCAGAGGAGACGGGCTCTTATGCTAGGGAAGCCACCGCTACGTGCACTGATGAAGGGGATGACATTACGGAGGAGCCTTAAGAATTTAAAATAGAAGAGCAGGTGTCACTGTAGGGTCACAAGCGGAATCGGTGTGTCGATTTAACACATCGCTGCAATGGAGGTGGTAACACAGCCCCTCGGGAGCAGAAAAAAGGGGAATGTCAGGAGCGTATTACAGAGGTGATTGGACAAGGGAGGGTGTAGGCGTAATTAGGTTCCCCAACCACCCTTCTGACGTTGCAATCTATCGTGACGATCGCCGTTGACGTTGGCCCCGGGAACGCACATCCACTGTGACGGTGAAGGCAACAAGCTACACCAAGACTGGCGCAGTGAAGCGGCAGTGAGAGTGCGATGGTGGAGCATGGCGTCGAGGGTTTCGTGAGTGGAGAAAGGAGGATAAGGGTGTTACGTAACCCACATGGGGTACCCTGGTTTATACCATGGTTTGACGATAGGTCAGTGGCGATGGGGAGTATAAGGGTGACAAATAGTTACCTAGTGCTGACAAATGTTCGATAGCAGTGACAAATAGCTGCGTAAGTCTGAAAAATAGCTTGCAGCATTTAAATTGTGAAAACCTCAATGTCGACGCATGAAGCAAAGCCAGTGGATAAGGGTCAAATACCCTATCAATGGCGACAACTAGATCTGCATAGTAGCCAAATACACTGGTAAGGGTGAAAAATAGATTCTAGAGCTAACAAATGAAAAGAAGAAGGAGTTGAATGAAGGAGTCAAGTTCACAGGAGGATAAAAATATGCACAGTGTATCAAGAGTTTCTACAGCAATTAGAAGAACAACGAAGGGACTTGGTCAATGCCAAGATAGTCAATGTTGACTGGTCAAGGTCAACGCAAGTCAAAGAAGTCTCCAGCCAAGCTCAACTTTTTGTTGAACAGTTATGAAGTCCCAGTCAAAGTCCAAGGTCAATGAATAGACTAGTCACCACTATGCTCCCCAGACAAAGCTAAGCAGGTAATGAAGAGAAGAGAAGGCAATGGCCGCTCATGTAGTCATGTGGTAAGAGTGATAAATATGTGGTAAGGGTGACAAATGGCACTTTAGTGGTAACAAATGCACAACTAGCGGTGACAAATGGCTAAGGCATAAGGTCTGTGCATGAGGTCTATGCACATTTGCATTTTGCAAAGTCAGGTCGGTGCACGTGTGTTAGAGATAGGCATAAGGTCTGTGCACATGCATTAATGTTAGAAGCATCAGGTCGGTGCACACGAGTTAGCGATAGAAACATAAGGTCTGTGCACATAGCACTATCAGGTCGGTGCACATTCACATTCTAGTCTATGAGGTCGGTGAATGTCTTCATTCCACTCTAGTTGACACTTGTGCAAGTAAAGCCTTCATCTTTTCACACTTCAGCCCAGTTCCTTAACCAAACTTGAATCTATCATTAGAAAACTCATTGATATTCATGAATACACATTATCAATCACACATTAATAGCATTAAAACATATAAAACTTTGAAGATCAAAATGTATGAAAAAAGAAATATCAATTAACACAGGTATGTCACATTCTGAGGTTTGAGACATGAAAATTTTTAAGATCTTATATTTCCAAAGTTAAGGAGTTGGGCCCCAAACCGGACTCTAATCATATTACAATCACCCTCATTAAATGTCCATGATGTCTCGATCTTCTTTGACAATTCATCAACATATTTCAGTACATAAATGGCACAGTTGAGGCTTCGATCCTCCTGTTGGGGACATTCGTTGTCGAATACAAGTTCCCAATTCTCAACTCCCTTGAATTGCCCATTGTTGTTCATAAACCCCCGTACAACTGCAGCCTGCAAATAAAATATTTGACATTATTAAGGAATAACTAAAAGACACATTAAAGATATCTTTAATACAGGTACATGGATAAGAAAAAGTACCCATTTTCTTGTAGTGGCATCATGGATGGTCATGCCTCTCATGGAATTGTATGAGACAAAGCGGTGATTCTCCGTGTCAACAGCAAGTAGATGCCAGTGATTTGATGAGTGTAACACGAAGAATAAATATTTGTTCTTGTGCAGTTCGATTAATTCAGAAGGCGCACTCCAACAATTTGTTTGATTTTGCGGAGTCAGCCTCTGGGATGACGTTGATGTGATTCACTATAATGGTGGGAAAACAAACCCACTGATGAAAGATGTCAGATTCATTGCGTCTTGATTTGAGGAGGTACATCATGGCGTCAATCACCTGTAAATTAACAATCACGATTTTATTAGCAGTAGAAACACAAGTTCAAGGTAGGGCGAGGCGTAAAATTGTACAATTAATGAAAGAGAGTACCGTATCATCTATCATCCGGCCATATAATAGATCAATGACATGACGACATCTCAAAACAATCTCGTTCTCTAATTATAATATGGCGTCACTATATTGGACAAAAATTTAGTTATTGACAGTCAGAGTAAGGCAAATCAGGATAATTACAGAAAGTATAAGAGGACAACTTACTCAATATCCCCCGAGACATAAGTAACAATGAATTCATTCACAGCGTTGTTATCTTTCGGATTTAGCCGGCCTTTGCAGGTGCAATCAGTATTCTGTAGGAGCATTCTGATGTCGTCGGCTTCATCTCCCTTCTACATGTATGCCAATGTACCAATCTTAGATTCTATACTGTAAGAAGTAGGAACAACGCAAACTCACCTTCTTCTTCTCCCGTCCTGTTTTCTTTGGAGGTGCCCACCTTTTCCTCACAGGATTCTCATCCCGTTCATGAAGGGACTGACAAAAGACACCTGGATGACGGTCACCATGCCCATTGGTCACCTCCACCTGACCTTCGATATCGCCTTGCACATCCTCTTCAGGAACTGCCTTACATGGCACAGTATCATCCGTAATTTGTGGAAGGGGCCTTAGAGCTGGGACATCGGCGGCAATGTCCACCAAAGTTTGACAGATATTTTTCTCAACATTTTCAGCCCCCTGCACTTCCTCTCCAGGGGGTGGTTGCGGTCACTTGCCATCATCCGTCACCTGTTCGATGGGGCCAGGAGGTGCTGCATCAGTGGGAATGTGAGCCTCTTCCACACTAGTCAGATAGAAGGCCCTCATTTCCTCAAGTAGCCGCTACTGGATCTTCAATGTAGCGGCAATATCCTGTAGCACAGGCATGTATCTCTCTGATGAGGATGTATAATGGCGGCTAGGTCTGGTCATCATCGTTTCACCGTACACCATCACCCTTTCACTTGGCTCAACAAGGAGCTCTTCGATCACCTGCATTTCAAACCATATCACTCCGGTTATTCATTAATGTTGAATGACAAATAAGAAGTTAATTTTAGTACTCATAATACCTATTGGTCTCGCAGGGATCCAATGGAGAATTTTAATTTCCTATCTACAAATGTCCCCCACCTAAATAGTCGGGGAAACGCCACCTGCCTTACTGGCTGTCGCACCCGCATATGCTCAAAAAATCAGACCTGTAATATGAAATATATCAAGTTATTTTACAATGTAGTAGAATTAATGATTTACACATTATTACACAACAAAAATAAAAAAACTTACAGCAAGTGCGGCAGAGCAACCAAATATGGGGGTATGGGCCTGGGATGCATTCTCGGCTCTTCTCTTAGCACGGTCAATTGTACCTGACCGTTGTTTCTGGACCGCCGACACTAATTCCTCAAACTCGTGCATCGTTACCTGTTGCACGGCGGCTGCCCAATTGTAATCTGAAACTCTCTCAATGTCATCTAAGCATGACAGCATCTGTTGTGGACAAGAAGTTGACGACCGTGGGTAAAGAAAAGTGGACAGCATGAGTACAATCCACAACTGGACAGTGTCAGCCACATCCTGCTCTTCATCGGACCCAACAATTTGCTGGATGAAAGATCACACTTTCTTCCGGTCAAATGTTGCTGCAAATCCAAATCGATTATGCAACTTCGACTTATGCTTCGCGGATCCATAATGTTGAATCGGCTGACCGGAGCAAGGTAATCCTAAAATTATGCCCACATCTTTCACACTGAATGCGACCTCCTTACTACCCATACGGAAGTAATTTGTTCCACTATGGGCGTAAATAATCTCCTCCAATAGTGTCATGGTGATGAATACGCGAGAAACATTGTCAACATATGGACCAAAGGGTGTGGTCCTCATCAATGACTTGTGGCATTCCCAAAATGTCATCTGATCCCTATCCTTCATGTAAATGTCTATAGAACACCGGCCCCAGATGACCCGCGTGTTCACTAGATTCAAAAAATTAACGTGTAAACAAGAAATTCAGTTAATTAATTGACGGATCAAGAAATACAAAAAATATTAACAATAAGACAAGGGTGACAAATGTATATATAGACCAGGGAGTTTGGGTGTGAAAAATAGGTGCTTAAGGGTGACAAATGTATGAAATACGGTGATAGGTAGGTCTAAATCTGACACAAATAGGTAGATAAGCGTGACAAATAAATAGGTCGATAGGGGGGGCAAATAGATATGTAAGGGAGATAAGGAATCACAGTACCTTTAACTTGTCGTCCTGAAGTGGAGGCCTTAGAAACCCTAGGTTCCTCAAACGTTTCTTCTTCGGCAGTAGGAACCGGTACAATGTCCTGAGATGCAGGTGGGACATCCACTTTACGGCGGACAGAGTGTTGCATGCGTGTCTTCTTCGGCTCTATGGCTGAGAGGTCGCAAAAGGCACCGCGAGGAAGAGGAGATGCTGAGCACGATGGAGAGACAAACCGCCTTCTAGTAGGTTTCGTAAGAGGCGAGACATGACGGGAAGGGTATATATGGAATTGGGGATTTTTTGTTTCGTGGTCCAATTCGGCCCTTCGGCGTCATCATTTCTGTTGATGTGGCCTGCGGCGTTGGATCGGCAGCAATACGCGAACAATACCCACGCGTGGCCGATGTGTCCCATTTTTCACGTGGGCCAATTGGAGGTTAAGGGTGACAAATGTGTCTACATGTGTGACAATGGGTTAGCAAGGGTAAACAATACCCTGCTAACGGTGACAAATAAGGCTCAATAGAGACAAGCCCGACGCGCGGCTTTCAGGTAGTGGAGTAAGGGCGACAGTTTCTGGAGTTTAGTGGTGACAATTAGGTGAGTATGGGTGACAAATGCTCAACTGGGGTAACAAATAACTTCACATTGGTAAAAAGTGAGAAGGAAGCTGAAGGTGAAAAAGAACAGGAGGAACTTGAGGAGAAAGAGATGTGCTCACTAGATCATGGTGACAAATAACTTCAACTATATGTTGACCGAATGCACCAATACTCTAGGCAAAGTCAAGCTTTTGGAACTGTTGATGTCTAGTCAAAGCATGGTCAAGCTTCGGCCAGCGACAGTGGACACAAAAAATGACAAACGTTGAAGAACAACAGAAGAAGACTGAAGGTAACAAATACTCTCCTAAGGGTGACAAATGAAGATGATCTCGGTGACAAAGAGATATATAAGGCTAACAAATGGATGTTAAGGGTGACAAATGTGGGAACAACGGTGAAAATTTGCAAGACAGCAGCTACAAATAAGTCGCTAAGGGTGAAAAATGAGTTAGCGCGACGGTAATGTTGCAGCACGGAAGGGTAACAAATAGATGTTAAGTCTGACAATTAGCCGTTAAGACAAAGAGTGAGCTTGCAAGGGTGACAAATGGCTCAGCACTTGAGACGTAGAAAGGTGCACTAGACTAAGTTCATTTAGTGTATTGTTGTTAATCGTGACGTGCCAGGTTCGAAAATAGAGTTCTACCGTGTAATCATTTACTTTTTTGAATAAGTTATATTCAAAAAATTTACGGAAACCTTACGCTGAAGCTAAGATTCGAACCCGGAGAAACCCGTTCAAACGGTTGAACAATTAACCAAATGATACAAGATGTCATTTCAAATAGTTTAATTTATTCCATTATATATATATATATATTATAGTTTTTCGTATCGTTACGCAATGTACCATCCCGTCTCGAGTCGTGGCCGGGACGACCGGTTCGACAGGGACGGCCACACCTGCCCCGAATGATGTGCACGTGACTCAAGGATGGAGTGACAAGTCATTGATTGCTTCCACATGGCATTAATATTCCCCGCGATCGAGGAGTTCTATCTCCCGAAATGTTGGCGATATATAGATGTGATAGTAAATTCACGGCACATGAGTTTCAGGGGGGCACGGAACAATAAGAAAATAGTCAACATGTGACCGATATGGCTCTGAATATATACCTTTTCGCGCGTACCCCGATGTCGGGCTTTCAAGGTAGCTAGGCTTTTCAACATGTTCTCTCTTCTTTTTATATAATCGAATCAAGTTATCGACCATGCAGCCCGATTGCTTGGGTGGTGATTAATCAAACGTTTTCCCCTCTTTTATCGTCGTGAACGACCTTTATGGCACGGCGGGTCGCCAGTCCCGACCGAATGCCCACCATCGTCTGCTTAGTGATCATAAGGAACGCACCTTCAGTTAGTCCAGACCATCCCAGCATTGGAACTTGAACACATTGTCAGACACGTGATTGGCACACCCTATCGTGAGTAAAATCGATGAAAGATACAATGATATTTGACTATTAATTATCTTATATATATCCTGAGTACTTCCACGTGGCATTAATATTCCCCGCGATCGAGGAGCCCTAGCTCCCAAAAATTCATTATATAAAGACGTGATGGTAAATTCACGACACATGAGTTTGAGGGGGGCACGAAACAATAAGGAAATGGTCACAACATGTGACCGATACGGCTCCGAATACCTTTTCGCGCGCACCATGCTGTGGGCCTTTATAGGTAGCTAGGCTTTTCAGCACGTTCTCTCTTCTTTTTGTCAAATCGAATCGACTTATTGGCCATGCAGCCCCATTACTTGACGTGGCGATTAATCAAACGTTTTCTCCTCTTTTATCATCGTGAACGACCTTTATGGCACGGCGGGTCGCCAGTCCCGACCGAATGCCCACCATCGTCGATCTGCTTAGTGATCAGAAGGAGCGCACCTTCGGTTAGTCCAGACCATCCTAGCCTTTGAACTTTAACACATTGTCAGACACATGATTGGCACACCCTATCGTGAGTAAAATCGATGAAAGATACAATGATATTTGACCATTATATATCCTGAGTGCTTCCACGTGGCATTAATATTCCCCGCTATCAAGGAGCCCTAACTCTCAAAAATTCATTAAATATAGACGTGACGGTAAATTCACGACACATGAGTTTGAGGGGGGCACAGAACAATAAGAAAATGGTCAACATGTGACCGATACGGCTCCGAATACCTTTTCGCACGCACCCCGATGTCGGGCATTCAAGGTAGCTAGGCTTTTCAACACGTTCTCTCTTCTTTTTATATAATTGACTTATCGGCCATAAAGAAGTTGAAAATGTTTAAATTATAGATCTTCGCATCTTTATATAATAAATAACATTTTTTAGATGTAATGATATTTTTTACTGAGAGAGATTTTATCCGATTAGAAGAAGTGAATGAATGACAAAGAATCACGAATGAATGGAGGAAAACATGGCACCAAATGAAAATATGGCGCCAAATAGAAAGAGACAAGAATTAGAAAAAGTGTCCCCTCTCTTGTCCTCCTTAGTCCTTCCCCCTTCCTCCTCATTCAACCACTGCATCCCCCTCTCAATCTCTCACCGGCGGGTGGTGGAGTGGCGAGGGCGGGCAGGCGCGGCGGAGCTACCCAGGGACGTCGGTGAGGGGCGAGCGGAGGCGACACTGGCAGCGAGGGCACAGAAGCGGCGGTGACCTCCGGCAGCGGCGACAAGCTCCCGCACTTTCTCACGCTCACTCTCACACACACACACACGTAGACACAAACTCTCACACACTCTCACTTTTCATGCCTGGTCTACAAGACGAACTTTTCTCCTTATCACCTGGTGTACTCTTACAACATCAGATAGGGTAGGAAGAGGGATGTGGATATAAATGTGTGTGTGTAAATGTGGATATGACCCTTTGTTCCATTTTTGCCCGTTCAAGCCTTTTGTTATGATATATGTGATTAGTATGCTTGGATGTGAATTAAATTTGTAGACAGGTGTGGATGCCGATATGTGAAAAAATGTGTATGTGAATGCGAGTATGATAATGATTTTTTCCAGAAGATGATGTCAATGTCGATGTCAAAGTGGATGTGGATATGGATGTATATGTGACCAAACATGATGTACAAATGTGGAAAATAGTCAATATTTAGGGGAGATGTTGTCGATATTTTCTTAGAAGTAGTGATAAGACATATTGACATGAATTTTTTAATTTGTTAGGTAAATATGGCTGGAGTTGATCGTTCATGGATGAATCACAGAGTAGTTGACGGAGTGGTGTCCGAGGAGTTTAAGGATGGAGTTGATAGTTTTATTTAGTTTGTATTGGGACATCCAATAGCAGTGGACCAGCCTGGTAACATCCGATGTCCTTGTTTACGCTGTAAAAATAAGAAATTTCTTTCGCTATGGGATGTGCAAGTTCATTTATACAGGAAAGGGTTCATGAAAGGTTATATGAATTGGGTGTGTCACGGTGAGGACTTTTGGGCGCATGCGTCCGGTAATATTGGCGGCACAAGTACCTACGCAGACATGGTAATCGATGCTGCTGGCCCTAACTTTAATGTACAAGGGGAACATGTGTACAACGAAGAACCACCAAACAAGTCGGTTGAAAGATTTTATCAGTTACTTCGGGATGCTGATGAGCCGCTGTGGGATGGTTGTGAAAATCACACTCGCTTATCTGCTGTCTCACAATTGTTGAATTTGAAATCCGAATTTCACCTTAGTGAGAGTTGTTTTGACCGTATGCTCCTCCTTATCAAGAGTATGTTGCCTACGGATGAGAAGCTGCCTGAAAATTTTTACCGTGCAAAGAAGATGGTCAATGATTTAGGGCTCGGATACCAAAAAATAGATGCATGCCCTAATCACTATATGCTATATTATGCAGATAATGTAGATAAAATATCATGTGATATTTGTCATCATGATAGATTTAAACTTAAGAGAGGGGACAAATCAAAGCAGAAGGATGTGCCTTACAAGTCACTGCGATACTTCCCTCTCACGCCCAGATTGCAGCGGATGTATATGTCGTCAAAGACAGCTCGGCATATGATATGGCACGCGGAAAGAGTACGTCGTGTAGATGATATAATCAGTCATCCCGTTGACAGTGAAGCTTGGGCTCATTTCAGTCGTAACTATACTGCTTTTGGTCACGAGCCACGCAATGTTAGGCTAGGTTTATGCACAAATGACTTCAACCCATTTGGAGGTTCAGTAGCGTCTTACTCATGTTGGCCAGTCTTCATGACGTCGTACAACCTTCCACCGGGCATGTGCATGAAGCGTGAGAACCTTTTCTTAACTTTGGTGATACCAGGTCCAAAAAATCCAGGAAAAAAATTTGGACATATATCTTAGGCCACTGATTGATGAGTTGAAAAGATTATGGAATTATGGAGTTGTTACTTAGGATGTGTACAGAAAACAAAATTTCACTATGAAGGTTGCATTGATGTGGACAATAAGTGACTTCCCTACATATGGAATGCTATCTGGCTGGAGCATACACAGGAGGATGGCATGTCCTTACTGTATGGCTGATATCAAATCCTTTGTCCTGAAATATGATAAGAAATCATGCTGGTTCGATTGTCATCGACTGTTTCTACCAAATGACCATCCTTTCTGAAGGCAAAAGGACTCATTCATTAAGAACACAGTTGAAATGGATGAAGCAGACTTGAAACGGATGTATGGTCGATAAATGGCATTAGAGGTGCAAAACTTACCAGATATAGTGCAATTGTCGGGTAGTACACGACATCTTCGTGGATTTGGAGAGGAACACAATTGGGTGAAGAAAAGTATTTTCTGGGAATTACCTTACTGGTCAGCCCTTTTGATACGGCACAACCTGAACGTCATGCATGTTGTGAAGAATATCTTTGATAATGTGTTCAACACCATCATGAACGTGAAAGCCAAAATAAAGGACAATGCCAAGGTGCGAGCGGACTTGAAGATACTTTGTAAACGACTAGAGTTAGAATTACAGTCGGTACGGAGCAAAGTTGTGCAACCTAAAGCAGCTTACGTGTTGAAAGACACACAGATCAATGAACTGTGCCAGTGGCTGAAGCAATTACGATTCCCTTATGGATATGTGTCTAACATAGCCCGTTGTGTGAATGTCAATGAGGGTACAATATATGGGTTGAAAAGTCATGACTGTCATGTGGTCATGGAGAGACTTCTGCCCATTGCATTTCGTGACATATTGCCAAAGCCTATATGGGGATCATTGACTGAGTTGAGTCAATTTTTCAGGATTCTATGTGCATCAGAACTCAAACTTGGGGACGTGCAAACTATGGAACAAAATGTGGTCACGACGGTATGCAAGTTAGAGAAGATATTTCCCCCTGTGTTCTTCGATTCCATGGAGCACCTGATTATCCATTTGCCATACGAGGCCAAAGTTGGAGGACCTGTACAATTTCGATGGATGTATCTATTTGAGAGGTAATCATTATGTATTTATTGATTAATTGACAGTAGTTACATGTGTCTGTCATTGTCACTGTATGTCATTGTCATATGAATTGTTGTCATAGGTGTATGCATGACCTGAAAATGAAGGTTCACAACAAGGCTAAAGTAGAGGGTTCGATTATCGAGGCATATATTATTGAAGAAATTTTGAACTTCTATTCGATGTACTTCAAACTCGAAATTCAAACTCGCCGCAATCGACCTCCACGTAATGATGATGGAGGAGAGCTGGGTCCATCCGACCGGTTGTCCATATTTAAGTATCCAGGTCGTGCATTCGGACGTTGTTCGAATCGCATATTAGAGGACAGAGAGTTGTTGGTTGCAGAGATCTATGTTCTCCTGAACTGTGCTGAGATTGAACCTTATGTTGAGTGAGTCCTCAACTCCACAGGTGCTGAAATTTATAAGCATCTTGACGTTCTTCCTCCCATTTACGGTGATGTTGCATTCATCATTGCAGGCAATTGGATTTAGAATTAATTACTCGATGTCCACACCTCAATGAGTTGGAGGTTCAAAATGAACGAGAGAGATCTTTTGCAAAGGTCAAGTAAGTGCTAATCTACCAATTCCACAAAGCTTGAGGTGTATGCAAGTTCAATTTAAAGTAACGTGGTTTATATTCATAGGTTGAAGAAGGTTATGTTACTGATGAAAGAGTCCGGGTGATAAGTTATGGACCTTCGAAGGTCGCGCATGCCTATCCAGGATTTTTTGTGAATGGTTATAGATTTCACACCAGAGATTATGGACGAAATAAGTCTACGCTGAATAGCGGCCTATGCGTGAAAGGTAGTACATATAATGAAAATGATCTCGATTACTATGGTATTCTTGAGGAGGTCATAAAATTACAGTATTTCGGACAACACAACAATATATTCCTTTTTAAGTGTCATTGGTTTGATCATAATTCAGTTCGAAACGACGCAATATATGGGATTGTCGATGTCAAACATAGATCCAAATTGAATACCTATGAGCCATTCATTTTGGCCGCACACGCCCAACAAGTGTATTATTCAAGTTATTCATTGTCCAAGAATAAAGATTGGTGGACAGTCTGTAGGGTAAAACCAAGGCTTACGCCTAATGATGAGTTAGATCTGACTGAAGCTGTCTCAGAGGATTCTAGTGCCGAATATTTTCAATCAGACCAGGGTGACACTGTAGAGTTGGTTGCTTCTAATCTTCATCAGATCGAATCTGACGATCCACTTCAGTTGTGTATAAAGGACGAAGTGGAAGAAGTCGATTCAACTGAGCTAAATGAAGCAATTGTTGGGCAGGAGGAGTCATCTCAGGAGGAAGTGTATGAATCTAGTGAGAATGAGAAAGATGACGAAGATGACAATGAGGTTGATATATCTTCAGCATCTGAAGATGAAATATATACTGATTGAATATTTTGTAAGAAATTTAACATATATACACTTATCATTATTACTTACCACCTCTCCTCGTAATTAGTTGTCGACTAATATGCACTACTTTAAATGTTGTCAATAATTACATGGTTCGAGGCCGTAACAGATCTTCGAGGAGAGGTGGTTCCGGGAGGGGTTCTACTGGTATGTTTATTTAAATTCTTAGATCACAGAGTAGTGATTATGCACTTTGTTTGGGTAATGATATTTTATGTCTCTGCACCAGGTACACAGTCTACACCGCCCCCACCACCTGCTGCTGGTATGTTTATTTCAATTCTTACACGAATGAGTAGTGATTATGCACTTTATTTTGGTAATGATATTTTATGTCTCTGCACCAGGTACACAGTCTACACCGCCCCCACCACCTGCTGCGGGTATGTTTATTTCAATTCTTAGATCACAGAGTAGTGAATATGCACTTTCTTTGGGTAATGATATTTTATGTCTCTGCACTAGGTACACAGTCTACACCGGCCCCACCACCTGCCGCGGGTATGTTTATTTCAATTCTTAGATGAATGAGTTGTGATTATGCACTTTATTTGGGTAATGATATTTTATGTCTCTGCACCAGGTACACATATTACACCGCCCCCACCACGTGCTGCAGGTATGTTTATTTGAAGCCTTACATAAGTGAGAGTGAATATGCACTTTGTTTTGCTAACCATATTTTTTGTTTACAAGTTTGAGTGCCTCTACATCAGGTCTACAGAGTACACCCCTTCCATCACATTCTACTGGTATGTTTTTTTAAATTCTTAGTTAAATGATAAAAATTCTATATGTTTACTTGTTGAATAATTTTATTTTTAACAATGTGCTAAATTCTGATTAACTACTTCTATTTTACTTGTAACAGGTACGTCAGGCACACCACCTGCGATAGTTGGCTCGTCCACCCAGCCGGGCACACAACCGACAGACGATGTTGTTAGCCATCACGAGGGCAAGCAGGTGGTGTTGCAAGAGGGACGCAAGCCATGTTGGATCTCTGGATAAATATTTAAACTCATGATATATGTTCGTTACCTATCCAACAACTATATAATTGTTGGCTATCATTTTAACACATGTAATTGCAGGGATAAAGTAGAGCCTAGTGAGGCTTCTCATTTTATTACCAACATTATTGAGCGACATGTTACTGGCCCATATAAGTCATTTTGAAAGATTCCTCAGGATATCCACGATCGATTGTATGACGAGTTCATGGTATACGATTTAATCTTTTAAATTACATATTTCCCAACTCCACAATTTCAATCCACTAACGTATAAAATTTGAATTATTGACAGCAAGGATATCAGTTTGTGAGGCGAGCTGACACCGGACGAGCTCGACGTGTATGGGAGGCCACAGCAACTATAAATTATAAGCTGTTGAGTTATGATTTTGATGAGTGTTGTGATTGTTAAATTATGGTTTTGATGATAACTAAACTTGTGGTTGATTGCTCATGCTCTTGTTATCTATGTATGGTTGAGATGGCAAATGGCAATGGTTATATGGTCTTGATCCTTGATTTGCATATGTTGGTTTTACAAGAGGCAAGAGGTTTCATAACCTCTTTAATGTGAGCAAGCATAGTATTAACCCTGACTATCTTGCTTGCAGGATTAAACTCGTGGCAGTTACCTGGTGAACCAAATGTGTGGATAAGCACCATGCTCCTCTACAATCCAAATCAGGGTCTGCTGAACTCAGGTATATATTCTGAAAACCTGACATGTTGTTGCCCCAATATGATGTGATGATTTTGTCAAATTGCTTGAACCAAATTAAAAATCTTGAGAAATATGTATGAGGTGATTGGTTATTGAATATTTCTCAATTTGAATTACATGATGGCATTTGAGCTTAATTGAGTGTCTGGTATATCAAATACTGAGTAGTGAAAAGGTGGGTCACATCCACCTGGGAACTCTCACCATGCGTGAGTTGGTCTTTGGATCAACGTTCTCCGCCTCGTACTAGAACTCAGAGAAGTCAAATGGTTGATCTATGAATGAATCTTTGAACTGAGTTATTTCAATTGAAAATATGTTTTTTCTCATGATTCAAACATTTGGCTTGTGAATGATTTCTAATTTCAAAACCTGTGAAAGACTTCTGAAAATCTGATTTTGAACAATTCTGAAAATTGAGTTGCATTGCTTAATATTGATCATGTATGCAGCCTCATTCATAAAGATCATGTCAAAAAAAATATTTTTTTTGATCCATTAATTGAATGTGAATAGTCTCATGTGAAAGTTGTCACATTAGATTAGAAATAAAGCTCTCATCTTGCCAAAACAACTTGCATTCCACTCTCACATAGTTATAGGTTGCATGCATCATATTTCAATGCATAAGGTGCTTTTAGATCATACAAATGAAAATCAAAAGTCTGAATCACTTTGCACATTGCATCGCATTCTTATATGTTCATACGTTATATTGCATTGGAACTCATGCATTAGTTGCACTTAGTTCATTCAGTTGGCATCCATTCAATTAGTATCTGTAGCATCCCATATAAAAAAATTTTTAATAATATTTTTCAAATAAAAAAAATATTAGATAAATTCTATGGGAAGCTTAAGTAAGAAGTTGGAACACGGAGCTATCATATGTAAAGAGTATTCACTTAACAAGTGGTTTCCTAGTGTAGTTGGTTATGTGACTTGCCTTTCAACCCAATGACCAAGGTTCAAATCCTAGCATCCACCATTATTTTTTATGCCAGATAATTATATGCTATAGGCTAGCAAAACTTGCACCGACACGGGGCCACAGGGCCCCTATAATTTGGCCCTATAATTTAGCTTACATACAAACCTTCGTTGGCATTTGTCCTTCTCATACATGAATAGTAGTTTGAGCTGGACGTTTGAGCTGGCATCGCACTGAGATGCAAATTATGTAGGATCTTGTCCCCGTCCAACGCTATAATACTCCCTATACTGAGACTCCCTTCATTCTTCCGAAGACTTGCTGCAGAGATGGGGGAGCCTCCTCTGACGTTGCAGAAGAAAGCTGCCCTTTTTCTTCCATCTATACGCTGTCGTCTCAGAGAGGTAGGTGTTCTCAATTTTTAACTAAACTAGTAGCTAATCTAGGATGATTAGTCTAGGCAGTTAGTCTTAGGCTCATCTCCATGCGATCTTTCACGTTTATACAGCATGTGTTAGCCTCATAGTTATCATGTATTAGCTTTAATCTAAGAAAAGTAGTAAAATTAGTAAAGTAATTAGTTTCACAACGAGGATAATTAGCATGCAATAGCTTCAATCTTGGACAATTAGCAAGTATTAGTCTCATGCCCTAGATAACTAACATGAATGAGCTTTATTAACTAATCTAACAGCATACCTAATCTATTAGCATGCTTAATTAACCTGTTAATCTACCAAATCACTCAATGTCAACACCTCACATAACACTTCCATATATATATATAATGCAGGTGTCGACACCTCGTGTCAACACTTCCATACATATGTCATACATATGTCGACACGTGTTGCACAAGTGTTGACATCTACGCAACACTTACCTGAGGTGTCAACACTTACGCGACACCTACGCAACACTTACCCGAGGTGTCAACACTTACGCGACACCTGCCCGAGGTGTCAACACTTACGCGACACCTACGCGACACCTACGCGACACTTACCCAGAGTGTTGACAAAACTAAATTTAAACCATAGATTAAAACCTTAAACACTTGATTAACAAGATGATTAAAATAAAACAAGACTTAATTAATAATAAACACGAAGACAGAACCACAAGTGTCGACACCGACACAGGTGTCGACACACACAAAACATTGTGAACAATAGGTGTCGACACATACTGTAAACTTAATGAAAACAACGTACGTGAACCTCATGTGTCGACACCGGTGTCGACACAGGTGTCGACACACACAAACATTGTAATATTAACGGTATATGTAAGCTGTAGAAGAATCTCATGTGTCGACACAGGTGTCGACACATAAAACATCGTAATATTAACTGTACAATAGAGACGAAAAATGAACAGGAAGTGTCGACACTAGTGTCGACACATGCAGTGAACTTAATGAAAAACACCGTAAAGCCTCTTAACAAGTGAAATAAAGTATGAACAATTTATGAACCTCCATTATACCTCTATTAACAGTATATATATAACACATGCATATGCAAGTGTGCATATATACACCCGACACCTTAAATAAATAAATATATATATATATAAATATATATATACTCCCATTAATTGTATATACAAAGCACCTTCATTATATATGTATATAAATTCATATATATACTTCCATTAATTGTATATACAAAACACATTCATTATATATTGTTAGACAAGAATATATATATATATATATATATATATATATATATATATATATATATATAACTAATGTCTACACCTCCATTCTCACCGAATATATATAGAGAACAGAATACAATATAAAATGGACTCCTTCATTCTTACCGAGTATATATATATATATATATATATATTTGTAGAATGAAATTATTTTTTTGTAAAAATCTAATTTTCACCACATTAGTTTATACATACTAAAAATTATCTCCAGCATGTTAAAACTATTTCCAGCATTTTAAAAGTGACTTCCAATATGATAGAATTATTTTATACATATTGAGATATAAAAATTATTTTCAGCATGTTAAAATCTATTTAAAGCTATTTTTATGCATATAAAACTTACTTTCCTATTAAATAAAGTAGTAAATTGATGCATGGAAATTACTTCTAGCATGATAACATTTCTTCCAGTATGATAAAATTATTCCAGCATGTTATAATTATTTTTGGCATGTTATAGTTATTTTCAATATATTAAAACTATTTTCCAGCATGATAATTCTATTTTCCTATCAAATAATTAGCAAATAAATGTAGAAAAATAAATTTTTGCATGATAAAATTATGTTGTTATTAGAAAATTTCTGTAATCAGCATGGCAACCTTATATTATCATCCTATCAGTAAGTTAATTAATTTTAGCATGTTAATAATTAATTTTCAGCATGTAAAAATTAAATCCAGCATGAAAATTTTATTTTTATCACCTTACCAGTAAAGTAACATATGAAACTCATTCTCAACATGTTAATATCATTTTTAGCAAGTTAGAACTATATTCAACATAAAAACTTATTTTCATAATTAATTTTTGATTATTATAATAAATCACCATTTTGGCTAACTCATATATGTATATCGGACAGAAGATATACATACCTATAACCTCCATTATATTGGACATAATTCTATAATCGGATATATATATACATATACATATTGGATAAAAATAATATATATATATAACTAATATCGACATTTGTGTCAACACCAACAAGTTAGTCTCAAACTCCTATTGTCATTAGCATGTATCGAACGTTACGGGTTTTACTCCTAGTTCGTCCCTACATAACGATACGCCTTGGATTCTATTCTATAATCCACCTTATATACATCCTACCGGGTCAATCCTTGAAATTCCATATTGGCTATAAATGAGAGTGGATGTCGACAAACACGACCAATGCTGTGCATATAGGGCCCGGTCTGGTCCTGGGAGGAGCACCCGAAGGTACTTGTACCCATGAGAGTTTATTGACCACGGTGTTTGGCATTACACCGGAGTACTTACTTGCTAGACTTTAGGCATTCCACTCATTCTCATGATATTACTTGATTGATTGACTTGAGACCCACAGAAGGGTAAAAGTGTTTACTTGAATGCATTATAAATAGCCAATTCCAGTTATACATGCTTGAAACTACTTTGCTTACTATTGCTAGCTTGATTAACATGTTACTATTCCAGTTATTAATTCTCAGTTATCACTGGCCTGATGTCATTTGCTATCACTTGCTACTGATGCTTGAAATTGTGCAATCTATATACTCTCACTTTCTACTCCTATCGATTTTACGATTCTTTGATATCTATCTATCTGCATGCATAGTTTACCTACATTAAATAAATGGGTAATTCACTTAAAGCATGTTAGAACTTGAGATGTAAATCCTACTGAGCGATTCGCTCATCTAGTTGTTTTCTAACCTTTTCAGGTAGTTCGGATATCAGCCAGAACTCGGAAGGGAATGAGTCTGAGTGATGAGTGTAGAAATGGAGTTATCATGTTGTCTTGTTAATTGTGGTGTAGTAATTATGTCATTTGTATCCAGTTATGTCAGATGTCAGTTGCATTAGTCTAATTTATTAGAACTGTAATAAGGGCTTGAAGCCTAGTAGTCGGACTCGAGAAATGTGTGTAATTATCATTTGGTTAGTGGTAACAATTGTCATCTCGGATTATTTGTATTAATTTCAAGTTAAATCTTAGTTATTTGCGCACCCTATTAACTATCAAAATGAAGAATTCCATCGAATAGATAGCTTGCTTTGGTTCTATATAAAACTGTCGCGCCACGGGTAAGCTTCGGCGCTCGAGACGTGACAGCTTTCTTGGTATCAGAGCCTAGGATTTTAATTTCCTAGGTAAAAACCTGAGTCCAAAGATATAAATGTCTAATAGAATTGTCTATGGATAGGTTTAGATCTTACCTGGTGAGATGGGTAAAGTCAAGGGTTAAGTTTAACAATGACAATTGACTTCATAATAACGAAACCCAATATTTATTACACCTTAATTCTTTTGTAGGATTATGGCCGCTGAAAGAGCACAATGGCGCGAGATGCAGCGCACTGTGCAGGGACTTACGCAGGCGCTACAGCAAGTGGCGCAAGGCGGTGTTGGCGGTGCTCACCGTGGAGCTGGTGACCTTCACCGGGATTTTCGTAACATGAACCCACCAAGATTCACGGGTTCGGTGGACCCCGATGATGCCGAGAATTGGCTGAAGGAAATTGAGAGGATCTTCTGTGTAATGCAATGCACGGATACAGAGAAGGTTCTATTGGCTACGTTCCAACAAGAACGGGATGCTCGATGCTGGTGGGAATCCGTAGAAGCAACACTGCCCGACAACCATGTCACCTGGGCGGAGTTTGTTGAACACTACAACAACAAGTATTTTTCTGACCGTGTTCAAGAGAAGAAGGCCACGTAATTTGCCGCGTTAAAGCAACGGAGCCTGAAGGTGGCCGAATATGAGGCCCAATTCTCAAGACTTTCCCGTTATGCACCCCACTTGGTGTGCACGGAAAAGATGAAAGCAAGGAGATTCCTCAACGGGCTACGGCCCCAATATATTACACAACTTGCGCCAATGGACATCCAAGTCTATTCGGAAATGGTTCGGCGTGCTCAATTGTTGGAAGATGCCACTGAATTCTCTGAAAGGATTCGAGGCAGGGACAAGAAGGAACCCGTCCCTAGTATGGGAAACTTCAAACCACCATTTGGTAAGAAGCGATTCTTAAATGGAGGAGAATTTTCTAAAAAGAAGAGGTTCCAGAAAAGCAACAAGCCCTTCTCTACAATCAACAATAAGCCTTCCTCGCCATCACACCTTCCAAGGAAATCTGCAAGTATTGTGACAAGGCTGGTCATAAGACTAAGGAATGCTAGAGGAAACTGGGAGCATGTCTCCGATGTAGGAGTCGAGAGCATCGAATCCCCGACTGCCCCTTGATGAAGGAACAAGCCAACAAAGACGAGAAGCGTCTGGTAAAGAAACAAGGCCGTCTCCAAGCTCTTCAAGGGACGAAACCCATGGAAGGAGGAATCGTGGAAGGTACACTAACTGTTTGCTCTAAACCTGTAAAAGTTCTATTTGATACTGGAGCAACTCATTCATTTGTTTCCAAGAGATTTACTGCCTCATTTTCTAAAGAACCTGAATGGTTAGATTTAGTAATATCTACACCTCTTGGAAATAAGTCTGATATCATGCATCACTACCCAAGTTGTGAGGTTATGGTCCAAGGTAACAATCTGCCAGTCAACCTGATATGCCTTGATATGGAACATTATGATGTCATATTAGGAGCTGACTGGTTATCCACCTACCAAGCAACGGTAGACTGCCGGCATGGCAAGATAACTTTTGCAGATTATTCCGAGTTAGTTTATATTAGCCCTCGGAATAAATCCCCTCTCATTTCAGCTCTTCGAGCTAGCAAACTTGTGAATAAAGGATGTGTGGCTTTCATAGCTTTTATGACTGCCATGGAAGTCGAGAAGACTGAAATTGAAGACATCCGTGTAATTCGGGACTTTTCAGATGTTTTTCCTGAAGAATTACCAGGTTTACCCCCGGAGAGGGAAGTGTCATTCACTATCGACATTATTCCTGGTGCTGGTCCTGTGTCTAAGGCACCCTATAGAATGTCTCCCGCCGAGTTGAAGGAGCTAAAAGAGCAGCTAATGGATTTACTGAAAAAGGGATTCATTAGGCCGAGTACTTCCCCCTGGGGAGCACCCGTGCTCTTTGTTAAAAAGAAGGATGGAACATTTAGGCTATGCATTGATTATCGGCAGTTGAACCATCTTACAATCAAGAACAAGTACCCGCTGCCGAGAATTGACGAGTTGTTCGACCAATTGTCTGGAGCTAACTATTTCTCCAAGATTGATCTTCGGTCTGGTTATCACCAATTGAGGATCAAAGAAGTAGACATATATAAAACTACATTTCGAAGCAGGTTTGGGCATTACGAATTTACTGTTATGTCTTTTGGACTAACAAATGCCCCCGCAGCTTTTATGCAGTTAATGAACAACATCTATAGGCCTTATTTAGACCAATTTATTGTGGTCTTTATCGATGATATATTGATCTATTCAAAAACTGAAGAAGATCATGAAGTGCATCTCAAGAAGGCATTATAGATATTGCGAGACAACAAGCTATATGCCAAATTCAGCAAATGCCAGTTCTGGCTTGAAGAAGTGTCCTTCTTAGGCCATGTCATATCAAAGAATGGAATTTCTGTTGACCCTGCGAAGGTCGAAGCTGTACAAAATTAGGGACGACCAACGAATGCAACGGAGATTCGAAGTTTCTTGGGTCTAGCTGGTTACTACCGGCGTTTTATTAAGGACTTCTCCAAGATTGCTGTCCCTCTTACCAGATTAACTCGCAAGGAAGTGCCTTATGAATGGAGTGAAGACTGTGAGAAGAGTTTCCTAACTTTGAAGGATCTCTTGACTACTGCTCCGGTCTTATCTCTACCAATTGAAGGAGAGAAGTACGAGGTATATACCGATGCATCTGGTATCGGCCTCGGATGTGTATTGATGCAGAATGGAAGAGTCATTGCATACTCTTCCCGGCAATTAAAGAAGCATGAAGAAAACTACCCTGTGCATGATTTGGAACTAGCCGCAGTGGTATTGGCTTTAAAGATCTGGAGGCACTATCTCTATGGAGAGCAATTCACCGTATACTCCGATCATAAAAGCCTTAAATATCTATTCTCCCAGAGGGAGCTGAGCATGCGACAAAGGCGTTGGCTTGAGTATCTCAAGGATTTCGACTTCACTATACAATATCATCCTGGTAAGGGTAATTCCGTAGCAGATGCCCTTAGTCGGAAGCCGAGAGCCCTAGTAACCAACTGTATGGTTCAAGAATGGAAGCTGCTGGAAAAATTCTCTGAACTCAATATAAGCATGGATGAGAATGACAGGTGTATTACTCTATCTCTCATAAGTGTACATCCGGATTTGCTAGCTGAAATCAAGAGGTTGCAAGAAGAAGATCCTACCCTAGTGGAAATAAAAGAAAAGCTGGACGAGAAATCTGGTTTCAAGTTGGCACTCGATGGCATATTATTATGTCATGAACGGACATGTGTACCAGACAGTCCTGAGCTGAAGAAGAGGATTCTTGAAGAAGCTCACCGATCGAGGTATACGATCCACCCTGGAGCCACTAAGATGTACCAAGACATAAAAAGAACCTTTTGGTGGCCCAATATGAAAAGGGAGATAGCAGACTTCGTGTCTAGATGCTTGACATGCCAACAGGTGAAGGCGGAACATCAGAAGCCCGCTGGAAGATTGCATCCACTAGATATCCCCAAGTGGAAATGGGAAGACATCGGCATGGACTTCATCATGGGTTTGCCCAGGTCTAGGGGCGGACATGATGGAATATGGGTAATCATCGATCGCCTTACTAAATCGGCTCATTTCTTGCCTATCAAGAGTCGATGGTTGATTGATGTTCTTGCTACCTTATATATCAAGGAGGTTACTAGATTGCATGGAATTCCTGTGTCTATAGTATCTGATCGAGACCCACGCTTTACTTCTCATTTTTGGAAGGGTCTACAACATTCTCTGGGAACGAAACTCAACTTTAGCACTGCTTTTCATCCCCAGACAGATGGTCAGACTGAAAGAACAAATCAGGTTGTTGAAGATATGTTAAGGGCATGTATTATAGATTTCGGCGGAAGCTGGCATGACCACTTACCCCTAGCCGAATTTGCCTACAATAACAGTTACCAAGCCAGTATCCAGATGGCACCTTTCGAGGCACTTTATGGCAGGAGTTGTCGATCTCCAATATGCTGGGATGAAGTCGGTGAAAGATAACTTCTAGGCCCAGATATGGTTAGAGATTTAACTGAAAAAAATACATCTTATTAGAGAGAGACTCAAGGTAGCTCAGTGCAGGCAAAAATCTTATGCTGATAACAGAAGGAGAGATTTAGAATTTCATGCGGGTGACCATGTATTTCTTAAGGTATCTCCCGGCCGAGGTATTAGAAGATTCGGTGTTAAGGGCAAGCTTACACCAAGGTTTATCGGTCCATTTGAAGTATTAGAAAGAGTGGGCGAGGTGGCTTACCGCATTGCCTTACCTCCTCAACTATCGGAAGTGCACAATGTATTCCATATTTCTATGCTGAAGAAGTATGTGCACGATCCTCTCCACGTCATCGATCACACTGACTTGGTGATACAGAAGGATCTCACCTATGAGCAAAGGCCAGTAAAGATTCTCGACCAAGAAATCCGAGTTCTAAGGAGCAAGATGATCCCTATGGTAAAAATCCAATGGAATCGATGCTCGGAGCAAGAAGCAACTTGGGAGACTGAGGAATCTATGAAGATAAGATACCCAGAACTATTTTAGTAGGCAAGTATCTTATACTTTCTACAGTATCCTTATGTAGTTGAATTTACCCTTTTACAATTGAATTTGGGGACCAAATTCTTTTAAGTAGGGGAGGGTGTAGCACCCCGTATAAAAAAAAAATTTAATAATATTTTTCAAATAAAAAAAATATTAGATAAATTCTATAGAAAGCTTAAGTAAGAAGTTGGAACACCTACCCGAGGTGTCAACACTTACGCGACACCTACGCGACACTTACGCGACACTTACCCAGAGTGTTGACAAAACTAAATTTAAACCATGGATTAAAACCTTAAACACTTGATTAACAAGATGATTAAACCAAAATAAGACTTAATTAATAATAAACACGAAGACAGAACCACAAGTGTCGACACCGACACAGGTGTCGACACACACAAAACATTGTGAACAATAGGTGTCGACACTAGTGTCGACACATACTGTAAACTTAATGAAAACAACGTACGTGAACCTCATGTGTCGACACCGGTGTCGACACAGGTGTCGACACACACAAACATTATAATATTAACGGTATATGTAAGCTGTAGAAGAATCTCATGTGTCGACACAGGTGTCGACACCGGTGTCGACACACAAAACATTGCAATATTAACTGTACAATAGAGATGAAAAATGAACAGGAAGTGTCGACACTAGTGTCGACACATGCAGTGAACTTAATGAAAAACACCGTAAAGCCTCTTAACAAGTGAAATAAAGTATGAACAATTTATGAACCTCCAATATACCTCTATTAACAGTATATATATAACACATGAATATGCAAGTGTGCATATATACACCCGACACCTTAAATATATATATATATATATATATATATATATATATATATATATATACTCCCGATAATTGTATATACAAAGCACCTTCATTATATATGTATATAAATTCATATATATACTTCCATTAATTGTATATACAAAACACCTTCATTATATATTGTTAGACACGAATATATATATATATATATAACTAATGTCTACACCTCCATTCTCACCGAATATATATAGAGAACAGAATACAATATAAAATGGACTCCTTCATTCTTACCGAGTATATATATATATATATATATATATATATATATATTTGTAGAATGAAATTATTTTTTTGTAAAAATCTAATTTTCACCACATTAGTTTATACATACTAAAAATTATCTCCAACATGTTAAAACTATTTCCAGTATTTTAAAAGTGACTTCCAATATGATAGAATTATTTTATACATACTGAGATATAAAAATTATTTTCAGCATGTTAAAATCTATTTAAAGCTATTTTTGTGCATATAAAACTTACTTTCCTATTAAATAAAGTAGTAAATTGATGCATGAAAATTACTTCCAGCATGATAACATTTCTTCCAGTATGGTAAAATTATTCCAGCATGTTATAATTATTTTTGGAATGTTATAGTTATTTTCAATGTATTAAAACTATTTTTCAGCATGATAATTCTATTTTCCTTTCAAATAATTAGCAAATAAATGTAGAAAAATAAATTTTTGCATGATAAAATTATGTTGTTACTAGAAAATTTTTGTAATCAGCATGGCAACCTTATATTATCATCCTATCCGTAAGTTAATTAATTTTAGCATGTTAATAATTAATTTTAGCATGTTAATAATTAATTTTCAGCATGTAAAAATTAAATCCAGCATGAAAAATTTATTTTTATCACCTTACCAGTAAAGTAACATATGAAACTCATTCTCAACATGTTAATATCATTTTTAGCAAGTTAGAACTATATTCAACATAAAAACTTATTTTCATAATTAATTTTTGATTATTATAATAAATCACCTTTTTGGCTAACTCATATATGTATATCGGACAGAATATATACATACCTATAACCTCCATTATATTAGACAGAATTCTATAATCGGATATATATATACATATACATATTGGATAAAAACAATATATATATATATAACTAATATCGACATTTGTGTCAACACCAACAAGTTAGTCTCAAACTCCTATTGTCATTAGCATGTATCGAACGTTACGGGTTTTACTCCTAGTTCGTCTCTACATAACGATACGCCTTGGATTCTATTCTATAATCCACCTTATATACATCCTACCGGCTCAATCCTTGAAATTCCATATTGGCTATAAATGAGAGTGGATGTCGACAAACACGACCAATGCTGTGCATATAGGGCCCGGTCTGGTCCTGGGAGGAGCACCCGAAGGTACTTGTGCCCATGGGAGTTTATTGACCACGGTGTTTGGCATTGCACCGGAGTACTTGCTTGCTAGACTTTAGGCATTCCACTCATTCTCGTGATATTACTTGATTGATTGACTTGAGACCCGCAGAAGGGTACAAGTGTTTACTTGAATGCATTATAAATAGTCAATTCCAGTTATACATGCTTGAAACTACTTTGCTTACTATTGCTAGCTTGATTAACATGTTGCTATTCCAGTTATTACTTCTCAGTTATCACTGGCCTGATGTCATTTGCTATCACTTGCTACTGATGCTTGAAATTGTGCAATCTATATACTCTCACTTTCTACTCCTATCGATTTTACGATTCTTTGATATCTATCTGTCTGCATGCATAGTTTACCTACATTAAATAAATGGGTAATTCACTTAAAGCATGTTAGAACTTGAGATGTAAATCCTACTGAGCGATTCGCTCATCTAGTTGTTTTCTAACCTTTTCACGTAGTTCGGATATCAGCCAGAACTCGGAAGGGAATGAGTCTGAGTGATGAGTGTAGAAATGGAGTTATCATGTTGTCTTGTTAATTGTGGTGTAGTAATTATGTCATTTGTATCCAGTTATGTCAGATGTCAGTTGTATTAGTCTAATTTATTAGAACTGTAATAAGGGCTTGAAGCCTAGTAGTCGGACTCGAGAAATGTGTGTAATTATCATTTGGTTAGTGGTAACAATTGTCATCTCGGATTATTTGTATTAATTTCAAGTTAAATCTTAGTTATTTGCGCACCCTATTAACTATCAAAATGAAGAATTCCATCGAATAGCTAGCTCGCTTTCATTCTATATAAAACTATCGCACCACGGGTATGCTTCCGCGCTCGGGACGTGACAGTTTCAAATTGTCCATTCCATTGGTATCAAATTGACATCACATTGCTCGCATGTATGTCATAGTACATTTGCATAAACTCTCAATGTGTGCTTGTGTGCTATTATATGCTATTCAACCCCATCCTTTGGCACTTCTATAGCCTTATCCCTTCTTGCTAAATAATGCTGCATTTGAGTCATTATTGGAGTGTTTCATGTCGTACACTCTGGGGGAGTTTATATTTCATAAGTGCATCTATTTAGGGGGAGCTGCACTATTATGTATTCATGATATTTTCGGTATACATGCTGAATTAAATTCGAACATTTCTTGCACAAAATGTGAAAATGAGTGTTAATGATAAGGATATATGAATTTCTTTTCAACACTCTTGAGATGTTAAACTTGCTGCATATATGTTGAAGAGACAGTTGAGGAAAAAGCTACTTACCCATCCTTGTTGAAAAATCTGAAATAAAAAGTGAAAGATAGAGCAATGCTCGTCTCACTGAGTAAATTGGGCACATGTCACCTGAGACGTAATGTGGTTAATATCTGAAAAATGTTGACTAGTATCTCTGTTCAAAATGAGGTGAAATAGTTCAGTATTCTAAGTAACCGGTGTTGTGTAGTGGACAGCGGATCTAGAGGGGAGGGGTGAATAGATCTGCCCCTCTTTTCGCAATGCAACCCACTTTAAAGCTAGATGATGAAATAAGCAGTGGAATATAACTAGCTTGACGATGAACACAAATGATTTGCTTGGCAAGATGATTACGCAATATAGATATTGAACCTAAGCATGCATCTAACATAAAGTAATCGCACAAGCAAACCACAACACACGAGATTTTAAGGTGGTTCGGACTGAATCTCTAGTCCTACGTCGACCCCTCACCAAATCCGGTGAGGCTTCACTAGTGCAGCACACCAAACCACAAATCGGAGAACCACCGACTGCCTTCCTACTAACCACCGGTAGGGACGTCAACATCGCAGATCGGACAACTTCCGATTGCCTTCCTACTAACCACCGGTAGGGACGTCAACACCGCAGATCGGACAACTTCCGATTGCCTTCCTACTAACCACCGGTAGGGACGATCTTCAGTTTGGATTGTTCAAATGAAATGAAGAAGAAAGAACAAATATCAAGCTATTCAAATAAGATATGAAATAAGCTCAAGAAGAAAAATCTTGTCTGAGATTGTTGGAGCTTGATTAGGATTCTTCTATGGATGTAGATCACCAATAGAGGCTTCTATCTTCTTCACAGAGCTCTCTTCTTGATTCAACAGCAATGGCTTCTTCTTCCTTGTGAGTTGTGCTTCCTTGAATCTGCTTGAGTTGATGAAGAGGAAGAAGGATGCAGTTCAGATCACCCTTGAGAGCCTTGATTGCTTTTTCTTCCTTGGAGGTTGAGATGGCTTCAGATCTGGACTTGAATCACCTTGGATGGATGAAGAACTTCCTCCCGAAACACTGTTCACGGAGGTGCTACAGTACCTCGAAAATGGCCTCCCTTGATCTCCCTTGAAGCCTTGAAGTGTTAGGGTTTCCAACCCCTCATGTGTTGGTTTTATAGACCTTGAATGGTCCTTGGACATCCTTCAGACCAGATCCACAATTTGTGGGTGATTAGGTGACTTTTGGATTAAAGAAATCTATGGAAAGAGGCTGGCCACGAGGAGGATTTCGAAGTCAAACATGGCTGCATCGGGGCTGGCGGTCGACCTGTGGCTTCTGGCGGTCGACCTCTACTGAAACATGCTGTAGACGGATGGTCCCTGGGATTTTCGGTCGACCGCTATGGGCTGGCGGTCGACCGCCAGCTGACAGACTTTCAAACTGGCAATCCCAGGCTAGGGCGGTCGACCGCCAGCTGGGCAGACCCCGATCCATCCCGGGTCGATCCGTTAGCCGCTTCAGCTCCGTCGCTTGTGTCCATTAGCAGCCTGTTCATGTCTGTAACTTCATCCTTGTTGGTCTAGAAAGTACCAACTGAATCTTTATCTTTTGACTCTCATCTTGTGTAGTGGCCTTGGCTATTTCAATGAAGCTTGTAGCTGTTGTATAGACTTTACATCAAGGCTTGGACGTGTAGACTTTGTGTGCATGTATGAACTCTGTACAGACTTTGCACCTTGAGCATGCATGAGTGGTGCGGACACCAGGGCGATCACGTGAAACGTCGGCGAACCGACGGTGCCATACGCGGAGCGCCAACTGGACTACATCGGCTTATCTTCAAAAGGGGGATAATTTGGCTTGAATTTGGACCTTTTTTGGCATTGAATTGGGCTTGTAAAGGGTATTGTATATGTAATTTGCTAATGGGATGGTTGTAAGGCTCCTAAAGGGCCAAATTGTTAAAGCCCCTTAAGCATTCCATAAGTAGAAATGGTCTTGGTCCATTTGTAATGGATCCATAAGCCATATGGGCTTCCTTCCTACATGGGTTCTCTAGATTGGATAATCTAGAGTGGGCTCTCTTCATTCATGGGCTTGGTTAAGCCATGGCCACATGTGGCCCATTCAAGGCCCAAGATTGGGGCGCCCCCTCTTTTAGCTTATTAGGCTAGGAATTGTGTTTTTTTGTATTTCTTCCACTTCCATTCACCACATAGATTAATGGATGGCTGCTGGTCAAGGTCTAATGGCTGCTAGCCTACCATATATGGCTGCCACCTACCTTTGAATTTCAAAGGGAGGAAGCTTCCCCTCCCCCTTGTCACCTTCCCCTCCCATCACAATCAAAGGGGTGCAGCCCCCTTCCCATTCCCCTTGCATCCATCGAACTCCCTTCCCCCCTACCCCTTCCATTTCCCTATAAGAAGGCATGTATAGTGTTTATGCTTAATAGAATGAATTTTTGTTAAGAGATAAGTGCATTAGAGAGTGATTCTCTTGGGAGTGATTCCCTGGTTGCAGTCCTGTGACGGGACAGTTCTAGGTCGTGTGACTCGACCTCATATCCCTCTTTTCTTCTCATCTTCTTCCTCCAAAAAATTTATCCGTCATACCTCTGCAAGTTAGCAAACTTTCCGCTTTAGTTTCACGTCAATCGGAGTTTGTGAGCAACGGTGGCTATTTTTCTCGTGGAGGCGCGCAGATCTGCCCCAGATTGCTGCCCAGATCTAAAGATGACTGTGTATTGAATTCTTCAGCCCAACCCAGACGCCATCTGAAGTTGGTGCCTGAAGAGCAATCGTAGTAGTTCAAGTCTTCTTCGTGTTTTCGCTGGTTTCGCCTCGATCCGTGACCGGTGATGATCATGACGGCAGTTCTCGTGGGATCGCGCGGGCTGGTCTGAGCAGTCCCGACTGAGAACTAGAATCAACTTTCAGAGCCTGACCCGCTTCGTACGGCCAAGATCCATGTGAGGGATCTTCAGAGTATTTCTTCCTCTGTACGTCGCCTACCATCTCCCATAAGGAACGCCCCGATACGACATCGGCAACCATTTTCCCAACATTTTACCGTGTTTCTGTGCAGTTCTATGAGCACAAAACCAGAACCTCAGAAGATTCATCACTGCGCCCAGATCTGAAGGCATCTGTTCGCGATCTTTGGAGTGTAGATACTACATCCAGTCGCCGATATTCTCCAACAAACGGCGCTCCGATCGGGCATCGGATCCAGCCGTACCAGCCTCCGCAAGCTCGCTGCGCAGGGTGACCAGCGCGGGCAAAATCGGGTCGGCTTTCCGTCGGCGTACCCGAGCGGCTCCGGCACGCGTTCCTCGCCTCCTGCGAGTGTGGCCCGTCAACCCGGGTTCCAGCAACCCCAAAGTTATTGATTGTAGCCCGATACATTCCTGTGTGGAGTGGGCCAAGCTTCTGACATTGTAAAGTTAATCTTGTGTGTATTGGGGTTGTTCGGAAATCGGCCGGGAATTCTTCCCCACGACTAGTCGTGGAGGTACGTGCTCGTTCCGATCCTTACATTTGCTATTTAGTATGCTTTCTATATTGCTACGTTTGTGAGAATAAGGCCAATAGCTAGTTTCAAATTCACCGCGATTGTGAGTTGTGAGCGCCCGTTCCGTGGCTCCAATCGAGCACCGAGCGCGAATTAGCACCCTAGGCGACGGTGGTTTCTTAATCGCCGTGATCCCCACGTTTCTTTCGCAAGGGACGATCGTCGGGCTCAAGAGAGTCGCTGTTGAGAGACGCCTCCACCCGGAGAATACCACGGTGGTCAGCCGCTCGTCTTGCCTTAGTATGCTAGTGCTGGCCGCACACGAGTCGGTCATCCGTCCCGCATCAAATTGGTATCAGAGCGTCGTTCAAGTCTAGTGTCATTTAAGTCCAAGGTTGCATTTGCATTCCTCTACTCGGTATATCAAAAGGTGCGACACGAACGTTAGGCTACGCCTATCGGGAAGGCCGCACACTTGCGCGAGTGATCTTCGGATCGCTTAGCTCCGCCGCGTACCGAATAGTGGGTTAAGTCTAGGTTCCTAGTTAGTGCATTCCAACATCGTCATGTCTAAGTGTGTAGCCGAGTCTCATGCCAACTTTGCATTAGTATTTTGGGGTCGTGTCTAGTGTCTTGTCCAAGTGTCGGCATGTCTAACATGAAGTTCTCCAACTTCCCATGGATTCCCGATCGCCCAGGCGATATGACCGTTGGCCCACCCATGGGCTTGGCAACCATTCTCTCCGCTTCTGTAGGCCTGAAGCCTCAGATTTTTTTGGCTCCAATGACCCGGGCATCTACCTCAAGTGGGAGGCCACCATGAACACCTACTTTGATTGTTATACTATGTCCGAGGCAATACAATTCTCTTTCGCCAAAGAGCGGCTTCTTCATGAGGCTGCCGAAAAGTGGGTTACATCGAAAGAATGAGAGAGGTTAGGGGGAATGGCCCATCGCGTCATGGTGGGATATGAAGAGAGAGCTTAGGAAGGTCTACGTGCCCCAACCGGCCCCACCCAATCACTTCCAACCAAGTGGGTTCTAGTCGGAGGCAAAGAGTCCCACACGTAGATGAGCCAAGACCCAATCCTAGGACGGTTGACTACGGGCGAGTCCATCATGATATCCCTATTCCAACCCACTCCGTTGCCGAACTTATGCAATTGATTTTGGACCGGTTGGATGGGGTGGATAGGACACGTACTCCTAGTGATGTACTCCTACCCGAGCCTAAGGAGGTCATCGCCGGTAGTCTTAACCCGGCCCCATCAACGGGGTCCCCAAGCCCTCTCCTCATTATGGAGATCCCTCCTTCATCACCCGTGAGTGCTCCATTGCCATCCTCTCCTTCCGAACTTCATTCGAAGCCGTCTTGTTTGGAGCCACCTCCGCCCGAGCCACCCGTGTTTCTTACGAGAATACTTTTCATCGCCGAGCCACTCCTTAGCTGGCTCAAATATGGCTTGGTCCCACCTCCCTTCCTGTCCATGGACCCCACACTACCTCTAATGCCAAGCAATTCATTTCACATCACCTTCCGGTCTAGTCACTATGTGGATTCATTAGATGACCTTCTTAAAGGGTTAGACCGGCAGTTGGCATTTACGCACTTGCTGGTCCCAGGCTTTGACCGACCCACAAGTCGTAGCTTCACCCATTCCACCTTAGGGTCCATTACCTCTGTGTACACCGTGGGTCATGTTACCACGGAGGTTCTTCTACTCCTCCTGCAACCGATCGAGCCCGACTTCACTCCTTTTATCCCGAGGGAGGATCCCTATCTTCTATACACTGTCCCATCTACCACGATGGATGGAGGTGACCATCACCTTCATGAATTTCAAACATGGGACTATGTAATGGAGGAACCGGGGGGTCATACATTCTTTGACCCATTCGACCCCTTCTCTAGTGGGCCTCGTGCTCCACCACTTCCCCTCTACTTTGTCAAGGAAGTCCCCTACCACTCTCTTCCCACTCGGGCCAATCAAATTCCACTTAGCAATAGGTCCGATTATTGGGAAGCATGGCATGCCTTACCTACATGTAATGGTGATGAACCTCTTAGCCCACCCACACCCACATCTGATAGGAAGTCCTTGCATGCATGGTGTCTTTTTGGGTGTCTAGGAGTACATCATCCTACCTACCTTTGGTTGCATCTAGTGTATGCATGGCACACATTTGGGTGTCCTGGTCCGCCATCGTCCATGCGTAGGTCAGACTAGACATAGGTTTGTCTAAGGTCATGTGTGTGTGTTTGTTTGTCTCCCACGTTGTTCTCTTTCATGTATATGGTTTGCATTAAGTCGTGTCAATAAAAGGCCAGTCAAAGCACGCATAAGGAGGTAGCAAATGCATGCTACATATCCGTGGATTCAAATGGAGAGTACATCTAGATCAGGGTCATACCTGACAGGTTTTCGCCCGGAGACCGAAAGCCACTCTAAGTCCACGATCCCCACCCTTTCCGGGTTAAGAAACAAGTGGGTCCGAAAGCGTACGATATTGAACTACCGAACGACAATGGTGTCAATTCGACGTTCCATGTTTCCTCTGGTAGCATATTGGAACCCGCGGTGATCCCTAGTGAGTCTCGAGCTTTATCTTTCTATTGGGAGTGACCCCTCACCCGAGAGTCCACCTTTCCAGCCTCAACGCATGTATATAGATTGTATACTGGATGAGTAGGTGATCACCACAAGGAATGGCGCATACCCACACGTCCTAGTGCGTTGGCTAGGATGCCCCACGA
Source organism: Amorphophallus konjac (assembly GCA_022559845.1). Classification (NCBI taxonomy): domain Eukaryota; kingdom Viridiplantae; phylum Streptophyta; class Magnoliopsida; order Alismatales; family Araceae; genus Amorphophallus; species Amorphophallus konjac. Next base: position 432,216,948 of record CM040120.1, on the reverse strand, counting down.
TGACCAACGCCTTGATCACATGCGGAGAGCGCAAGCTTCGGGACCCTTACTCGACGGGGTCGAGTTCCTCCCACCCGGGGAGAATTGGTGCGGACACCAGGGCGATCACGTAACACGTCGGCGAACCGACGGTGCCATACGCGGAGCGCCAAGTGCACTACATCGGCTTATCTTCAAAAGGGGGATAATTTGGCTTGAATTTGGACCTTTTTTGGCATTAAATTGGGCTTGTAAAGGGTATTGTATATGTAATTTGCTAATGGGCTGGTTGTAAGGCTCCTAAAGGGCCAATTTGTTAAAGCCCCTTAAGCATTCCATAAGTAGAAATGGCCTTGGTCCATTTGTAATGGATCCATAAGCCATATGGGCTTTCTTCCTACATGGGTTCTCTAGATTGGATAATCTAGAGTGGGCTCTCTTCATTCATGGGCTTGGTTAAGCCATGGCCACATGTGGCCCATTCAAGGCCCAAGATTGGGGCGCCCCCTCTTTTAGCTTATTAGGCTAGGAATTGTGTTTTTTTGTATTTCTTCCACTTCCATTCACCACATGGATTAATGGATGGCTGCTGGTCAAGGTCTAATGGCTGCTAGCCTACCATATATGGCTGCCACCTACCTTTGAATTTCAAAGGGAGGAAGCTTCCCCTCCCCCTTGTCACCTTCCCCTCCCATCACAATCAAAGGGGTGCAGCCCCCTTCCCATTCCCCTTGCATCCATCGAACTCCCTTCCCCCCTACCCCTTCCATTTCCCTATAAGAAGGCATGTATAGTGTTTATGCTTAATAGAATGAATTTTTGTTAAGAGATAAGTGCATTAGAGAGTGATTCTCTTGGGAGTGATTCCCTGGTTGCAGTCCTGTGACGGGACAGTTCTAGGTCGTGTGACTCGGCCTCATATCCCTCTTCTATTCTCATCTTCTTCTTCCAAAACATTTATCTGTGATACCTCTGCAAGTTAGCAAACTTTCAGCTTTGGTTTCACGTCGATCGGAGTTCATGATCAACAGTGGCGATTTTTATCGTGGAGACGCGCAGATCTGCCCCAGATTGCTGCCCAGATCTGAAGATGACTGTGTATTGAATTCTTCAGCCTAACCCCGACGCCATCTGAAGTTGGTTCTTGAAGCGAAATCGTAGTAGTTCAAGTCCTCTTCGTGTTGCCGCTGGTTTTGCCTCGATCCGTGACCGGTGCTGATCGTGACGGCAGTTCTCGTGGGATCGCGCGGGCTGGTCTGAGCAGTCCCGGCTGAGAACTAGAATCAACTTTCAGAGCCTTCCCCGCTTCGTTCGGCCAAGATCCGTGTGAGGGATCTTCAGAGTATTTCTTCCTCTGGACGTCGCCTGCCATCTCCCACAAGGAACGCCCCAATCCGACATTGGCAACCATTTTCCCAATATTTTACCGTGTTTCTGTGCAATTCTGTGAGCACAAAACCAGAACCTCAGAAGATTCGTCACTGCGCCAAGATCTGAAGGCATCTGTTCGCGATCTTTGAAGTGAAGATACTACATTTAGTCGCCGACATTCTCCAACAAACGGCGCTCCGATCGGGAATCGGATCCAGCCGTACCAGCCTCCGCAAGCTCGCTGCGCAGGGTGACCTGCGCGGGCAGAACCGGGTCGGCTTTCCGTCGGCGTACCCGAGCGGCTCCGGCACGCGTTCCTCGCCTCCTGCGAGTGTGGCCCGTCAACCCGGGTTCCAGCAACCCCAAAGTTATTGATTGTAGCCCGATACCTCCCTGTGTGGAGTGGGCCAAGCTTCTGACATTGTAAAGTTAATCTTGTGTGTATTGGGGTTGTTCGGAAATCGGCCGGGAATTCTTCCCCACGACTAGTCGTGGAGGTACGTGCTCATTCCGATCCTTACATTTGCTGTTTAGTATGCTTTCTATATTGCTGCGTTTGTGAGAATAAGGCCGATAGCTAGTTTCAAATTCACCGCGATTGTGAGTTGTGAGCACTCGTTCCGTGGCTCCAATCGAGCACCGAGCGCGAATTAGCACCCTAGGCGACGGTGGTTTCTTAATCGCCGCGATCCCCACGTTTCCCTCACAAGGGACGATCGTCGGGCTCAAGAGAGTCGCTGTTGAGAGACGTCTCCACCCGGGGAATACCACGGTGGTCAGCCGCCCGTCTTGCCTTAGTATGCTAGTGCTGGCCGCACACGAGTCGGTCGTACGTCTTAGCCCGAGTCGGTCATCCGTCCCGCATCAATGAGCCTGTATAGACTTGCTTCATGAACGTACAGACTTGGTAACTTGATGCACGAACACAACAGAACGCAATGTATAGACTTTGCGTGTGAAGTAGCCGGCCAATGTATAGACTTGTGTTGCAGCCATCAACCAACGTACAGACTTGGAGTTGTGCTAGCAGCCAACGTACAGACTTTGTCTTGTGCAACGTACAGACTTTGTTTTGTGCATGCAGCCAACGTATAGACTTCATCTGCAGCAACGTACAGACTTCGTGTTGTGCAACGTACAGACTTTGAGTTGTGCATGCAGCCAACGTACAGACTTCATCTGCAGTAACGTATAGACTTCATCTGCCGCAACGTACAGACTTTGAGTTGTGCATGCATCCAACGTACAGACTTCATCTACAGCAACATATAGACTTTGTGTGCAGCAACGTATAGACTTCGAGTTGTGCTAGGCAGCCAACGTACAGACTTCATGTTCAGCAACGTACAGACTTTGTCCAACGTATAGACTTCGTCCAATGTATAGACTTTATCCAACGCATAGACTTTGTCCAACGTACAGACTTAGTCCAACGTATAGACTTTGTCCAATGTACAGACTTTATCCAACGTATAGACTTTGTCCAACGTATAGACTTTGTCCATCATACAGACTTTATCCAACGTATAGACTTTGTCCAACGTATAGACTTCGTCCAATGTACATACTTTGTCCAACGTATAGAATCTGTCCAACGTATAGACTTGGAATGCAGTGCACATGCCCGCAACCTGTTCGATGAAATGACAAACTGCTTAAACAGATACACAATGACATCATATGCAAACACAATGTGACTTATAGTAGTTGCTATCATCAAAACCATAATAGTAATCATGGTGCACATGTGTTCAAAATTCTCCCCCTTTTTGATGATGGCAACACTGTGAGTCATTATATGGCAGAAATAGCCAAGATGGCAAAGTGTATGATATATGTAACATATGCAGCTCAAGATCCAAGATAGTAATAGCATGTGAATGCAATTATGAATGCAGATATGAATGCTATGCATTGGATACACAAATGAGATGCACAAAGTGAATCTCCCCCGTACACCATTCACTCATCCATAGCTCTTACATCCATAGCTCTTACAAAGGACTCACACAAAGAATTCTCCCCCTTTGCCAACAGCAAAAAGGAAGGATAAAGTAGAGTATGTGACAAAGGTCGGTGAGACCAGAGGTGAAGGAGAGGGAAGAGCAAGCCATAATATTCAAACCTGAAACATATCGCGAGCAACATGTACGGGTCAAAGCTAAAGAAATCCGATATCATCAACAGAGTTCGAAGAGCATCTGCATCGAAGATTTAATAGAAATGAACCAAAGGTGCATATCATTGCAATGTTTAACCTTCCCTTGTCTTATATATCCATATTCAATAACTGCTAAGGGAATAACACAAAAACTAGTATTGAGACTAAACAGACATGAGTAGAGCATGGAATGTTATGATCGCAGCAAATGTAATTTTTAGTATTTTTTGCATTTGAAGGCACAAGACTCATATTTTACGAGCAATCAAGTCTAGTACATGCCTCCTAGCCATAAGAATACACGTTGTTTAGACGCCAGTATTCCTAGATATTTGGTAAGACTGACTATGATGCTTCAAAATGAACAGAGATAGCAAAGTCACGTCATGACATATCCAAACTCATTTCTGTGATGGGAAGATATGTTTCTCAGTGATTATGCCATTGATCTGCCTAGAGGCAAAATGTATTAAGACAGAGATAATAGGGGCACATCATGACATGTCATTCGTCACTTGATTTGATGACGGGACATATTTCTCTGTATAACAATATCATTACTCTGTCAAATTTATTTTTCAAGAATTCCAGCTCATCAAGATGTTTAACACCAATACTAAGCTCTAGAGTATCACCAAGATTGTCATGAAATTTGGATTTTCAGATACCAGGATAGTCATTCAAAGCATAATATGCAGTCTCTAGTTAAGGTCTATTAAAACCAAGAACATAGATGATTTCAGAACCAATATTTCAGAACTTCAAGGAAATCATTAAATCTGAATCGATTTCATTGAATGGATAATCATCAGGGGACATAATAGAAAGCTCTTACTCCATATGTCCATCTGTCTCATGAACGGTATTGTCAAACTGGAAGCCAGTGAAGTTCATATTGCAAGAGATAAGAAAAGCAACAAAACTCCCCCTAAAGATATGCAGAGAATGCACTCAAGGAGTTATGTTTGCAAGCAAATGTAAGGACAAATGTCAAGGAGTGAGAGAGTAGAACCATGTAGGGGTTGACCTGATCAAACATGAATTTGGCAGGCATGAAATGCATGACCCAACACATGGTTGTACATTTATTAAATGCAACAGAATGAAAATAAAATATATGCATGAATGCAGCAAAGTGACAACTCCCCCTTACTATATGGCCTATATGCGACAATGACTCATGGTACTTGGCGGAGGTGAAACCTCACGCATATTGAGTGTGTCTAGGCAAGCATAACCGGCCTTTCCATACATCAACATTTGATATACCATGGCCATGCAAGAATGATGCTACACAAACCATGCAATACGACACATATGCAAAATGACACATTGACATATAAACAATGCATGAACACACCAATCTACAAAAACACACAACTAAATTGAACATGATCATCATTTCAATTTTTAGTGGCCTATGGTCGGCAAAGACCAAGCTCCCTTCTGAGTGTTGAAAACTTGTCATTACACGAGGGCTTGGTGAAAATATCAGCAATTTGATTTAGAGTATCAACAAAATGTAGTTCAAAATTTTTCTTACTGAGCTCGTCTCTAATGAAGTGATGCCTAATCTCAATATGCTTAGTCCTAGAGTGCTAGACTGGATTTTTTGCAAGGTTGATAGCACTAGTGTTATCACACAGAATCGAGACACAACCAAGATCCACCAAGTAGTCTTGGAGTTGGTGTTTAATCCACAACACTAGGGTGCCATAGCTCCCCGCAGTAACATATTCTACCTCCGCGGTTGAGAGGGCAACCGAGTGTTATTTCTTGGAGGCCCAAGAAACTAAACACCCGCCTAGAAACTGGCAATAGCCACTAGTGCTCTTACGATCCAGCTTGCATCCAGCGTAATCCGCATCAGAATAAGATATAAGAGATAAATTACATGATGACGGATACCACAATCCCAAATCTTGAGTGCCGGTAAGATATCGAAGGATACGTTTGACGGCAGTCAAATGAGATTCTCTAGGACTAGCTTGAAATGTAGCACAAAGGCATACACTAAACTGGATATCTGGTCGGGATGCAGTCAAATAAAGTAAAGAACCAATCATACCTCTATAGACCTTTGCATCCACTAATTTACCATTTTCATCTGAATCCAGTGATGTTGTGGTGCTCATAAGAGTTGCAATGATTTTATTGTTTGCCATGTCAAATCTTTTCATCAGCTCCTTGATGTATTTGGATTGATTTATGAAGCACCCATCTTCTCCTTGGTTGACCTACAAACCGAGAAAGAATTGAAGTTCTCCCATTAGGCTCATCTCAAATTCGCTAGTCATGAGGTTAGCAGATTCCTTACACATTTCAGATTTTGTAGAACCAAACACAATGTCATCAACATAAATTTGAACAATCAAGATGTTCTTACCTTACTTCTTGGTGAAAAGTGTTTGATCTACTTTACCTCGTGTGTACCCTTTTTCAATGAGGAATGAACTTAGTCTCTCATACCAAGCTCTTGGTGCTTGCTTAAGTCCATAAAGCGCCTTGTCTAGCTTGTAGATAAAATCTGCATGGTTAGAATTCTCAAAGCCAGGGGGCTGCTCAACATAGACTTCTTCTTTGATCAAGCCATTCAAGAAAGCACTTTTTACATCCATTTGATAAAGCTTTATTCTAAGGGAGCATGCAAAGGCAAGTAAAATTCTGATGGCTTCGAGTCTAGCAATTGGGACATAAGATTCATCAAAGTCTACCCCAAACTCTTGATTATACCCTTGAGTCACCAATCTAACCTTATTTCTTATTATCTTGCCATCCTCACTTAGTTTGTTCCTAAAAACCCACTTAGTGCCTATGACAGATTGTGATGAAGGTCTAGGAACAAGATGCCAAACTTTGTTTCTTTCAAACTGGTTTAACTCGTCTTGCATGAAATTTATCCAATTTTCATCTTTTAATGCTTCATCAAAATTTTTGGGTTCAAGCTGAGAGACAAGAGCAAGTTGATCTAGTTCTTCCATAATTCTAAAATGTGACATTGTTCTAGGTGGGTCATTCAAGCTTCCAATGACATTTTCTAAGGGATGATCCTTAAGAATTCTAATGTTTATAGAATCGTTACCTTCTCCTAGAGCTTGATCCCTTGCATTGCTTGAATCAGCTAGGTCACCATCTTCTTTTATTTCTTTATGTGGAGGATCACTCTTGTCCTTTATGCTTACAAATTCCCCATTTTCATCATTTTTCCTGCCAGAGTTATCATTGTTAGAATCATGATATTCATCAAAGAAAATATGGGATGATTCTTCCACAGTTTGACTCTTAATGTTATAAATTCTATAAGTCCTAGATCTATTTGAATATCCAAGAAATATACATTCATCGCTCTTGGGCTCGAATTTATCTAAATCTCTTTTGTCATTATTGTGGATGAAGCATTTAGATCCAAACACTTTCATATGTGAGAGAGAGGGCTTTTTACCTTTCAGCAACTCATAAGGAGTCTTTTTGGTGTGTGGCCTTACCATAGAGCGGTTGATAATGTAACATGTCGAGTTTACCGCTTCAGCCCAAAACCTCCTTGGAAGTTGCCGTTCAGTAAGCATGGTTCTTGCCATCTCTACAAGTGTTCGGTTTCTCCTTTCAACTACACTGTTTTGCTCTGGGGTTCTTGGTGAGGAAAATCGGTGTGAAATGCCTTCAGCCCTGCAAAGATTATAGAAATCAGCATTTTTAAATTCACCACCATGATCAGATTGAATCTTGGAAATTTTAAACTCACCGTCCTGCTTTATCTTCATGTAGAGTGCCTGAAACTCATCAAAAACATCATTTTTGTGTGTGAGAAAGAAAACCCATGTGAACCTAGAAAAGTCATCCACCAAGACATATCCATATTTTCTACCACTTAAGCTAGCAGTTCTTTTTTTTTTTGGAAAGCCATGCCTAGGACTGAATAGGAGAGTGCACCCCTTACCAGAGGTAAAGGGAGTAGCCACTCCACCATCCAGACCTAAGAGGTAAAATTTATTGATAGTTGGGAAAATAAATTTACATCAGTCGGATGCTAGGCATTCCTAGCTTGTCCAATCGAGCTGCACCTTTGATAACATGAGGCAACTCATGAGAAGCGAAAAAAGAATTACATTTGGTGCTACATGCTAAAGATGCCAGTGAGTCAGCAACTGTATTGGCTTCTCTGAATATGTGGGAGAACTTGTCAGCAGAATTGGTCATGCGCCAGATATCTCTAACATAAGGGAGGATGATCCATGGGCAAGGATTTTTCCTGGTGATTGTCTGAATTAATATCTTGGAATCACATTCAATAGTAGCAGGCCGATCAGGGATAGTTTGAAGATATTGAAGACCATCATTTAATGCCCTTGCTTCTGCTATAAGGCTATTGGAATTGCCATAATAATGTGAGAATGCTAGAAGGACATTTCCATCAGGGTCACAGATGACGCCACCACCGCCCGAAATACCATTAGCTTTACAAGCACCATCAGTGTTCAATTTGATGAACGGCCATGGAGGGCATTACCACTTTATAAGCATTGGACGTGGGCAGTCTCTAACTGCAACATGAATATCAAATTCTCCCAGGATGCTCCGATTTCTGTTAGAGTTTTTCTTGAGGCCTGATAGTGCTATGACTTCCTTTGCTTGTGCAATGATTTTGTGGAGTACCGCATGTTTTGCTATATTTCTTCCTTCATGTTTAGACATATTTCTGGAAATCCAAATTTCCCACAGTCCATACCCAATGATGGCTAGGGTGAAGCAATCCAGTTTGGACTGTCGGCTAAGGGACTTAATTGTATTTAATATAAGATCATCGGTAGTTCTACCATGAATGTGCAAACCTTGGGATTGAAGGGCCGACCAAATGAAAGAGGCAATGTCACTGGAAATGAATAAGTGGTTGGTAGATTCCTCTGAGGGGCTGTTGCAGCAGTGGCATTTAGAGCAAATAGATGTTGTGTAGTGGACAGCGGATCTAGAGGGGAGGGGTGAATAGATCAGCCCCACTTTTCACAATACGGCCCTCTAAACAGCTAGTTAAAATGAATTGCAGCGGAATAGAAACTAGCTTCCAAGAATGCTATGATTCACTTAGCAAGATAAGCAAGATATATAATAATTCGATCCTAAGCATGCACCTAGAACGATTCAATCACACAAGCAAACCACACTAGACAGGATTTTTAAGGTGGTTCGGACTGAATCTTCAGCCCTACGTCCACCCCTCACCAAAACCCGGTGAGGCTTCACTTGTGCAGCGCACAGAATCGCAAATCGGAAACCACCGATTGCCTTCCTACTCACCACCTGGTAGGGACGTCAACCGCAAATTGGAACACCCTCCAATTGCCTTCCTACTAACCACCGGTAGGGATGAATCACACTTTCAATGTTTAAACAATAATGAAAATGAAACAAATGTGAAGGAACTAAAACAAGAGATTGAGTTATGAGTGAAAATGAATTGGTCCTTGTATGGAATGTTGATCAGCAACAAGGCTCCTCTTGGCTTCAACTCAATCTTCTTGATTCACCCTTGATTGGATGAATGTTCTTCACGGAGTACTGTTCACGTGAACAGTACCTCTTCCTTCAATTCTTCTTTCTTGATCTTCTCTTTGAACTTCTTTGAATGAATGAAGGAGATGATGAAGCTACCTTGAATCTTGATTGCTTCTTTAGCTTCTAGGAGTTTGAATGCTTGAAATATCACCTTGAATGAACTTGAAAGAACTTGAATGGATGAAGATGATTTCCCTTGATAGTGAGCTTCAATGGATCCCCTTGAGATGATGAAGAGGATGGAGGATGCAGCTTTCTCTTCTCTTGACCTTGATCTTGATCTCCACTTGAAGAGCTTGAACACTTGAGGATGAAGACCTTCTTCACGGAGTACTGTTCACTGCTACAGTGCTCCGAATTCCTCTCCCTTGAACACACTCTAGCAGCCTCCCTTGTAACCCCTTCAAGCATTAGGTTTTCCATCCCCTCAAGTGTTGGTTTTATAACCCTTGAATGGTCTATAGATGCCCCCTAGACCAGATCCACAAATCATGGAAGATTAGGTAAGATTTGATTAAACAAATCCATGGAAAGGGGCTAGCCACGAGGTTGATTTCGAAGTCAAACAAGGCTGCATCGGGGCTGGCGGTCGACCGGAATTCATGGGCCGGTCGACCAGAACCTGCTGCAGCCAGCACGTTTCGGCTCTGGCAAAACCGGTCGACCGGACGCCTGGGGGCGGTCGACCGAAACCTGTAACAATGTCATCATTTCGGTTCTGGGAAAACCGGTCGACCGGAAAAGTAGGGGCGGTCGACCGAAATCTGTAATTCTGGGAGTGTTTCGTTTCTGGAAGAACCGGTCGACCGGAAAGGCAGGGGCGGTCGACCGAAACCTGTAAAACGTGGAATTCTTAGGCTCTGGCAAATCTGGTCGACCGGCCAAGGTGTGTAGGTCGACCGGAAACACCTATACCTGTAAAAATGAAGTGTTAGACCAATGAAACATGTTCATAAGTCAAGATAATCATGTCCTCATCAATGTCATGTATTGGGATTGAAATCAACATAGAATATGCTTTGAGCATTTCTAAATTTTGTTCCGGGGGCTCCGCCCCCGGAAACCCCCGCAAGGGGCGCTGCCCCCTTGACCCCCGCGACCTGACCGCGCAGGTCGATCCGCGTGCGAGGGCGCAACATTGAGCTTTGACGTTCGCCATTTTCACTTGATTCCTTGTCCATTCATTGGCGCACCTGTCATGAACAAAAACATCACATATGTCAATCACATGAAAGTGAAAAACATCAATGACTAATAGTGTTTAGCCATTATCAAAACCAAGAATACTACAGAACTCATATGACCATAGAATGATGTCGAATGACCCAAGTGACCATATGAACTCAAATGACCATAGGGGCACAACAATAGAGACATCAATAGCCTTTATTCTTTCATCAATGGGGATGCAGTGGTGCATGATTTTCCATAAGTGAATAGAGAGTTTGGTCGGCAGCCAGTTGAACCATAGGTTATTCCATTTAGAGGTATGCTGTTGGGCATGGGCAGAAAGAGCTTTCTTGCAAACAGAGGAGACAATACATTCACCTGTGGATGACAAACTCCAAATTTCTTGGTCTTTATCTTCTGAGAGAATAGTGTTCTGGATAGCAGTCATAATGTCATGAGGGAGATATCTGCTAAGAAGGTTATGAAGGTCATTGCTATGCTACATATAATATTGTTTAACTGATATATTGTAGTTTGGAATCAACTCATCAAGAATAAATGAAGCCATAGTTTGGTTTCCGAGCCAAATGTCATTCCAGAAATTTGTGTTGTTACCATCACCCAGAATTATTAATCTGTGCTTGACAATTAGTTCTTTGGCATGTAGCCAGGATTTTCGAGTGAAACCCTTCATATTTTTGAACTGAACAACAGAGATATGATTGCCTCGGAAGTACTTTGCTCTGAAATAATCTGCCCACAGTGAATCAGCATGGATGGCTCTCCAGAGCATCTTAACCCTTAAAGCTATCTCCATCTGTCTAAGGGACATAATACCCAATCCACCCTGCGGTATAGGCTTGCATATTGTGGTCCAGGATTTCCAATGCCTCTTGTTTCCCATGGGGGAAGATCCCCAAAGGAAGTTAGCAAAACTTCTTTCCAGTGCATTGTGATTGCCCACATGAAGTGAGGAAGAGGCCAGGTAATAAATGGGGATGGTCGTCAGAACATGTTTAATTAAACACAACTTAGCACCTTGGGAAAGGACCTTGGCCGACCAACCATGCAGCTTTTTCTGGATAGTGGAGAGTATACCAGCAAAGTGTATTTTTTTTCCTGCCAATGATTAGAGGGAATCCCAAATATTTGTGGGGGAAGGTATGTTTGGAGAAACCTGTCAAGTCATGTAATTTGTTGGCCACAGAATCTTTTGCATTGGTGTGTAAGAAATAGCCACTTTTACCAATGCTTATTAGTTGACCAGAAGCCTGTTCATAGGTTTTCAGAAGATGGAGTAAATTCCTGACAGAGTTAGCTGATGCTTTAGTGAAGATGAGGGTGTCATCTGCAAAAAGCAAATGGGAAATGGTGGGGCAGCCTCTAGGACCCATAAACCATTCCACCGCACCTTTAGTGAAGGCATCATGCAGGCATCTGCTGAGGACTTCTTCTGCAATAATAAAAAGGGCAGGGGCAATGGGATCCCCTTGCCGAATTCCTCTAGAAGATTTAAAAAACCCTGCAGAATCACCATTGAGTAGAACCGAAAACCAGCAGTTGCTAATCATATTGTGTATAAGCTAGCATTTCTGGTTGGGCCAAATAGGTCCATATGAATTAGCTCGAGTGGTTTGGATGATGTATTTTCATATCTTCCTTTGAAAGATTTTCTTATTTGTTTACCTAGGGCACATGCATCACACAACATGTTTTCTTGTTTAAATGATAATTCAGGCAACCCTTTCACCATTGAATGCTTTAACAGTTTACGTAAGACATTGTAGCTAGCATGTCCTAGTCTACGATGCCATAACCAAGTAATTTCAGATTTTGGTGCAGCAAGAAAAAGATTTAAATGAGCAGGATCATCTAATTCAATCAGGTAAACATTGTTGACTCTCTTACTAGAAAATTTTACCTTGTCAGATTTTGGTTCAAGAATTCTGCATTCATGAGAGTCAAACAACACTTTGTGACCCTTATCACACAATTGACTTATACTAAGCAAGTTGTATTTCAAACCTTCAACTAGCAGCACGTTACAAATGGAGTTGGAGAGATTCTTACCTACATTACCTGTTCCAATGATTTTTCCCTTGTTGTTCCCTCCAAATGTGACGTATCCTCCTTCCTTTTCTTCCAAGAGATAAAATTTTGATTTGTCTCCAGTCATGTGTCTTGAACAGCCGCTATCAAGGTACCACCTGTTATACATGGCTGCAAGACACTCCTGCACAAGTAATTGAGCAATTGTGTTTGGAACCCAACCAAATTTAGGTCCCATCAAACTCTTCAGACTTTTAAAACATGAAACCATTTCTTTTGGAATCCAGACCTTCCTAACATTCATGTTTTATTTGCTTAGAGCAGGGATTTGATTTTTCTTTTCAATCTTGACATTCATTTTCTGTTTGGAGGCTCTTAGTTGGAGTTTGTGGAAGTTTGATGAAGTTTACTTCTTAAGCCATTGAGGCGGTCGGTTGGTTTTGGGTTGAAAGTGATTGTTTTGCCACCTAGGAAATTGATGAACACAGAAATCACAATTGTCCCAAAAATATATTGATGCTGGCCTATATGAGTGTGCAATCCAATTGTAGTGAAATCTGGAAGGTTGAGCGGGCAATTGCCAAGGAGTTGTTGACCTATGCTGCGGGGAAGGTCGACCTTTCTTAGGTTTTTGGACAGGCTTTTTGGGAATGTTGGTGACTGCCTCTTCAATCTTTTCTTTCCCTTTCTCCTTTTGTTTTTGCTGGTTTTGTGTGGGAGTTGTGTTTGAGGTGGAAGCTTCGAAAGACGAAACAAATGTGACAGTTTTGAGCCCAATTGGCCTTTTGTTTGTAGGTTCAAAACCCAACCCTTCCTTGTTGAAGTTCATTCTGGTTCCCAGCAATGCATCTAGATTTTCCCTTCCATCCACAAATTTTTCTAAAGATTGTTGTTTGTCCTTTAACTCTTTTTGTAGATTTTCAATGTTTTGCAAGAGTTGAGTGTTGACATGTTTGACAGCTTCATACTTCTCATTGCTTAATTTGCTATCCTTTTCATATGTTTGCATTTTGAGTTTCATGCTGTCAATTTCATTCCTTAAGTCCTCATTTTTAGTTTCTAAGTCAGCCATTTCTTTTCTTCCCTCTTCCAAATTCTCAATCATTTTCTTAAGATCTTCAATTTCAGTTTCAAGTGGAGCATTCTTATCATTCATATCATTATCATACACAAATGAGTTAATTTTCTTTTTCAATGATTTATTCTCCTTTTTGTACATTTCATACTTTTCCATGAGTTGTATATATGCTTCCTCCCAATCATCAGTTGTATAATCTTCAAATGGAGAATTTACCTCAGTTTCTTTGTCACCTTTGGCCATGAGGCAGAGATCTTCTTTTTCTTTGTCTGAGGAGCTAGTTCCGTCATCACTTTCCTCTTCATTGCTCCATGTGGACACCATGGCCTTGTTCTTCTTCTTGCCCTTCCATTTGTCAACTTTTCTGAATCTGTCGGGACAATCATTCTTGAAATTCCCTGGTTTATTGCAAGAATAACAAATGATTTTGTCAGATTTTTTAGAGTTTTCAGAATTAGATTCGAAACCATTTCTTACCTTTGACCTTCCTCTCATGAAGCTCTTATGATGCGGGACGGATGACGATCGGGCTAAGACCTACGACGGACTCGAAGTGCGGCCAGCACTAGCATACTAAGGCAAGCCGGGCGGCTGACCACCGTGGTATTCTCCGGGTGGAGACATCTCTCAACAGTGACTCTCTTGAGCCCGATGATCGTCCCTTGCGAGGGAAAAGTGGGGATCGCGGTGATTAAGAAACCACCGTCGTCTAGGGTGCTAATTCACGCTCGATGCTCAATTGGAGCTATGGAACGGGTGCTCACAACTCACAAACGCGGTGAATTTGAAACTAGCTATCGGCCCTATTCTCACAAACGCAGCAATATAGAAAGCATACTAAATAGCAAATGTAAGGATCGGAACGAGCACGTACCTCCACGACTAGTCGTGGGGAAGAATTCCCGGCCGATTTCCGAACAACCCCAATACACACAAGATTAACTTTACAATTTCGGAAGCTTGGCCCACTCCACACAGGGAGGTATCGGGCTACAATCAATAACTTTGGGGTTGCTGGAACCCGGGTTGACGGGCCACACTCGCAGGAGGCGAGGAACACGTGCCGGAGCCGCTCGGGTACGCAGATGGGAAGCCGACCCGGTTCTGCCCGCGCTGGTCACCCTGCGCAGCAAGCTTGCGGAGGCTGGTACGGCTAGATCCGATGCCCGATCGGAGCGCCGTTTGTTGAAAAATGTCGGAGACTAAATGTAGTATCTTCACTCCGAAGATCGCGAACAGATGCTTTTAGATCTGGGTGCAGTGACGAATCTTCTGAGGTTCTGGTTTTGTGCTCACAGAACTGAACAGAAACACGGTAAAATGTTGGGAAAATGGTTGCTGATGTCGGATCGGGGTGTTCCTTGCGGGAGAGGGTAGGCGACGTCCAAAGGAAGAAATACTATGAAGATCTCTCACACGGATCTTGGCCGGATGAAGCAAGGCAGGCTCTGAAAGTTGATTCTAATTCTCAGCCGGGCCTGCTCAGACCAGCCCGCGCGATCCCACGAGAACTGTCATCACGATCAGCACCAGTCACGGATCGAGGCGAAACCATCGGCAACATGAAGAGGACTTGAAATACTACGATTTCTCTTTAGGAACCAACTTCAGATGGTGTCGGGGTTGGGCTCCAGGAATTAAAACACAGACAACTTCAATTCTGGGAAGCATTCAGGAACCGATCTGCGTGCCTCCACGAGAAAAATCTCCATCATTGATCACAAACTCTGATCGATGCAAAACCAAAGCTGAAAGTTTGCTAACTTACAGAGGTATCACAGATAATTTTTGTGGAAGAAGAATATAAGAGGAAGAGGGGGATACGGGGTCGAGTCTAACGACCCAGTTCTGTCCAGTCCCAGGACAGCTCAATGGGAGTCACACCCAAGAACACACAAAGAGAATCACTTCTAATGAACTTTTCTTTCAACAAAACTTCATTCTATTAAGCATAAACACTATACATGCCCTTATATAGGGAAATGGAAGAGGTAGGGGGGAGGGGACTTGCGCAAGATGCAAGTAGGGGGAGGGGTGCGCATGGATTAAGACCCTTGGTGAAAGGGAAAGGGGGACAAGAGGACATGGTAGATCACCTACCTTTGAATTTCAAGGTAAAGATGGTAGGTGGCAGCCATGTGGAACTTGACCAGCAGCCATTTGAATGCTCCATGTGCTAATTGAAGAAGAAAATCAAACTAGCTAGCCTAATACCAACAAAAAAAGAGGGCGCCCCCTTCATTGGGCCTTGAATGGGCCACTTTGGTCCATGGCTTAACCAAGCCCATTCCAACCTAGATGGCTTAAGGCGATTCCACCCTTGAAGGCCCATGAATGAAGAGAGCCCACTCTAGATTATCCAATCTAGATAGCCCATGTGGAAGGAAGCCCATATGGCTTATGGATCCATTAGAAATGGACCAAGGCCATTCCTTCTTATGGAATGCTTTAAGGGCTTTAACAAATTGGCCCATTAGGAGCCTTACAACAAACCCTTTAGCAAATTACACATACAATAACCATTACAAGTCTAATTCAATGCCAAAAAAGGTCCAAATTCAAGCCAAATTATCCCCATTTTGAAGATAAGCCGATGCAGTCCACTTGGCGCTCCGCGTATGGCACCGTCGGTTCGCCGACGTGTCACGTTATTGCCCTGGTGTCCGCACCATCTTACCTTCCTTTCTTAGGAATTTTTTGAACTTACGTGTGAGCATGGCTACGTCATCCTCATCTCGCTCACTTCTCGAATCCTTACCTTCATCAGAAGAGCCTTGACGGCTGGGTCCTACTTTAAGAGCTAGGGACTTCTTCTTAGGTGTCTCAGCCTCTTTGTTCTTGAGATTGATCTCATAGGTTATCAATGACCCAATGAGTTCATCTGCCTTGGTAGTTGCGAGATCTCTCGATTCTTCAACCACGGTAGCCTTTGTGTGCCATGCTGGAGTTAACGATCTGAGAATTTTCCTTACAATTTCTTGCTCTGAATATTTCTTTCCCAAATCAGTTAAACTATTAGTAAGCACAGTTAATCGAGCATACATATCTTGAATTGACTCATCAGGCTTCATGCGGAACATTTCATATTCAGAAACTAAAAGGTTGGCTTTTGTTTCTCGTACCTGAGAGGTTCCTTCGTAGATTCCCTCTAACTTGTCCCACATTTGTTTTGCAGTTGCGCAGGTCGCCACTCTTGAGAACTCTACTGGATGGAGTGAGCATTGCATGATGTGTTTGGCACTCCAGTTGACAGTGGATTGTCTTATTTGTTCTTTGGTCCACAAGTCCTCATTATCCGTAAGCTCATACGGACCTTTGCTGATCACTCGCCAAAGTCCGTAGTCTTGAGCGCGAATGAACACCTGCATGCGATGTTTCCAATAAGGATAGTTAGATCCAGTGAAATAAGGAGGTCTGTTCACAGAGTGTCCTTCATGTAAATAACCCTTAGACGCTGATCCACCATTTCCCTCAAGGTCGTTGGACCCCATAATGAGAGATTAGGCTCTGATACCACTTATTGTGTAGTGGACAGCGGATCTAGAGGGGAGGGGTGAATAGTTCTGCCCCTCTTTTCGCAATGCAACCCACTTTAAAGCTAGATGATCAAATAAGCAGCGGAATATAACTAGCTTGACGAAGATCACAAATGATTTGCTTGGCAAGATGATTACGCAATATAGATATTGAACCTAAGCATGCATCTAACATAAAGCAATCGCACAAGTAAACCACAACACACGAGATTTTAAGGTGGTTCGGACTGAATCTCCAGTCCTACGTCCACCCCTCACCAAATCCGGTGAGGCTTCACTAGTGCAGCACACCAAACCGCAAATCGGAGAACCACCGACTGCCTTCCTACTAACCACCGGTAGGAACGTCAACATCGCAGATCGGACAACTTCCGATTGCCTTCCTACTAACCACCGGTAGGGACGTCAACACCGCAGATCGGACAACTTCCGATTGCCTTCCTACTAACCACCGGTAGGGACGATCTTCAGTTTTGATTGTTCAAATGAAATGAAGAAGAAAGAACAAATATCAAGCTATTCAAACAAGATATGAAATAAGCTCAAGAAGAAAAATCTTATCTGAGATTGCTGGAGCTTGATTCGGATTCTTCTATGGATGTAGATCACCAATAGAGGCTTCTATCTTCTTCACAAAGCACTCTTCTTGATTCAACAGCAATGGCTTCTTCTTCCTTGTGAGTTGTGCTTCCTTGAATCTGCTTGAGTTGATGAAGAGGAAGAAGGATGCAGTTTAGATCACCCTTGAGAGCCTTGATTGCTTCTTCTTCCTTGGAGGTTGAGATGGCTTCAGATCTGGACATGAATCACCTTGGATGGATGAAGAACTTCCTCCCGAAACACTGTTCACGGAGGTGCTACAGTACCTCGAAAATAGCCTCCCTTGATCTCCCTTGAAGCCTTGAAGTGTTAGGGTTTCCAACCCCTCGTGTGTTGGTTTTATAGACCTTGAATGGTCCTTGGACATCCTTCAGACCAGATCCACAATTTGTGGGTGATTAGGTGACTTTTGGATTAAAGAAATCCATGGAAAGGGGCTGGCCACGAGGTGGATTTCGAAGTCAAACATGGCTGCATCGGGGCTGGCGGTCGACCTGTGGCTTCTGGCGGTCGACCTTTACTGAAACATGCTGTAGACGGATGGTCCCTGGGATTTCCGATCGACCGCTACGGGCTGGCAGTCGACTGCCAGCTGACAGACTTTCAAACTGGCAATCCCTGGCTGGGGCGGTCGACCGCCAGCTGGGCAGACCCCGGTCCATCCCGGATCGATCCGTTAGCCACTTCAGCTCCGTCGCTTGTGTCCATTAGCAGCCTGTTCATGTCTGTAACTTCATCCTTGTTGGTCTAGAAAGTACCAACTGAATCTTTGTCTTTTGACTCTCATTTTGTGTAGTGGCCTTGGCTATTTGAATGAAGCTTGTAGTTGTTGTATAGACTTTGCATCAAGGCTTGGACGTGTAGACTTTGTGTGCATGTATGAACTCTGTACAGACTTTGCACCTTGAGCATGCATGAGCCTGTACAGACTTGCTTCATGAACGTACAGACTTGGTAACTTGATGCACGAACACAACAGAACGCAATGTATAGACTTTGCGTGTGAAGTAGCCGGCCAATGTATAGACTTGTGTTGCAGCCATCAACCAACGTACAGACTTGGAGTTGTGCTAGCAGCCAACATACAGACTTTGTCTTGTGCAACGTACAGACTTTATTTTGTGCATGCAGCCAACGTATAGACTTCATCTGCAGCAACGTACAGACTTCATCTGCCGCAACGTACAAACTTCATGTTGTGCAACATACAGACTTTGAGTTGTGCATGCAGCCAACGTATAGACTTCATCTGCAGCAACGTATAGACTTCATCTGCCGCAACGTACAAACTTTGAGTTGTGCATGCATCCAACGTACAGACTTCATCTGTAGTAACGTATAGACTTTGTGTGCAGCAACGTATATACTTCGAGTTGTGCTAGGTAGCCAACGTACAGACTTCATGTTCAGCAACGTACAGACTTTGTCCAACGTATAGACTTTGTCCAATGTACAGACTTTGTCCAACGCATAGACTTTGTCCAACGTACAGACTTAGTCCAACATATAGACTTTGTCCAATGTACAGACTTTATCCAATGTATAGACTTTATCCAACGTATAGACTTTGTCCATCATACAGACTTTATCCAACGTATAGACTTTGTCCAACGTATAGACTTCGTCCAACGTATAGACTTCGTTGAATGTACAGACTTTGTCCAACGTATAGACTTGGAATGCAGTGCACATGCCCGCAACCTGTTCGATGAAATGGCAAACTACTTAAACAGATACACAATGACATCATATGCAAACACAATGTGACTTATAGTAGTTGCTATCATGAAAACCATAATAGTAATCATGGTGCACATGTGTTCAACAACCGGGCGTCTACTCGCGTAAAAAAGAATTATTTAAACCTGATCACTCTTGAAAAATTCTGACTATCATGTGATATTGGGTGAGTAGAAAAGTATTGGTGAAAACTCATTGTGGTAGAGCGTAGCCTCGAATACGCTATTCTCAAAATTGAAGTGCAGTCTGTAAAATGTCTCCTTGTGTTAATCTGAAAATCTGAATATCCATATTGCAACTATCATTTTTCATGTTACTCACTTACACATCTGAAAATTTGATTCATTATGTATTCAGAAAATTGATTGACTACTTTAGCGATTGCATGAATATCCGATATGCTTGCACAATCTCCCATGTGCTACGCATGTGCATTCCGGTTAGCATGACTCTCTTGCATCTTTCTTATACCCATTCCCTTCCTATATATGTATGGGGGAGATTGCATGTATGTACGAGGGAGATTGCATATATGTAACTGTTTGGTTGCATTGTGTGCACTTCATGAGTCATCATCTGCATATACATAGCTTCGTGCATTTAAACAGAAAATACAAAAATCAAAAAATTTGAAATCAAAGAAAATCCTTTTGATATGCCCTCCTACTCTTGTTTGTTGCGATAATCTGACATGGGATCTAGATTTTGAATGCTATCATGCTGAACACCTCATCATGTGCACATCTTGCTCCACTGGTTCATATTATTGAGGCCAATCACCACCTTCAATTGGTATCAATACATGCTTGACTATATTTAATTTGGATGATACAATATTGATTTGTGAGAACAGTCACCAATTGGTTTCCTCTGATTAGAATCATATTGCTTTGTTCGTCCATGATTTGCCCTTGCATCTTCTGATTTGATATGATGGGTTATTGCTGTTTCAAAGGGAGTTAAGCTTGTTCTTCCTTATTTGGCTTCTTCCAGCTCGCTTGATACTGTTGTTGTGGGAGATAGAGTTGCATAGTCCCGCCTTTTGATTATGTCAAAGGGGGAGAAAAATTGATGATTGTGTGTGACAGGATAGGGGGAGACGAATATATGTGCCATTCTGTTGTATCTACTCTGTTGTATCATCATTAATAAGTTTATCATTAAGTTTGGCATCATCAATAAGTTTGTCATCATCAAAAAGGGGGAGATTGTTGAATTATGGTTTTGATTATTGTTGTGATTATTAAGTTATGGTTTTGATGATAACTAAACTTAATGTGTGATTAAGTGATGATAACTAAACTTGTGGTTGATTGCTCATGCTCTTGTTATCTATGTATGGTTGAGATGACAAATGGCAACGGTTACATGGTCTTGATCCTTGGTTTGCATATATTGATTTTACAAGAGGCAAGAGGTTTCATAACCTCTTTAATGTGAGCAAGCATGGTATTAACCCTGACTATCTTGCTTGCATGATTAAACTCATGACAGTCACCTGGTGAACCAAACGTGTAGATAAGCACCATGCTCCTCTATAATCCAAAACATGTGGTATATGTCATTTACTGTCATGAACCATTGGTGAGACTCTTACCTTGTCTTAGCATCGATCTCACCATGTGTATCTCATACACCTCTCCTTAATACACCTCTTTCATGCACATTAAACATGAAACCCTTCTGGCCATCGTGCGCCCTCGCCCGCAGATCGACCTGTGCGGTCAGGTCGCGGGGATCGATAAGGACATGAATAAGGAATTGATAAGGACATGAATATCTTGATAAGGACATGAATATCTTGAATTATGGACATGTTTCCTTGAGCTAACACTTCATTTTTGCTGGTATAGGTCTTTCCGGTCGACCAATACACCTTGGCCGGTCGACCAGATTTGCCAGAGCCGAAAAACTCCAAGTTTTACAGGTAGCGGTTGACCGCCCTTGGGCTTCCGGTCGACCAGTTTTCCCAGAGCTAAAAAGTTCTGGCTGCAGCAGGTTCCGATCGACCGCCCCATGCCTCCCGGTCGACCGCCAGTCCCGAGACCCCTTTTGTTGACTTCGTGTTTCAAGCTCGTGGAGAGATTCCCTTCCCCAATTGTTTATTCCCAATGCACCCAATCACCCCAAAGATTGTGGATCTAGTCTGGAGCTTGCCTCCAAACCTTCCAAGGGTTATAAAACCTCTCTTTGAACTCATAAACCCTAAGAGAGACTCCAAGAGAAGAAATCAAAAAGGGAGAGATCAAGGTGGCTCAAGGAAGAGGAGAATCACTGTAGCCGTGAACAGTGATTCATGGGCAAAGCTTCATCCATAGCTAAGGGTTCAAGATCCATTTCAAGGCCTTCATCCTCCCAAGAACTGAAGAAGCAAGAAATCAACAAGGAGAGGTCGAGAGGAAAGCTATCAAATGAAGATTGCTGCAATGCTCGTGAACAACATTCCTTTCAACAAGTTCATCATCCGATCGAAGCCGTTCTAGCACCAACTGAAGCCATTCAAGCATCCTCTCAAGCCAATGAGTTCCAATCAAGCAATGGTCTCAAGAAAAGCTTAAGGGAATGTTGTCCAAGTGAAAGAAGAAAGAAGTACTGTAGCAGTGAACAGTACTCCGTGCAAGAAGATCTACATCAAATACAAGGCCATTCAAGCTGAGTCTTTTCCATTCAAGTGAAGAAGGAATCAACGCAAACATCCGGAGCATACACTCAGGGGGAGCCTAAATCAGGAGCATTCTAAACTGTGGTTTATTTGTTCTTGTGTCTTGTGCTTTGAGTTTCAAATTTATGTCTCTTATAAACTGTAAACTCGTTTGTGTGTGGATCGTTCTGGATCCGTGTTCGTGTGTGGTTTTATTCAGATCATAGTGTTTGTGTGTGGTGAGTGCTACATCTATCGCAGCAAGTGTGTGTGTTGTTGATCCGGTTGTTGGATCGTGTTGGAGACCTTGTCTCCGTGTGTGTGTGTGTGTGTTGGGGCGTGTCCCCGTGTGTGTGGGCCGGTGTCGTCCTGCGTGTGTGTTTGGAGCGTCGTCTTTGTTTGGGGAATTATCCCCGAGTGAAGCCTCACCGGGTTTGGTGAGGGGTGGATGTAGGATTACCGTGGTTGCATCCGAACCACCTTAAAATCTGTTGTGCACTATGGCTTGATTCTCTCGCGCAGGGTGTGTGCGCGGCTGTGGACTGTGAGTCCCGTTCCTTCTCCGACTGTGGTCACCGTGCGACGGTGCCGGTACGTGGGATGGTCCCCGTACATCATCGGATTCGGACGTTATTTTCCGTTAACTTGAGAGTCTACTCCTTCAGTGACCCTCCACTAGTCGTAGCCTGTTTACACGCATGTGGTCCCACCTGGAAGTAGGTGGAAAGGCTTACCCTTAGTGACGGTTTGTGGACTAGTTTCCGTCGGGCCCCACGTCTTGCAGCCAGAGTCCGACTGAGGGGAAAACCAATGAGAGGCCAGACCTAGGACGTACGGTCTGTGTGTGCACACGTGGTTGGGGGAAGTTGGACTCACGTCGACGGACGTGACCCCAGCTAGTCACTCGTTTGTGGTTACTTGTGCGGTGTTCGTGCCTTTGGTAGGAGCTACCACGTCAGGCAGTTCACCTGCGGTGCGGTGTAAGACGTCAGGGGATGCTACCGACTGTGCTTCTGGTGGGAGGTACTCCTGTCGAGGCGGGAGTGTCAGACTGTCAGTCTCTATGACTTTGACCTTCGGGTTTAGTGGTGTTGACCGTTGAGTTTCGATGGTCTCGCGGTGGCGCGTGTATCGGTTTTCATGCCCTGAGACTAGTGTTAATAGCTTTACCGAGGTTGCGTCTTGTTGTGCGGTACCCGTGACCAGGTGGTCGGGGTTGCACCTTGGACAGCGTATCCAGGTTGGCCGTGTTCTGGGAGACAGGCCTCTGCGGTGCGATTACCGTGGGCTTTTGCTTCGGTAGGTGGTACTAGTGTGGTTCGGTAGCCTCGACTGCGAGCTCAAGGTGTGCTTTCTGGTACAGTGGGAGTAGCTGTAGTGCCGTGTTTCGACCGGCCACCAGGTTTACTATTCATGTTGTTACTGTTACTCTCGTAGTTACAGCTTTCTGTGCCACCGTTGGTTCTTGGTGGGGTTCCGCGGGATCCCTGCTGAGTCTCTATTTTGGAGACTCACTCCCTGCCTTTCAGGTGTGGCGATTCTTCCTCGAGGTTCAAGGATGCTGTTCGGAGGTTCTCAGTTGCCAGCTCGTCGGGCCGAGTGTTCACTCGGCATGTGGTACGTTTTTACTGCTTTAGACTGTACTTTCTGTTGGACTGGACTCTGTTGTAGCTGTAGTTGTTCTTTTACTTCTACTTGTTGTTGTTGGTTGTCCTGCTTCATTTCTATTTCTCTGTGCCTCCACACTCCTTTTAGCCCTTCCGAGCCCTCCCGGCTCGTGGGCGGCGGTTCGAGTCTCGGGTTATCGGGTCTCTCCCGGTAATCGGATTCTCGGGTTGTTACAGGGGTCCCTTCAGTTCAAATCCATCAGGATCATCATTATCACGGGCCCAGGTGACCACGACACGTGGCTTCTTAACACCGCCAGATCTTCACCCACCCGAGCCACGCTGGTCCTAAACCCTAACGGCTACTCTTCCGAGCTTACCAAAGCTCGGGAGTAGGAGGGGGACAAGTGGAGAGGGGGATTTCTGTAACCCATCTAAGAGCATACGAACTAGGTCCATCAGGACCAATTGAGGCCTAGCTCATCTAAGTGACAGCCCCGTAGGGCCCACTTAGACTAAAAAGCCCAATATGATTACTCGGGATTAAACCGTTCCTCGGCGGCCCTTAGGCTACGAAGGCCCGAGCGTCGGTCAGGACGGAGGAAGACCCATGCCCGACCTATCCCCTCATCAGGATAAAGGTAAGCGCTCAGCACCCACTCCAACCTATCTTCATCCGAGCTATGCCTATCGCCCGAACAGGGTTGGCACCCTTCATGCTTGGGTTTAACCGACGATTGCTTATCCACGCTGCCGTTGAGAGCCTTTTATGAGCAGGAGTTTATGAGGATAAGGGACCCATGACCCCTCAAAGCTATAAAGACCCCACGATGAGGATGTAAAGAGCCCATATCGAGGACGTAACTCCCGCCTGAAACTCCTCAGCTTACGGGACTCATGAGGCTGGCGCATTATTTAAACCTGGGACTCCCTCCCGCGAAAGGTAAGGCCAACACACGCCTAAAACTCCCTGAGCAGGAATCACTTCACCACCTTGGTGTAGAGGGATCTCGTGCCTCTCTTTCCTCCTCCCTTCATAGCTTCCACCATTGCTCTACTGACTTAGGCATCGGAGGGTTTACCCCAGGGAACCATCCCTGGGCCCCCTGATCCGTTTCCCTTCCTTATAGTTCACTGTTCAGTGATCATCTCCCCAGCTCAGGTCCAGCACGAGATCACGCCTCTTCAGATCCTATATAAATTTTAAGCTCAATTTTTAAGCCTAAGATAATCTAACACTCAACTATCAAACCACGAGCTCAGATGATATCTGTGAGAACAATATAAATGAAAGTGACAAGAATGCACCAACGAAGAGAATGCTACTTCATAGAGTCCACTCACAGACAGATCTAACAGAATGTAATACAACCACTTAGCGTATAGGCAAGATTAGTTCAAGTCTACACCTGTGAATGGAGGTCTTAGATGATAAGGGACAATCACACCAATGAAAATCACGGCATACAGAATTTTTAGGTGATTTGATCTGCCACGCAGATCTACGTCCACCCCACACTCAAACCTGAGTGTGGCTTTCCCTTACAATAGTAATAACCGCAGACTCAGTCTGCAAACAAACGCTGACTTACAGCTTGACCTATAAGAACACTCTCCTCTCTTCTGATTAAATTAGAAGGAACCGTGAGTAACACCCAGTTACCCACAACTAGAGGACCAGTCCTCTCTTCCTCTGAAGCACAGAGGGAATCATTCTCTTCAACCGATTTCATCATTCTTCAAATGTCAGCGACATGAGCCACTTTACTCCACTGAACAGCCATTTCAAACTGCTATACAGCCATTTGTCTACTTTGTCCACCCATTTTCACCCTTAATCCGCAGCTAAAAAGTCTTCTTTCATTCTGTGAACTCTTCCGTCAGAAGTCGACTTGTAAGCCCTCCCAAGTCGGCTTGAGGTTCTTGGATTTCAGCTATTTCACACATGCTGCCTATTATTCACCTTTACAATGCTATTTATCACCATTGTTGCCTGTTATTCACCTAGTCCATCTATTTGTTACCCTTGAGGTAGTATCTGTCACCCATAATGCACATTTGTCAGCCTTAAGGGATATTTTTCATCCTTATTCTTCAGTGGGTAAAGAGTCTATCTTAAGCTGATATATCAGCTTGTTCCTTCAGCGATTGGAGGCTTCTTCTGCAGAGTTACTTCTAGGGCGGCTGTGACACTGCCATGCTTATGCTTACATGAATTCTTCAGATATTACAGTTCTTCAAACAGACATTCTTCAAGCATACAGACATAACAGTTCAAGCATTCATAGCATTGACATTACAATTCTTCAAGCCTTCATATGAAAATGTTGTTCAAGGCATTAGAAAACATATCGACATTAGCCAGCACACATCAAATTCATGATATAAAAAATCATTATCATAATATGATTCATAGTGTTAGACATCATCACAGCCACATGGCACAACAATAACATTACTACTTAGTTCAAAGAATTCGCCTTTGAGAGGGAAAGAAATCATCTTCATGTTATCTACTTTCGGCCTTAGAAAATCAAAAAGATATTTAACTAGATTTATTAATAATTATATTTATTAAAATCTATTTATTATTAATTTTTTGTGATGTAGAATCCTCCTGCAGCCGGTGATGGTGGAGTACGAATGATGAATGAGGATGATGCAGTGGATATCTCTTGATTTTTTAATGATATTATGAAAAAATGATACATTTCAATTAATGTAACTGTAACTTTTTTTATTCAAAGATTTATGTGTTGTGGACGTTCTTTATTCTAATTTACAATAGGATTTTATCATATTGTGTGTTGTATATGTTGTTTAGTGTCTGTTTTATGTTGAGTTGAGTCGATATTGGTGTATAATTGTAGTTTTAAACAGATTTTTAAAATTTTAAAATATATAAAAAAATTGTGGAGAAAGTTTTCGACGAAATTTCGACCAACTAACAATTCGTCGGAACCAATATCACTCACTTATTTTCTAAAGTATTTATATTCCAGCGCAAATCAGTCGAAAGGTTCAGACGTAATCGGAACAAATTTAATACACATTAGTTTCGACGTATTAATTATCCATCTCAAATACGTCGAAGATTAACGACGTCTTTTCGACCAGATGTAGTTTCGTCAAAGGTAATTTGATTCAAACTAGTTCCGACGTATTAATTATCCGTGGCAAATTCGTCGAGCATTAATGATGTATTTTCGACACAATAGTAGTTCGTCGGAACTAATTTGACCTACAGGTTTTCAACGTAATATTTATGCGATAAAAATTCATCAAAAATTAAGGATGTATTTGGATCCAAAATAATTTTCATCGGAACTAATTTAACGAATATGTTTGTGACGACATAAAATATCTGTTAGAAATCTGGCGAAAACTTTAGACCTATTTTCAACTAAATTATGTTCCATCGCAATGATTAATTAATTTTCGTATTATTAATTACCGACATAAATAGCCACGATAATTTTGACGAGATAGTTTCGTCGATAATTTGAGACTCATTGGCGATGCTATTTCAATACGTCAAAAATTTACGACGAAATAGTTCCGACGTCCATATTCCGTCGTTTATACGTCACAAATACGTCAAAAAATCACATTGTGATGTATCTCCGACGGTAAATGGACGTCAAAATTTTTCATTTTTCTTGTAGTGAACCATGCTAAATTGGATTCTCGTAACCTGGGCCACAGAAAGCTGGAACACACCAACCTGACTTGGAGTATCTCTCCTGGATTCGAATGCTAGAATCTAGGCTACCCTCAGCCGGTCAATGAAGAAACATAGCTACACTGCCGGAATGGGACTCTCGAAGACAGCAAGGAACCCCATTTGATCAATCAGGTGTAACAAGGACACCGAGCCGCCAAAACACTGAACCTCGTCAGAAGGAAACCAGAGTCACTATCTCTCAGGTGACAGGCGCACTACCCACTAGAAGTTAGGCTGGATGCATCCACTGACGTCTTAGTCTGCGCCCCAGGTGTATTCATCTTAGGTGAAAACTGAGACACACTAACCACATAACCACAAAATAAGGACTAGTTGGGATCACACTCGTCAGCGCGGGTCTGACGCCCCCAATCACGTGTGCACACACAGACTATCTGCTCTAAGTCGGGTCCTCTAGCTGGTTTTCCCCTCAGTCTAGACTCAGACTGTAAAGATGAGGGGCCCTACGATAGCCAGCTTAAAAATTGTCACATCGGAAAAGCTCTCCATCACTCCCAAGTGGGTCCGCACACGTGTGCACAGGAAAGTTATGACTAGTGGGGAAGGTCACTGAAGGTGAGAACTCGCTAAAGAAGCGAAAATCACCAGACTACCACCGATCTGCACTAATCTAACCGTACACATGTAATGGGTCACGAGGCGGCTATACATCACAAAAAATCCTAGAACCTCTTACTGGATGGCTGATCTATTGACTACGGGGTGTACGAAACATGCCGGGACCACAAATCACGCGAAATGACAAAGGACGCTCGTCGAGTGAACTAGGACCTGGGCGGCCAACCCTTTGGCCACCCAGCCACCTAGGTGGACACCCACTAGCCGCCACCCCCTCTGGCTTGGGCCGCCACCCCTATGGCCACCCAGAACCCTAGGCGACTAGGGCTTTGACTGCCCAGAGGGTTAGAGGAAGAAGTGTTGGGCGGCCAACCCCTGGGCTGCCCAAATAAAGGGCAGGGCGGCCAGGGCTTTGGCTGTCCAGATAGAAGGGCCCCTAGGCAGCCACTACTGTGGCCGCCCAGCCCTCTAGGTGGCCAACCCTTTGGCTGCCCAGAGAGGGCATGGTGGCAGGCCATTTGGCCACCTCCTGAGCAGAAAACCCCTTCCAGAACAGTGTTTGGAAGGTTGATCTGAAGCCCGACTCACCCCCAATGCGAGCTGGAACCCCCAAGAAATATGGGGAAAACATCCCCGAGCACAATGACATCCATGAAACGCGATTTAGGCTAGGAATCGCTACAAAATCGATCAAAATGCACCCTCCACCCTAAACATGCATTTTTCCCCAAAAGGGTGATAAACCCCTCTGTCTCACCTAAAATATTGCCAGATCAAGGGAAAACGTGGGAGAAGTAGTTAGGATATGTCCCCCTACCTCTCACGAAGAAACTGCGAGTAAGGACGTCGAATTGCCATGAAATGTCATGTTCACACGAACCGAACCCTGAACCCATGAGCATGCCATGCCGTGTCACTACCTCTGGCTCCTCATGTCCGTCCCCTGCCGCTTGAAGCTCACGTCGCCCCCGATCTCGTCCACCGTCACCATCCGTCAGCCGCTAGAGAGGGAGAGGGAGAGAGAGAGAGAGAGAGAGAGAGAAACGAGAGGGTGAGAGGGAGAGAACGAGAGAGTGAGGGAGAGAAAGGGGGGTTTATTAGGTTATTATTATTATTATTATTAAAAATTCACATTAACTCCAAAAAATTTTGAAAAAATACTTTCTGATGTAGAAAAATTTCTAGAAAAAGTAAGGCCCCTCAGCGGGCCATCATGGACCCGAAATGACTCTCGAAAATACCATTCAGGGGTCCAAAAGTCTAATATTAAATTCCAAAAATCAACTGGACACAATCCGCAACCCGTGAAAACACAGTCTGAAACTCGAGGTGTTACATTATAGGTGTGTGAGGGGGAGATCCTTTATAATGTCCTTGGTTTTTGGATCCAAGATATTAGAGTCCGGAACAAGTTTTGGTCTTTGTTTAAGAATTAGTCAGCTTACGTAGGTCTAATTGGAGGCTTTAATGATGGATATGCGGGTATCTCTACTTTAAAATAGAACAAATCTACATAGCTTTGAGTGATGATTTCATAGAGTGGTCATAAAGGCGATTTGGACTTCGATGCATGAAGTTATGGGCATTCGAGTGAAGGGTGCACATGAAGTGTAAATACATCAAGATTAGTTACATTTAGCCGAATGCGACCAGCTAGCTTGTCATGATTAAGGGATGTTTGAATTAGATTTCTACCAAGCCGGATTGACGTGATTTAGATGAAGGCAACAAGGTTAGGTATCACAATTCAATTTGAATTTTGGTTAAGTTTGGTCAAGGCTCGGTGTACAATAGTGTCTTGTCAAGGACTTATGATGGGGAGGTGTGTTGCATTTTAAGTATAGGTGATGGAGAAGCATGTCAATTTTAGAGGTTTGACAAGCACACAGTGCGGCCAGATTTTTGACCTCCTGAGATGGAGTACTACAGGGCGGTGCCCATCCGCCGCAAGGAGGGGTTAGGGGTGGAGGCCCTCCCCTCTCTCCCCACTCTTTCGGTCTCTCCTTCCCCTCTCACTCACTTCTCCCTCTCAATCTCACCATCCTCTTTCCATTGGCAACTGATGGTGGCTAGGAGGTAGCAAATATTGGCAGTGGATGTAGTGGTGGAGGCGAGCTCCAACGAGGGTGGTAGTGGTGTAAGCGACGATGGTGGGTTCTAGTTAGACGTGGTGGCACGGAGGAGGTGGCCAACCCACTTGAAGACCTCAACGGGTGGCACTGTCGAATGGCAGTAGGGTAATAGTTTTACCCATTTTTGATATTAGAATGGGGTTTCCTTTGAGTTTTTGGGGTTTCTCCATATCGACTTGTGAGGTCTACTTTTCCCTTCGTGCTTCTTCCTTCTCTTTGTTGTTTTTGGTTTGGATCGGAATCCTTCATGTAAGGGGGGCGTGTTGTGGGATGTCTCCCTTCCATCCACAATGGTTTAGGGTAGTGAGGAGGTAGTTTGGTAGAGAAAGACTCCTTCGGGTGTCCCTCTAGTTTCGTGACAAACATGGGTATTGCAATTCAAAAAAAATGTGCTAAAAATGTGGTCACATTTAGGGTCTTTTCCTAGTGATCTGCACTCAACCTAAAACACGTCATGTCGAGTGGTGGCAAATTGAGTAATAGCGATGGAGGAGTCTATCACGTTTTTGGTGGCTTTTAAGCCGTGGTCGTTGATTAAAAGTGACCATGAGGGTGGTCGTGTTTATTGTAAAAGTGACAAGTATAGTTGTCCTGATTTTGGTTATTTCAGATGGGTTTCTCTGAAGTGGTAAGGTTAAAGGCGATAGGGGTGTATGTCATGTTTTAGTTAAATGCCATGGGTCGATGCATCATGATTTTGGCATTTATAGTTTCAGTTTAAGCGTCAAGTAAGGTTGACCCATTCCAGTGATAGGCGACTAGGTCCAATGTTGCGTTTCAAGCCAATTGCTAAGTGTGGGTATTTCATTGAGGTTTTTTTGTTATGATTGGGCTTCATATTGGTTCTTGTGCTAGTATATCTATTTATGGGCTCATTACTATCTAATTGTCTTTGTACTACCTTTGTGCATATTTGAACTTGTGAACCCTAGAGTAACACTACACTAGTTGCTACCTTTGTGTTATGTGCAAGATCCAACCTAGGGGAGGAGTTGGGGGTTAGCTTTTATGCTTCAACATGATCAGTTCCAAGCCAATTCCCAAAGTCCCCTTGTGTGGGAGAGCTTATGTCCGTGCTAGGGGTAAAATCGGCTAAGGACAGTGGTCTAGAGAAGATGGCCATTTATGTGCACACATAGTTGGGGGCATGAACACCGTGGTGAGATTGTGTAGAGTCACAGGCCCTAACTAGTCATGTTGCTTCTCACTTTCCACACTCTACTTAGTTCCAGAGCTTTGTAGAGGTGGATCACGCATGGGACCACGATTAGGCTTGAATGCGGAGAGAGTATGGTAGAGAAAGTGTTGCCTTCACTTGTCACACTCTATCAGGAAAAGGTGGATTAGTTGTGAGGCTACAGTTGGGTAGTAAGATTCCAGTGGGCACACCCAATTGCATGGCAAGTGAGAGTGATTCCTATCATGAGAGGCTAAGGTGATGCAAGACCGAGTGTTGTGTGGGGCAATGCAAGGGGTGATTGGCCCAGGTCCTTGGCCCTAGTTTGTGGCTTTGTTCGGTATGACGAGCACATTGTAGTCAGTTTCCTTTTTCCACTTCTATAGGTCGTGGTTTTGTAGAAGGCTTGTGAGAGTGGTTAACAACGTGTGCTTTGTGTCATATTTCCCTTACTGCTTTAGTTATATGTATTATTATCTTACTAGTTGTAGTTTTTTTCCAGCTTAACGTTATTATTATTGTTAGTTGCTTTTCTTGTGTTGGGTGGGATTAGAGGATCCCTACTAAGCCAATGACTTGTAAGGTTCATCCCTAGGTTTTTTAGGTGAGGACTCTCAGTAGTAGTTGTGTTCCCACTCAAAGTAGGTGGTGGAAGTTCTAGGGTATACCCTATGTAGTTGTCTTTCTTTCATGGCATTGAACTATTTATGGACTATATTCCTTTTAGTTGGATTGTACTTATTTCCTTTCAATTATTTTACATTCAATCATTTATTTCTTGCATTTCTTTTGGTCTCTTGTTAGCCTCTCTAGGCTAGGTTTCAACCTTTCCATGCTTCAACTCATCGGTGATGAGTTGATATTTGTGCTATGCCAGTTTCTTCTTAGACCGCAGATCGTAGGACGTCTGTCACTTCCTTGCCGATGAGAAGGTCATTGGTTATGATGGCTTGGTGATCATGGGCAGCTCAACGATGCTCGCGATGATCACTTCTAGATTTTCAAGCTAGTGGCACTCCTCTAGAAGCTCTACGCATTGGGGGGGTGCTAGCACTAGAGCGGGAAACCTTTGTCAGCACCCTCTCTCTCTCTCTCTTTATGCAGTATAAATTAAGGGTGCCTGAAGTCAACACCAATGAGAACCCACCCCTAGTCTCTATGTGTGTGTGTGTCTCTCTCTATCTCTCTCTCTGCCGAGCCCCTCCTTATCCTCTTTCTCCATCTCTGTTTGTCTCTACCAGGAAAGAATGCCATCTAGGTAGGGAGGAGCAATAGGAAGAGGAGGTTAGTAGTGCTGCTTTGTAGTGGACTCCGACTATGTGAAGAAGAGATACAACAAGTATTTCATATCTCCATCTCTGTCTCTACCAAGGAATGCCATCTAGGTAGGGAGGATCAATAAGAAGAGGAGATTTGCAGTGTTGCTTTATAGAGGACTTGATCCGACTATGTGAAGAAGAGGTACAACAATTACTTCAACATCTTTAGAGGACTACTAGGGGAGGAGAGCGAGGTATGGGACGCATTCGAGGTGCTCAAGGGGGAGTTCCCTACCGATAGCGAGGTTATTGGGTATGACAACGTCATGATCATGGGCAGTTGTAATGACGCCCATGCTATCGCCGCTGCCCAGATCTACAGGCGGGTGGCACTACCGAAGCGCAAAGCTCGATGATCCTCTCTCTCTCTCATCTCTCTCACTCCAAAAGATGAGGTTCATGATGTTGCTTGGGTAGGGGGGTTCACATCCGAGGGCAGCCCCCTCAACACCCTCTCTTGTTGGGTCCCGTGCGGTGCAATGGGATCTAGAAGGGGGCTTGAATGGATCCTCTCATGAACTATGACCTATTTAAAACTTGACCACCAAAAGCATAGACCATCCCTATAAAGCAATTAAAACACTTAGACATAAAGCACAACAGATTTAGTTGGAATGGGTTAAGTGTAAACGGCGGTCCTAAGACTGCACAGGTAGAAGCTTAAGCTCAACAGAACACAACTAGGTAGACAACTAAGATCAACACTGCACAGCAGCTAGGTTGATGCTGCTTCAACGTGGTTAAGGGGTAAGTGTAACGACCCAGAGTTCAGGATACCGATATACCGATAACAAGAACTGGGGAGGCCACCCAAGAGGCTGATGAGGCCCCTGAAGGGTTAGGAGGGCATGTGTAGAGTACATTGAAGCCACAGAGATATAACAGTAAGCAAGTAAATTTCATTAGATTGGATTGCTAAAGTAGCAGAAATAAAATTATAGCTTCATTAATAAATTTTTAACAATTAAACACAGAGTCCAGCCCCAAAGGAAAGATAACAAGTCTAGCACAGTATAGTCTGACAGAAAGAAACGTACACAGAAGTCGGGAGAAGCCCGACGCAGGTACAGCTGGCAGCTACAACAGCAAGCGAGCACTCCGCCAGGAACAGCAGAGGCAGACGTCGAAACCCACCTGAAAAGTAGCAGGGGTGAGTCTCAACAGAAACTAAGTAGGGGTCACGCGGATCCCCACTGGAAAACGCACAAAGCAAAAGCAACGGAAGCAGCAACAAACGCAGCAAGAACAGCAACGTAGCAAAGCAGGAAAGCTACACTACAAAGCTGTAAAGGAACAGACGGGAAGTAGGAGTAGGGAACACGCAGGAGAGGGTGAGAACCCGCACCAAACAAGCGGCTACCGAACTAACCTCGGCATCCCAAACTACTCCAAATAAAAAGGCAACAGGTGGATGACCCTAAACTCACACAGAAGGGTACATCGGTCTGTCAACCAGCCCAAACAAAGGAGAAGGCGAACGCCGACACCGGGAAACAGACAAAACATGACAGAGAACGTCGTGCACAAAGCCCCACGCACGATCAGAACATCGTGCAGACGACAGAACACTGACCTCGAGCACAGCCACGAACGGGCAACTCGCAAAGGTCACAACGCGCAAGAAAACGCGAAGAGCTACGCGTCACGTGACGGAAGCACCCCCTTAAAAAGCCAGCTGCGTCCACTGACGTCTCATGCTGCACCTCAAGTGTCTCACCTACCGTACTGCTGTAACAACAGCAGAGATGTAGACACCAGCTGAACCAAACAGTAACAGCAAACAAGTAACTAGTCAGGGTCACGCCCGTCGACGTAAGTCCTCAGTCCCTGACCACGTGTGCACACACTGGCTATAGTCTAAGCCAGGTCCTCTAGCTAGTATTCTCCCTCGGCAGGACGCCACCGTTGACTAGGAGCCCGCGGAAATAACTACAAACCGCTCACCGGGAAAACCCCTCCGCCATCCGCTAGCGGGTCAGCACCTCTAGGCCTTAGGTCACACAAGTGGAGGCTTCACACGACACAGAAGCTCAAAACACAAGTGCCGAAGTACAGACAGGCAACCACGCCCATCTACTCGTACTTCTAAGCACCTAATGGCAGCATCACCACCGCCGATAACTCAGGACAAGCAACTAGACCTCCTATGTAACGATCCTGAGTTGAACGACTCAAAGGCAAGATCGTCACAAACAGCGGGACAAGCCGCCAATCGGTCTAATCCTAGGCCAGAAAAACCACGCTCCGCAGAAAACAACACACGGAGACCTGAGGGAAGCACCAAGAACCCTCAGCACAGCTGGACATGCAAACCGAGGTAGAACAACACCTCGAAACATCCAGCAGTAGCGTCTTGGATAGGACAAAACCGCCAAGACACGCACAGACAAGGTCACACGTCAACCACTGGGTCACACCGGGTTGACCGAAACCCAAACAACAAAAGCATACAAGAGTAGGATCAAGGATCCTACCACAAGTAAGAAGACTCCTGGCTACCTCACAACGTAGTCTTAACCCTCATAGGACGTCAGGAGACATCCACGGGACAACAGGCAGACCACAAGGACAAGCCAAGACACACAGAGTCATCGGACGGAAAACTAAGGCACAAGGGAAGCAACGCACAGGCCCTAGACCGTTATTAGCAAGTGACGGTCTAGCTCAGGGGCGTTATTTCCCAAACGACGGACGGACACAGGCCGTCGCTCACACCACCCTAACAACCTACAAAGCACACAAAAGCCAAGTAACGCACGGGACCAGGGGCGTTACAAGCAAACGGCGCACAGGGGCTCCACCGTTACTCCCAACGGCATAGCCACCCAATCCCAAAACGAAGCAACGCGCTAAGCCAGGCGCGTCACTCACGAAACAGCGCGGCAGGGGAGGGCCGTCAGAACCAAACGATGCACGGGGGCCTATCCGTTACTCACAACGGCATAGCCACCCTCAACCCAACACCACAGCAAACGACGGACAGGGGTGAGCGCGTTACTCTCTAACGACGCACAGGGGCTCCACCGTCGCTTCCAACGGGACAGCCACCCAACCTCGTCCACGCAGAATATAACGGCCAGGGGCAGGCACGTTATACTCAAAACAACGGATGGGAACACATCCGTCGGAGGAACCGCCTCAACAGGTCAAAGTTAGTCAACGGAAAGTAACGGCCAGGGCAAGGTGCGTTATTTCCATCTAACGCGCTGGGTCAAGCGCGTTAGATCAGCTGACTTAACCCCAAGGAAAAACGATGAAAGCAAAGTAACGGCCAGGCACCGGCGCGTTACACGGGAACGACGCTCCAAGCTAGGGCCGTCGCTTACCCAGAAGCAAAAGGGCTAATAAACCCTCAAACCAAATAACGGTCCATCGTAGGGCCGTCAAAAGCAAGTGACGGTCGCTGGCTAGACCGCTACTTCGGTTACGGCGGGAAAACAGAGGAATGGCCGGATCGGCCCGTTCCACGCCCCATTCACGCCGAAACGCAGGGGATACAAACCCATTCGACAAAATACAACATTCAAGGGCCAAAACGCCCACATGCACGCACAAAAACGCAAGATTCGGGCGATTTTACCAAATCAACCCTAAGTGGGTCACCGAGGTTCCCGGACTTCTACCGGCCTCGAATGAACACCAAATCGCACGAAAACTACGTGGATGGGATTCTAACATCCCTGCGGTCATTTAGAAACTAACTGAACCGCAAACGGTCACCGTTTACCGGCCGACCCTAAAAAGCACGAAAATCACGGTTTAGGCAAAACAAGCCCAAACACGCTCGTTTCCTAGCCGAACGCCGTGCAATGGCAGGGAAAACGAAGATGAAGAAGCAAGGATCCGTCACCCTACCTCCACCGAAGAAACCGCGCCCCGAAAGGACTAAACCACGCCGAAAACCACTCGCGAACCGATTTCACCGGCTTTGAATCCACCGTTCGGGATCGCGCCAGAATCGATCCGATCCTCGCCCTATCGCGCACCTCGACAGCTCCACGGCCTCGCCACCTCGCCCACGCACGCCTCCGTCTGCAGCCGGAGCCGGAAAGGGGAGAGAACGAGAGAGAACGGGAGAGAGAGGGACGGTCGCGCGAATGAGAAGGAGAGAGAGAAAGAGAAAAGAAAAAGGAAAAGAAATTAGGAAATTTTTCCTAATTTCTGAAAATTCCGAAAATGCGCCGAAAATGCACAAATTCAGAAAAATACGCAAAAATAGTCGAAACGACCGGCTCGACGAGTATGTCGTCGCTGCAGCATCCACGAGTTCGAGAATTGACAAACAAACTCACCGTAGGGTTCCGTAACTAGTACGTGAGAAAAAACCCACACGGCTCGTCAAACTCAACTCGGAAGCCACCAAAGCGAACCGAAACTCAACGAAACCAATCCGAAACAGACCCGAAAGATCCATTAAAGATCCTACGAGACCTGCAAAGGATTCGACAAAGATCCGACAAGAAACCGGGTCATTACATCCTCCCCTCCTTTAAGAAATTTCGCCCTCGAAATTAAGGACTAGCAAAGGAGAAGCAAGGGAGAGCAACCCAACAATACAAGACTCGGAAAACACAGCTCAGAGGGACACCGTCAGGTCACAACTACAGGTACACACTCTAGCTTCCAAGACAGCAAGTCCACAGCACGAGCATGACACCAAAGTGAACACAACTGACACCTCCGAAGCAAGGGCAACGTCGTTTACGTCTCATAGGGCAAGAGACACGACAGCCACAACAATCGAGAACCAACACCGAAAAACACAATAACAACACGGCAAGCAGCAGCTCACACAAGGAGACACAGTCCTCCCAGCTGACAGCTCGACCACATCATCGGCTCTAGTGCCAAAGGCAACAGGGAACACCTGGCACACAGGACACCAACGACGACAACACCACTGGACCACAGACACCATCAAGTCAATCCTCACTCAGATATCACATCTGATAGAGTCGCAAGCTAACTCAAGGAAAAAGAGTACAGCAAAGCTAACTGACAAGACAATGGTCCAAAGGCAAGGACACAAAATCATAGAGAAACAGCACTTACAAAAACAATCACAACGGCAACACCTGCAGAATTCCGGCTCCGCACAACACACAGGGCCAAGGAACACATCTGCAAGCAGGGTCACATTAAGGCACAAGAACAGCTGAGCACACGACCACTAAAGTCAGGTCACGCATCAAACTGCTCACCAAGAGAAGACCCACAACAACGAGAAACGACAACAATCTCGGGGAACGTAACTCAAGGACTAGCAACACGCCTCAAGAGCACAACACCCCAGAAAGAAAAATGCAGAGAAAAAGGGTACTCAATCAGCAAGGAATGCCGACAAATTCCCCAACACTCGCACAAGCCCATGCCAACACCGAAAAACCAAAAACAATGGCACGGCAACCGACAAAGTCAAGGCACAAAAAGCCAAGATGAAGCCACATCGAGAAGGAAAGGACTTCTCGACAAACGGGTAGCCAACCCACACACTTCAGCTGCACCCTCAACAATGCGCACAGGCAACAAAACAACATCGGAAATCGCATCTCAGCACACACCAGCGTCATCGCAATCAACAAGATCGCAATTCACACGCCACGCGCACCGATCCAACGAATAACCGAACTCAAGGAGCCTAAGTGCAACAAGAGAAGAGCACCAGCTTCAGCACAAAGCACAAGGAAAGCATCAATCTCAGCTTACCTTCACGTCCTAAAACAACAAATGAGCCTTCACAACGCATCGACCGTTAGACACAGCACGACAACTACGGTGCACAACAGCTCTTAACACCATTACGGAGTCCAAAGCCAAGCAACCGTACAACAAGGAGCAGATCAGGCTCAACACAAAGCTGTCTACGCTTAAGCAGACACAGGACAAGGCAGCACTAAGACAACAATTCCAAGGCTAACCTCGAAAAAACTTCACCAAGAAGGGACGAGAAGCAACAAGCTCTACAACAACAGCTCACCAGGAAGGGAAAATCCTAGGTTCGCTCGAGCAACTTCTCAATCGAGGCAACACGACAACCGAAACAACGAAAACAACAATGCATCAGAAGCTAAGCAGACTCAAGCCGGGATAACCAAAGCAACGTAAGAACGTGCATGGCCATCACACCAACGCTAAAAAGTCATAAGCTACCTGAGCAAAATACAGAAAACAGTTCGAACAATGCACAGCAGGTTCATGCCAACCGACAAACACTGCCAAGTGCAACACGATCGAGACCAACTTCAAAACCGAACGAAGCACGTCGTCACATCCAGACGAGAGCAAAAACCATCTCGTACAGTGCCAACCAAGCACGTACAAGACCATACGCGAGAAGCACTGCGATAAACCATCGCAACACCTACGCCAGCAAGAGACTGTACTGGGCCTAAGGACTCTGGAAACTGTATATCTCGGATTCCCATGTACTTCACACAACAACGCTCTGATAGCTCAGAAAAGAAAAACTCCGAACATCTCAGAACACTGCTCTGATACCAGCTGTAACGACCCAGAGTTCAGGATACCGATATACCGATAACAAGAACTGGGGAGGCCACCCAAGAGGCTGATGAGGCCCCTGAAGGGTTAGGAGGGCATGTGTAGAGTACATTGAAGCCACAGAGATATAACAGTAAGCAAGTAAATTTCATTAGATTGGATTGCTAAAGTAGCAGAAATAAAATTACAGCTTCATTAATAAATTTTTAACAATTAAACACAGAGTCCAGCCCAAAGGAAAGACAACAAGTCTAGCACAGTACAGTCTGACAGAAAGAAACGTACACAGAAGTCGGGAGAAGCCCGACGCAGGTACAGCTGGCAGCTACAACAGCAAGCGAGCACTCCGCCAGGAACAGCAGAGGCAGACGTCGAAACCCACCTGAAAAGCAGCAGGGGTGAGTCTCAACAGAAACTCAGTAGGGGTCACGCGGATCCCCACTGGAAAACGCACAAAGCAAAAGCAACGGAAGCAGCAACAAACGCAGCAAGAACAGCAACGTAGCAAAGCAGGAAAGCTACACTACAAAGCTGTAAAGGAACAGACGGGAAGTAGGAGTAGGGAACACGCAGGAGAGGGTGAGAACCCGCACCAAACAAGCGGCTACCGAACTAACCTCGGCATCCCAAACTACTCCAAACAAAAAGGCAACAGGTGGATGACCCTAAACTCACACAGAAGGGTACATCGGCCTGTCAACCAGCCCAAACAAAGGCGAAGGCGAACGCCGACACCGGGAAACAGACAAAACACGACAGAGAACGTCGTGCACAAAGCCCCACGCACGATCAGAACATCGTGCAGACGACAGAACACTGACCTCGAGCACAGCCACGAACGGGCAACTCGCAAAGGTCACAACGCGCAAGAAAACGCGAAGAGCTACGCGTCACGTGACGGAAGCACCTCCTTAAAAAGCCAGCTGCGTCCACTGACGTCTCATGCTGCACCTCAAGTGTCTCACCTACAGTACTGCTGTAACAACAGCAGAGATGTAGACACCAGCTGAACCAAACAGTAACAGCAAACAAGTAACTAGTCAGGGTCACGCCCGTCGACGTAAGTCCTCAGTCCCTGACCACGTGTGCACACACTGGCTATAGTCTAAGCCAGGTCCTCTAGCTAGTATTCTCCCTCGGCAGGACGCCACCGTTGACTAGGAGCCCGCGGAACTAACTAAAAACCGCTCACCGGGAAAACCCCTCCGCCATCCGCTAGCGGGTCGGCACCTCTAGGCCTTAGGTCACACAAGTGGAGGCTTCACACGACACAGAAGCTCAAAACACAAGTGCCGAAGTACAGACAGGCAACCACGCCCATCTACTCGTACTTCTAAGCACCAAATGGCAGCATCACCACCGCCGACAACTCAGGACAAGCAACTAGACCTCCTATGTAACGATCCTGAGTTGAACGACTCAAAGGCAAGATCGTCACAAACAGCGGGACAAGCCGCCAATCGGTCTAATCCTAGGCCAGAAAAACCACGCTCCGCAGAAAACAACACACGGAGACCTGAGGGAAGCACCAAGAACCCTCAGCACAGCTGGACATGCAAACCGAGGTAGAACAACACCTCGAAACATCCAGAAGCAGCGTCTTGGATAGGACAGAACCGCCAAGACACGCACAGACAAGGTCACACGTCAACCACTGGGTCACACCGGGTTGACCGAAACCCAAACAACAAAAGCATACAAGAGTAGGATCAAGGATCCTACCACAAGTAAGAAGACTCCTGGCTACCTCACAACGTAGTCTTAACCCTCATAGGACGTCAGGAGACATCCACGGGACAACGGGCAGACCACAAGGACAAGCCAAGACACACAGAATCATCGGGCGGAAAACCAAGGCACAAGGGAAGCAACGCACAGGCCCTAGACCGTTATTAGCAAGTGACGGTCTAGCTCAGGGGCGTTATTTCCCAAACGACGGACGGACACAGGCCGTCGCTCACACCACCCTAACAACCTACAAAGCACACAAAAGCCAAGTAACGCACGGGACCAGGGGCGTTACAAGCAAACGGCGCACAGGGGCTCCACCGTTACTCCCAACGGCATAGCCACCCAAACCCAAAACGAAGCAACGCGCTAAGCCAGGCGCGTCACTCACGAAACAGCGCGGCAGGGGAGGGCCGTCAGAACCAAACGACGCACGGGGGCCTATCCGTTACTCACAACGGCATAGCCACCCTCAACCCAACACCACAGCAAACGACGGACAGGGGTGAGCGCGTTACTCTCTAACGACGCACAGGGGCTCCACCGTCGCTTCCAACGGGACAGCCACCCAACCTCGTCCACGCAGAATATAACGGCCAGGGGCAGGCACGTTATACTCAAAACAACGGATGGGAACACATCCGTCGGAGGAACCGCCTCAACAGGTCAAAGTCAGTCAACGGAAAGTAACGGCCAGGGCAAGGCGCGTTATTTCCATCTAACGCGCTGGGTCAAGCGCGTTAGATCAGCTGACTTAACCCCAAGGAAAAACGATGAAAGCAAAGTAACGGCCAGGCACCGGCGCGTTACACGGGAACGACGCTCCAAGCTAGGGCCGTCGCTTACCCAGAAGCAAAAGGGCTAATAAACCCTCAAACCAAATAACGGTCCATCGTAGGGCCGTCAAAAGCAAGTGACGGTCGCTGGCTAGACCGCTACTTCGGTTACGGCGGGAAAACAGAGGAATGGCCGGATCGGCCCGTTCCACGCCCCATTCACGCCGAAACGCAGGGGATACAAACCCATTCGACAAAATACAACATTCAAGGGCCAAAACGCCCACATGCACGCACAAAAACGCAAGATTCGGGCGATTTTACCAAATCAACCCTAAGTGGGTCACCGAGGTTCCCGGACTTCTACCGGCCTCGAATGAACACCAAATCGCACGAAAACTACGTGGATGGGATTCTAACATCCCTGCGGTCATTTAGAAACTAACTGAACCGCAAACGGTCACCGTTTACCGGCCGACCCTAAAAACCACGAAAATCACGGTTTAGGCAAAACAAGCCCAAACACGCTCGTTTCCTAGCCGAACGCCGTGCAATGGCAGGGAAAACGAAGATGAAGAAGCAAGGATCCGTCACCCTACCTCCACCGAAGAAACCGCGCCCCGAAAGGACTAAACCACGCCGAAAACCACTCGCGAACCGATTTCACCGGCTTTGAATCCACCGTTCGGGATCGCGCCAGAATCGATCCGATCCTCGCCCTATCGCGCACCTCGACAGCTCCACGGCCTCGCCACCTCGCCCACGCACGCCTCCGTCTGCAGACGGAGCCGGAAAGGGGAGAGAATGAGAGAGAACAGGAGAGAGAGGGACGGTCGCGCGAATGAGAAGGAGAGAGAGAAAGAAAAAAGAAAAAGGAAAAGAAATTAGGAAATTTTCCTAATTTCTGAAAATTCCGAAAATGCGCCGAAAATGCACAAATTCAGAAAAATACGCAAAAATAGTCGAAACGACCGGCTCGACGAGTACATCGTCGCTGCAGCATCCACGAGTTCGAGAATTGACAAACAAACTCACCGTAGGGTTCCGTAACTAGTACGTGAGAAAAAATCCACACGGCTCGTCAAACTCAACTCGGAAGCCACCAAAGCGAACCGAAACTCAACGAAACCAATCCGAAACAGACCCGAAAGATCCATTAAAGATCCTACGAGACCTGCAAAGGATTCGACAAAGATCCGACAAGAAACCGGGTCATTACAGTAAGAGTGATATATTGCACTGGACAGTAGGGATCTCACCACATATCAACTAAGTGTGATAACTAGCTGTATGTGTGAACTTTAGAGATCAACCAGAATCTCATGAATTGAGATTGGCTACTTGTTGAACCTCGTGTGTGTGTGTGTGAGCAATATGATGAAGTGTGCTATAGAAAGTAATCAAGATTCCATTGATACAGCAAACACACAGACCTGAGAAGAGGATAGAAGATATGGAGCAAGCCCACAAGATGTTCAACCCACAACACAAGGATTTTAAGGTGGTTCGGTTGTAAACTCACGACCTACAACCGCCCTTCACCAAATCCGGTGAGGCTTTCCTGCTGACGCATAGCTTGACCGGGGACACGCCCCAAACCATAGAGCGGAGAGCCCTCCGTCTATCTTCCTACATACAAAATCGGCAGGGACGGTTATCCATAGACCGGAGCACACCTCCATCTGTCTTCCTACACACGAAACCGATAGGGACGGTTCTAGGTGAACAAAAGCAAAGGATGAAACTCACTGCAAGTGCAGTGGGAAAAACCACAAGAACAAAAAGAATAAACACCAACTGAATCTTCAGATAGAGATCTGGAAGTTGGTGACTACAGTTACAAGTTCAGATCCGAAGATCTTATCTTTTCAAGCAAAGGTAGACTACAGGGTTGCTCTCTCTCTATTCAAGACTGATCTTCTTTTCTTCTTCTCTACAGCACTGGACTGATGTAAATTTAAATTATGCAAAAAATGTCATATTTATTTGCAGGCATATTATTTATTTTTGTCAAAATTTACAAAAGAATCACATTTAAATGTTATTTATGCACTATTTAAATTTATCCAGTGATATGTTTGCTAATGTATTTTTAGAAATAATTTTTTTATAAATTTATCTCTAACAATAATTTTCATGCAAAAATACTAATTTTTTTACTGGAATGTTAGCCACATGACATGCTACGAAGATGGGGTTGTACATGTAAATTTTTTTATTAATCATATAAAATATTGTTAAAGTTGAAATGATAGAAATATCATTCTTAAAAATGTATTAGTACATATATTATTACAAAAATGTCATTATAGTTAACTTCCGTCGACTGAAAGATAAATATTCTAAAAGAATTTGAATATTCCTATTATTTTGTCATTGAATGAGTAAAATACCGCTTCTT
Organism: Amorphophallus konjac; assembly: GCA_022559845.1. Classification (NCBI taxonomy): domain Eukaryota; kingdom Viridiplantae; phylum Streptophyta; class Magnoliopsida; order Alismatales; family Araceae; genus Amorphophallus; species Amorphophallus konjac. Next base: position 432,173,129 of record CM040120.1, on the reverse strand, counting down.
CAACCCTCCCCTCCCTCCCTACCCCACCCCACCCCACCTATAGAGAGACAGAGAGAGATGACCTTCTTCTTTCTACATCGATCCAGCACCGCCCGTCGCTTCCTTTCTCCTTCTACCACTCTTCTTCATCGGTAGTAGGAGACATTAGATCATCAGATTAGAGTTGCAGCCTAGGCCAAACTGAAGATGGAGCTGGCCTCTGGTGAAGATCGGGGTGCTACTCGCCTGAATTCTATCGGTACCAGCGATGAAGAAGGGGGTAGGGGGAGCGGGTAGGCACAAGGGGGGTCGCCGATTCTTCCTCTTGCACGTCTCATGGATTTTGTAGGTAGTCAAACTAGGCAACCATGTCTAACAAGGAGCAGGTGAAGCCCCTGGCCTCGGGGGCCTCTTCCCTTCAGAAGACCACCCAGGTTGACATTAGGGCCGCTGACTAGCCCAGGGGTGACTTGGACATCGCCCACCGTGATGAGCCCAAGAAGCATCGCTAGTGTGCCATCCACTGTTGTGCCTATTGCGGCATCACTATGGTCATCCACTCCCGCCCCTTCCTCGCTATGCCCCTTCCTCCCCGTGAACACCCTCCCGATATATAGTTAAAGTTAACTACAGTTAAATGTTGCATGGCTGGTAACGAGAGGTTATGACAATAGCATTTTTGCAATATTTCATTGAACGCAATGATACGGGCGCTAATGCACTTTCATGAATGATATTTGTGTCATTTCAATTTTAACAATGGTTTATATATATATAAGTCCTAAGAAAAATTAATTATATACTCCTAAAAAATCTGAATTACTGCTATACCCCCACCTTTATGAAATTTACCAATAAATTTCCAAAAAGCCTTAGCTAGTGTAACCATGCCCATGAAGTTACTTTCCATCTCGACGAAGATAATGTCCATGATGATTGAACCATTTTATCCCTACCAACGTGAGAGAGATAGAGCAAGAGGGGGTACTCCTCCTTTGGCACCAGCAACCTCGATGAGTGTAGAGAGAGAGAGGATGGAGTGAGATCGAGAGAGATAGGGTAGGAGAGGGGGAGGGTGCCAGAGGGGGTCTTCCATTCCGACGCTAGCACCCACAGTTGGTGCACACATAGAGAGAGAGAGAGGACGAAGATCTTTACCTCCCCCCTCTATGGATGGAGATTAAACCCCCCAAATCAACAAGCCATGCCTTCATTGAAGCAAGGCTTTCCACTATTTGACCACATTTTTCCAGCTCAAATCTGTGGTCATTCCCTCCGATGGAATCCCTGGTGTTGGATTCTGTAAGGAGGATTGCAGCACTGAAGACACAGAGTGGGTAAGCAAAACTAGGACAGGAAGATCCACCCATAACCCTTAGGTGATGCTATGGCTACCCTCACATGGGAGCCCGCAAATCTGGTGATCCCCAAGTTGTTCGACCTAATTTCTTCCCTCAAATCGGTGTACATCCACCTGCAACAACTCCACATATCCTATGACCCCAAGAAGCTCCATCGACGCCATGGTGCCATCCTGCCCTCCGGACAACCCCTACACCACTCTGCCCCCGCTCTCCGACCAACCCCCTATAGCACCCCCCACATCCCCCCCCCACCCTTCGGCTAGCCTTGGTCCTCGCCTCCCGCTACCCGCTACCCCCACCCTGTCAAACCCTTTGGCATCCCCCTTCTCCTCTGCTCTCTAACTCCCCCCTTCTCCCCCCAACCCCCACATCGGACGACCCCACGTACCCAACACTCTGGCAAACCCTACTTCTGCCACACCCACTAGAGGTAGGGTCGCCGGTGTGTAGGTGTATATGTGTGCGAGAGAGCGAGAGACAGGGAGAGCCCCTTCTCCCCTACTTCTCAGTGCCTCCTTCTCCCCCCTCCCCCCAACCCCCACACCGGGTGACCCCATGATAGAAATAAGCTGAAGGTGATCTAGAAGGGGGGATGAATAGATCTACTACAACATTCTCGCAGATTAAAATTTCTCAACCAATGCACTCAAATCTAGTACTATTCAAGATATAATTCACCGCACTGATCAGTTTGAGCAACTAAACAAGCAGCATATATGCATAAGTAGCAGCCAATGTAGTTCGATCAATTTAAGCGTCTAAGCAATTAGCATATATGCATGAGCAAAGATAATGAAATATGATGGCAGAGGAACTAAGCTCAACCTTACAAGCAATCAGAACTGCAAATGCTAATTTATCATAAGCCAAGGACTGTACTAGGCAGAGGGTTGATCGAAAGATCTCCTCACACAAGAGGCGATGTTCCGGATAGGCTCAGCCTATCTTTCCCACATCTACTTTTAATATACTTCCTAGTTGACAGCAATTGCAAAAAACAATAGAGCACACACCACAAATGAGACAAGCGGTTTTTTAGGTGGTTCGATTGCTACCCGCAATCTACATCCACCCCTCACTCTCCCAGAGTGAGCCTTCCGTGCTTAAAGCAAATGAACCAGCAACCTTAGTCTGCGACAACGGCTGTAGCACAGCGTCACCTCGAGGAACAATCTCCTCGCTTCTTCTAGAACACCAGAAGGAACCCAGAGGATCAACCTCCCTTCCTCTGCGACCGTAGAGGGAACCCAGTGAACTACTCCCTGCAATTCACACAACCAGAGGTCGGAAACCTCTCTTCCTCTGAACCTGCAGAGGGGACTCCAGAGAATAATCTCCCTTCCTCTACTATCGCAGAGGGAACCACGAAACAAGTTCACAACGAAGAATAGAAAGAAAATATAAAACAAGAGAATTGAAGAACTTCGATTGGAAAGAACGAAAACAATGTAGCTTCAGATCGAAGCAGATTTCAGATAAAACTAGCCGACTGCACTCAGATTTCTCCTCCTCTCACGGTAATCTTCTCTTTCTTCTATCTCTGGAGGACTCTCTCTGGGATTTCACTCTTAATGGCGGTAGCAGTGTTCGGCATCCTCTCTTGAACAGAGGGGCTAATACTTATAGCAGAGAGCAGAGCATCGTTGTAATATCCTAAATTCTTCAGATCGGAATCGGAGAGCTTTCGGATCACTTTCGTGGGTCCTAATGCGTGTTTTATGATCCACTCGGGTTTTTCCCTTGTATAACTTGCGGAACCTTGTGGAGAGTTGACTGTTGAGTTTTGCGACTCATGGACGCTATAGGTGCGTTGTGCTCGTTCCGAGGATCGCGAAGACTATTTTTTCGTATTTTTCTGAATTTACGAAATTTCATGTAGAAAATCAGATTTTAGGAAAATTGCTAATTTTCTTGTTTTCTTTTCCTATTAACCCTTTCTCTCTCCTCTCTTCCCTCAAGTTTCTCTCACTTTCTCTCCCTCTGTTCTCTCTCCTCTCTCCCGGGCCCACTACCGGTGTTGAGCTGGGTGAGGTGGTGACGGCGTGGAGCTGACATGGAGCGTGATGGCGCGAGTATCGGAGTGTGGCATTGGCGCGATCCCATTCGTGGATTCAAAGCCGATGTGGGTTGTCCGTGTGATGGTTTTAGGCGTGGTTTGACATTTTCAACGCATGAGATCTTCGGTGGAGGTAGGGGGACAGATGCCCTACTCTTTTCCTACGTTCTCTCGTGATTTGGAGCCGAACGGTGTGAGTTTGAGCTAGTTTTGCCTTGTTTGGGCGAAATGCATGTTCGGAGGGTGTGAGCCGTGTTCACCGTTCCAGGCGACAGTTTGTAATTTAAATGATTTCATTTGAACCCCTGGCATGTTGGGAATCATTTCCCGCCATTTTTACTGCATTTGGTTGAGAATCGGAGTCGGTATGAGCCCGATTGTCCATGTGAGTCGTTTTTGGGTCGATTCAGGGGAATCGCCCGTTTCTTGTGTTTTTGCGGACGGTTTGATCCCTTTCGAGTTGTGGAAGGTGGTTATTGACGTTAGGGTTGTTTCCCCGTCGTTTAGACGTGATTGGGGTGTGGAAAAATAGAGTTTTTGGTGGTTCTGTGGTTTTCCCGCCGTATCGGCTTAGCGGCCTTACCAGTGACCGCAAGGGGTTGCTTGGCAGTCCATTGGAGACCGCTAGGTTGAGTGTCTTTGTCAATTTGGCTTAACGGTCATGCGACTAACCGCAAGGCTGGTCTTAGCGACCCTTGGGCGACCGCTAGGCGACGTTTTATGTCAGTTCATCAATTTTAAGTCGGTTCGGGCTAGCGGTTTAGCTCCGACCGCATGGGTGTCCTTGGCGGCCTTGGGGTGACCGCCAGGCTTTGAGAAACAGTCCTAGGTAGACCTTTAGGTGATTTTGACTGGTTAAGTTGGTTTAACTATTTTCGGAGTTGATTGGGCGTAGCGGCCAGGTCGTGACCGCTAGCGTCTTGCTTGCGGCCCTAAGGAGACCGTCTGGTGCCAGTAGCAGCCTCAGGCAGACCGCAAGACTCCTATTTTCGTGGTCTTTATATCTGCATTTTTCTTGAGGGTAGCGGCCCTTTGGATGGCCGCCAGGTTGGTCTAGCGGCCAGGGTGAGACCGCCACCTGCCCAGAGTATCCTTTTGTGTTGGTTTGGTTTCCGGTTGATGTGGCTTTGACCCCTTGGTTAGCCCACTGTTTCTTGGATGTCTTGGATGTCCCATGAGGGCTGTGACCGTGTTATTGGGTGTCTGAGAGGGACATTATATCGAGTAGTGTTTTGTATTATTTCGAGGGTCATTATGGTTCCTGGTCAACCCGGTTGTGACCCAGTGGTTGACACGTGACCTCATGAGTGTCTCATCTATCCTGTGAGGATCGAGACATGGTTTTAGGCACTTGGAGATATTATCCTACCTTGATTTACGTGCCATGTGGTGTGAGGGTTTTTTTGTAATCTCTCATGTTCCGTGTTTTATGTTATACGGAATTGTGAGTCCATTGTGCGGCTCGGAGGCTGATGACTCATTATTTTCATTATTGTTGTTATGGATCCGGCTGTTATGTGATGTCTTCCATAATGTGTTTTACCGTGATTTTGGCTTGGGGACTAGGCTGATTAACAGCGTGTTACTGTGATGTGCGACGATCTTGACCCGAGTCTTGTGACTCAAGGATCGTTGTCAGCAGTTCTAGTTGACTGTCCTGAGTCTGGTAACAGTTGTATACTGCATTATGCTTCATAGTACGTGCGACAGGTGTGTGCTTACACTGTTTGTACTCCGGTGTCCGTTGTTTTGAGCCTCTGTGTCTAGTGAACCTCCACTAGTCATAGCCTGACGACACTTTTCGGTATGTCGGCCCACCTGGGAGTGGTGGCGAGGCAGTTCCCGGTTGACAATTTTTAGGCTAGTTTCCGTGGGCCCCCTTCCTTTGCGGTCGCGTCCTACTGAGGGGAAAAACTAGCTAGAGACCTGGCTCAAGGCATTGGGCTTGTGTGTGCACACGTGGTCAGGGGCGGTTGGACGAGCGCCGACGGGCTTGACCCTGACTAGTCACTCGTTAGTGTAGTTCCTTGGTTACTTGTGAGTGTCTCAGTTACCGCCATTCTAGGCAAGTGAGAGATACTTGAGGCGTAGTGTAAGACGTCAGTGGGCGCATCTGGATGTTCTTCTAGTGAGGAGGTGCTTTTGTCACTTGACACGATGACCTGTGTTTTCGTGACTTTTTCGAGTAGCCTGTGCTTGGCTTCACTCGAGGTTACGGGTTTTATAGCGTACACGACGGTGAGCTCGTGTATGTCTTGTGCCTTCGACCATGTAGATCTTGGGTAGACTTTTACTGATGTTCCCACTCCTATTGTTATTGCTTTGCTGTAGTGTAGCACTGCTGTTACTGCGTGTTTTGTGGTAGGGTTCTGTGGGATCCCGACTGAACCAGTGATAGGAGGCTCACCCCTGACTTTTCAGGTGTAGTTGTTCTTCCTCGTGCTGGGAGGTTCCTGCTGTGTGGTTCTTAGTTGCCAGCGTTGCCAGTGTCGGCCTTCCCCCGACTTGAGTATGTTCTCTTTCCTGTTGGACTATACTTGTCTTTCTTTGGACTGGACTCTCTTAGTTGTCATTGTTATAAAAAATATAATTTTATTTATGCTATTTTAGCAATCCTGATCATTGAAATTTAATTGCTCACTACTTTATCTGGAAGTTCAATATACTATCACATACCGTTCTATCCCTTCGGAGCTTTTTCTCTCTTGGGAGGCCTGGCATGTTCCAAGTGGTATCGAGTTTACCCAGTAATTTTATTCTGATGGTTATCTAAACTTTCCAGAAAGAAAACATCCACGTGTGATGAAGATTTTCCCGCCAAACTTTCTACGGAGATATCGACACGTGGTTCGCCTGGGTTTATCACGAGCTCAGTGTGCTTTTCTGATTGGCGGTCCAGTTCTTCCTTAAGATCCCTCCATTAACACTCATCCGTTCATAAAGTAATCTTTAATAATTATTTTAATCATTCTGATGCCTTCAGAAAAATATTTCCTTAAGTGTGCTGGAGAGTAGATGATAAGTGTCGAGGCATAACCTTGTCAGGTGGACGTAGAAGACGGTGGCTCATTTGTTGATGGCTGAAACGTCGGAGCAATGGCTTTCGGCTTCGACCTATCCTGGTGACGGCATACACTTGCCCTTGAATTGCTTTGACCTGGCAGTCTTCCGATTTCTGTTTCCAAACTTAGTGCATCGATGCACTTCTTCAGGTGCATCGTGGCAGTAACAGATAGATTCTTCAGATAGTTGACCTTAGACATCGGCTTCTGACTTGGTGCATCGGTGCAGATTCATGATGCTTCGACATATTTGCTTTTAGAACCCGAGCCTTGACTAGTGCATCGTTGCATCGCCCTGATGCTTTGACGTGGTGTGTCAAAATGATAGTTTTGATCTTGGTGCGTCGGTGCATTTCTTCGATGCGTCGATGCATCTCTTCTACGAACCATCTCTGTGGCCGTGACTGCATCGAGGTGGTGAACATACAACTTCGACACTTCATTCTCTTATCCATACTTCTGAATGTTCCTTTCTTGGTTCAAAGTGAGTTTTCTCTGACTCAAATTTCCTGTAGTAATAAAGCTGATGTTATTACCAAGAAAAACATATTATATTGATATCATCAAAACATAGAATTAAACATTCTCCCCCTTTTTGATGATGGCAATAAATCTAAGAACTTGAGATATTAAGTCATTATATGATCAGGGATAGATTCATCTTCCTTCAGAAATAGGAAGAAGGTTTATCTGAAATGCTTGACACACACACAAAAATCAGGGCAGATAGAGATGAACAGCTCTCCTTTCATCTTTCATCTGCACTCACTCCCCCTTTCATCTTGACTCACCACTCTCCCCCTTAAACCACTCTCCCCCTTTGACATCATTAAAAACAAAGGTGGGCAAAGTAATGACAGACTGAAAGATCACGAGATCCCAGGTACAATAAGTTCACAGATTTAGAAGTGTCATACTTATCTCTTAAGAGTGTAAGTGAGCTAACTGAAAAGAATTTGCTTAGATGTTTCAAACTGGTGATTTCGTGAGACATTGAATGATGGATTTGAAAATTATCTTCACACGGGAGTAATGAGGGTGAACAAATTGTCATATAAATGCTTTGAATAAGCTGTCTAAAAGCTATAATAGCTGGACTTTCAGAGATTTCTCAAGTAAATAGTTTTCCAACAGTATTGAGGACAAACAAACATACCGGACTTTGGCAAAATTGGGTTTTGAATATATTCAATATGTTTTTATGACTGAGTTCCTTTTTCCAATGAGTAATTTGGTTTGACCTACACCTTTCTTTGTGAGAAAACACATTGGTTGGATGCAGGAATCCCCAGTTACTTAGTGTAGTAACCTAAATGCCTCTCTTTTGAGAATAGAGTTAGCAATGGAGAAGTCTTTTTTTGTGAGGCACAACATGTCTTAGGTGAAGTGACCCAGTTACTCAACTTTCTGTACTATTGCTCTGCCATGATTTCATGGGCAATGCCTTTTTGACCAGAGATAATCTGGCACTTCATGACACAACTTTACTCCACTTCAAGGTGAAGAAGTTGGTTTCTCAGTAAACTAAATCATTGCTCTGAATTGATTTTACCCCTTTGATTATAGAAAAGTGGAGTGTTTGCAGACAATACTCTCATGTATAGATTTTCTACTTGATTGGTATCTATAAGTTCAATGTTCAAGCTTTTAGAAAGAATTCAGGGCACTATATTTCAATATTGATCTTTACTCACTGTTCTTGTAAGAAGATATTCTTCAAAGTCATTCAGTTTATTCTTTACAAGATCATAAAATTGAAACTTCTTGGCTATTCATTCAGTTAACAGACTTAACAGCTTTTAAGAGAATTCTGAGTTTCAGGATTCTGTGAAAGAACTGTATAAGAGTCTCAATGAACACAGTATAACCTGACTGACATCAAGAAAGACATACTCTGCCTAAAACCTTGACATTATGGCCACAAGAGGAAGTTTTCTAGACCTTGAAAGAGTATCTCCCCCTCACTAGATGAAACAGATAACCTTGGTACTTGGCAGAGAACCTAGGTCAATGACCCCCTCACGCATAGTGCAGGTATCTATATAGAGAAATTCTACCTTTCTCCTAGCACTATTTTATATATCAAGAATGACTGAACAAACAAAAAAAAACAATGAGATTACTCAGATGCATCGACCTGGAATCAGAGTGCATCGACGCAAAGACTATTCACAGAGTTGCAAATGGGTGACAGGTCGAGGCAGCAGCTCAAGTGTATCGAGGCATATTGTAGGCTCACAAAAAATGATGAAATTCAGAGATCAGGAGGCTCTGAAGATGCCTAACTCTCTCCTCAAGGTAGAGAACTTTTCATTATCCAAGGGCTTAGTAAAAATATCTGCAATTTGTTGTGCTCTGCCTACATGGATTAATTCAAAGTTTCCCTTATAAACTTCATCTCTTATGAAGTGGTGCCTAATCTCTATATGCTTGGTGCGTGAATGTAGTATAAGATTCTTAGACAAGTTTATAGCACTAGTATTATCACAGTATATGGGTTTGCAGCCAAGGTCTACATTGTAGTCCTTGAGCTGGTGCTTTATCCAGATTACCTGTGTACCAAAACTCCCTGCTGCTACGTATTCAGCCTCTACAGTAGAGAGGGCCACAGAATGCTGCTTCTTGGAGGCCCAAGAAACTAAGCACCCACCTAGGAATTGGCAAAATCCACTAGTGCTCTTCCTATCTAACTTGTAGCCAGCATAGTCTGCATCCGCGTATGAAATTAAATCTAATGTGTGTGCAGCAGGAAACCAAAGACCCAAAGTGTGTGTGCCTGAGACATATCTGAAAATTCTTTTAACAGTAGCAAGATGTAATTCAATAGTCTAGACTAAAATCTAGCGCACATGCACACACTAAATTAAATGTCAGGTCTTTAGGCAGTTAAGTGTAGTAGGGAGCCAATCATACCTCGATATAATTTTGCATCTACCTCTTTACCTGACTCATCAACATCTAAGGAGGCATTCGTACCCATTAGAGTAGCTATGTGTTTCAATTTGTCCATTCTAAATCTTTTCAGAATCTCCAATGTGTATTTAGTTTGACTGAGGAAGCAGCCGTCCTTCATCTACTGTCCCTGTAAACCAAGAAAATATTTCAGCTCTCCCACCAAGCTCATCTCAAATTCATTAGACATTAAGTTTGCAAATTCATCACACAGTTCAGTGCATGTTGAGCCAAAAATGATATCATCTACGTATACATGAACAATGATGAGGTGGTTATTCAAATTTTTTGTAAAGAGAGTTTAGTCCACTTTACCTCGGCTGTAGCCTTTGTTGATCACAAAATCAGTTAGCCTATCATACCAGGCCTGAGGGGCCTATTTCAATCCGTACAGAGCTTTATTTAACCTGAAGACATGGTTAGGTTGCACAGATAACTCAAATCCGGAGGGCTGCTCAACATAAACATCTTCTTTTATAAATCTATTTAGGAATGCACTTTTTACATCCATTTGATGAAGTTTAATATTTTTAGAGCAAGCAAAGGCCAATAATATTCTAATTGCCTCCATCGTAGCAACTGGTGCATAGGATTCATCAAAATCCACCCCAAATTCCTGACAGTAGCCTTTGGCTACCAATCTGGCTTTATTTCTTGAAATTATTCCATCTTCATTTATTTTATTCCTAAAGACCCACTTAGTTCCTATGATAGACACATTTTTAGGTCTAGGAACTAGATTCCATACTTTATTTCTTTCAAATTGACCCAATTATTCATTCATTGCATTTACCCAAGATTCATCATTTAAGGCCTCTTCTATTATTTTGGGTTCAATTTGGGACACAAGTGCTATAAGATCTTCATTATTAACGTCTCTATGAAAGGATCTGGTCCCAAGGGGATCATGAAGATTGCCTATGATGTTTTCAACGGGATGGTTTTTTAGAAATCTGATGTTGGTGGATGACTGACCTTGCTCGGCTGACTCACCCTGAACATGATCATTTTCTGCAGCAGGTTCCTGAGGATCCTCATTCAGTTTCTCTTCCAAAAATTCTTCATCATCCTTTGATTTCATGTCATCACCATTCACGTTAGTAGAGTTGAATATTTCATCAAATATGACATGAGGGGACTCCTCTACTATTTGATCAGTAATGTTAAAGACCCGGTAAGCCCTAGATGATTCAGAATATCCTAGAAAAATTCTTGGGCTACTCTTGGCTTCAAATTTGTCTAGGTCATTTTTATTATTATTATGAATGAAACACTTAGAACCAAAAATTCTGAAGTAAGTCAAGTTTGGTTTCTTACCTTTCAGAAGCTCATATGGGGTTATCTTGTTAATGGGTCTTACCATAGCTATGTTAATTGTATAACATGCAGCGTTGGCAGCTTCTGCCCAAAACCTTCGTGGTAGTTGACTTTCAATGAGCATTGTTCTTGCCATCTCCACAATTGTCCTATTTCTTCTTTCCACTATTCCATTTTGCTCTGGGGTCCTGGGAGAAGAGAATTTATGAGTCAGACCCTCACTGCCATAAAAATCTGAAAACATTGAATTTTAAAATCCCCCCCTGATCAGATTGGATTATGTAGATTTTGTTCTTACCCTCTTGCTTTATTCTGTTAAAGAAAAGTTTGAATTCATGAAATGCATCATTCTTATGGGCCAAGAAAAATATCCATGCAAATCTGGTATAATCATCCACAATGACATATCCAAAGCGTTTGCCATTAAAACTCTGATTTCTAGAGGGGCCAAAAAGATCCATGTGCAAAAATTCCAGTGGCCTGGAAGACAGTGGTTCAGATATGAGTTTAAAAGATTTTCTCGTTTGTTTGCCCAATGCACATGCATCACATATTTTTTAATTTTCTTTAAATTTTATTTTAGGTAGGCCTCTAACTAGATCATGCTTAACAAGTTTATTGAGGGTGTTGTAACTAGCATGGCCTAACCTCCTATGCCAATTGAAGGCAGTATTATCTAGGTTGGCAGACAAGCACAAATTTGATGCAGAATTTTCATTCAAGTCTACTATGTAGACATTATTGACTCTATGCCCTACGAATTTGACATTGTCAGAATTCATTTCAAAATTCTTGCATGCATGGTTATCAAAAATGACTTTGTGACCCTTGTCACACAGTTGACTAATGCTTAACAAATTATGCTAGAGACCTTCAACAAGTAATACTTTTTCAACAACGTTTGAGAGAGACTTACCAATGGTTCCTGAACCAATTATTTTACCTTTATTTTTCCCTCCAAACTTGATCAGTCCTCCTACCTTCAGTTCCAGCTCACTGAACTTGGTCCGATCTCCAGTCATATGCCTAGAACAACCACTATCTAAGTACCACCTGTTGTGCAGGGCTGCCGGACTAACCTAAAAGTAAATCAAGCAGAAAATTTTGGTACCCAAGGAAGGTTGGGTCCAAAGGCATCATTCAAATCCTTCAGCAGGTTTTTTGGAATCCAAAATTGTTTAACGATATTTTTCTGATTCTGTTTCATGTGTTTTGCATTGACAGTTTTGGTGGAAGCATACATTAAATTTTGTCTACTTTGCACTTTATTAGAGAAGAGTTTATTCCTGTTGCTTGAATGATTGTTTCTTGAAAATCTCATGAACCCGTATTGTTTGGAAAAACATGATTATTTAAAGATTCTTGAGAATAAATAGAATTTGCCCAGTGTGTTCTATTTTGATTCATGTTTCTGTTTGGTTTTGGTTTTCTGTTTTGGGTGACTTGCCTCGACCTGAAAGGTGAGTTGCGTCGAGACATCTCAACTTGAATACCAGCGTTGGCTCTGTCTGAGACAGAGTGTCTCGACGCAGCAAATGAACTAGGTCGAAGCAGGGTTGTTTTACCAGTTGAAATTCCCTGAGTATTAATTGGTTGTCCGGTGGAATTTGTTGAACTAGCTTTTACAAATTTCATCAATTTTGGTTGCCGGACATTTTGATTGCTCTTTGTACTGGATGGGATGTCCAGTTTTTCTTTCCCTTTCCCTAGACAATATGTCATCGTTTTGAATTCACAAGGTTTTTTATTCAATGGGTCATAACTTAGACTACCTTCTTTGTTGAAATTCATTTTTATACCCTAGGTTGGTCTTATCTTGAACAAAATTTTTCAAAACTTTTTGTTTGTCATCTATGTCCTTTTGAAGCTTTTCATAATATTTTTGAATTTCAGAATTTGCAATCCTAACTGCTTCATATTTTTCAATTATTAATTCTTTTTCTATCTGAATTTCCTTAAGTTTCATCTTAAACTCATCCAGATGGTTCTTAGTTTCCTCATTTTCTGTTTTCAAATTACCATTATCAATTTTCAGCGAGTTAGCTTCTTCAATCTGTTTTTTAAGATTTTCATTCTCTTTTTCACATAGGCTTGATCATGAATAACACCATTCAACTTTCTTTTCATGCCTTTGTATTCTTTGGTTTGATAGTTAAATTTGTCTAGCAAGTTAGCGTAAGCATCTTCTCAGTCATCAATTGTATACTTCTCAAAGGGATTGCTTATCTCATTATCACTTTCAGCCATGAGATAGCTAGATTCCTAGCTCCTCTTCCTCTGAGTTCTCAACCTCGATATCTTCTTCTTCATCACTCCATGTACACACCATGGCTTGAGGCTTCTTTTTCTGACCTTTGAAGTTTTTCTTCATAAACTCAGGGCACTCACTTTTCATGTGACCTGGCTTTATGCAATAAAAATAAGTGATGTTGTTAGAATTTTTATTTTTGTCAAATTTAGAGTTAGAATTCTTACCATCCTGTTGTAGCCTTCTTTTCCTGAAGGTCTTACCTTTGGTTCTCAGGAACCTTTGAAACTGGCAGGTCAGCATGTGTAATGCCCCGGATTTTTTGGATCCTTGTTCGTGGGTCTCGGATCTGGTTTCTCGGAGTGTCTGACTCCGTTGTGTCCAAAATTTCATTTCGGACATCTTTCGTGTTCGGATCAGCACGATCCGGAGTTGTTTCGGAGGCCCGGAAGCGTTCCACGGCTTTTCCGCGTGTGTTTTCCGATTCCCGGTGTGTGTTTCGGTAATTCCTTCGGAACCTCGTTGCGGGTGAACCGGGACGTTCACCTAGGCGAGTGTGGTACCGTTACGATCGGTGCGTTCCGAGGATCGCGGAAACGTGATTTTCCTATTTTTGGTATTTTCTAGATTTTCTGGATTTTCCTATATCTATAACCCTTTTCTCTCTCTCCCCTCTCATTTCTCTCTTCTCTCCCTCTCTCTTCTCACGCTCTCTCCCTCTCTCTCCGGCGGCCGACGGGGTGGAGAGTGGGCGAGGTGGGGACGACGCGGGCGAGCCACGGGCGAGGATGCATGAGGATCAAGGCGGTGGAGGGGTGGTGAAGCTCGGCCGTGGGTTCGTGGAACGGCGAGGCTTCAACGGCCTTTTCCTCGTCGATCGGCATCCACGGCACGTCGTTTCTTCGGTGGAGGTAGGGAGATGGACCCTCAACCCGCGTACTTCATTTCCCACGAGTTTTGTAGGACGTGGTGAGCCGAGCGGGCTTGTTTGGGCATTTTGGGAAAAATGCATGTTTTGGGGTGTGTGAGCCGAATCTTGTGTTTTGATCGTATTTTTGGGGTTTAAATGGGTCCTCTCGGTCCTGGAGAGGTTGGGGAATGTTTTCCCTTTTGTTTTCCCTTCACCTGGGGGTGAATGGGGCGTGGAATGGATTTCCCACTATTTTCCCGTTCTTCCGGTTTCGGACTGAGAACGCGCTAGTCTCAGGTAGCGCATTCTTGAAGGTCGCGCCGCCCCGATAGGGCACGTTCATCGGAGAAGATGAACAGTTAGGCGGTTCCTATCGCGCTATAGGGTCCTAGCGCGTTCTGCCTTGTCGCGCTAGGGGTTCCTAGCGCGATCTGCTTAGTCGCGCTATGGGATCCTAGCGCGCTCTTCCTTGTCGCGCTAGGGGTTCCTAGCGTGATCTGTCTTGTCGCGCTAGGGGTTCCTAGCGCGATCTGTCTTGTCGCGCTAGGTGATCCTAGCGCGATCTGTCCTGCTGTGTCATGCTCCCCTTGCGCCGTGTGTGTCCCGGACACCCCGTGGAGTTCCATGACCGTGTCTTTGGGTGTCTGGAGGTACCGTGTTACCTCGATAAGTGTGCCCGTGGGCTTGGTGGGTCCGGGTGACCCCAGGTGTTCCGGGCTTCCGTGTTCTTGCTAGATCGAGTCACCGTGTATCGGTGTGAGTGCGGTGAGGTTTCCCCACATGTCGTTGCTTCTCTGGAAGGTGGCTTCCGAGTGGGCCAAGCGTGTGGCCTTGGACTGTGAGTCCAATCTCCCAGCCTGAGGCTGGAGGTCGTTTAAGTTTCCCTCCTTCAGGGATGGGTCTCGGCGGTTGTGATCTGCCTCGTGAGTTATCGCATTGTGGTTTGGACCTAGGGATTAGGCTAGATTGATGGCTCAGTGCTGTCGTGTGCAACGGTCTTGACCTCGAGTCTTGTGACTCAAAGGCCGTTGGGTTTTGTAGGTCTAGTGGGCCATCTAGAGTCTGGTGGTGTCGTGCCACCTGTTACTCCGTGTTACTCGCAATGAGTGCATGCGTGGTTTTCCGTGTCCACGCTTTGTGACATGTCCACTAGTCGTAGCCTTCTTACGGCACGCGTGTGCTGACCCACCTGGGAGTGGTGGAGCGGCTGACCCGAGAGAGGCGGTTTTAGGCTGGTTACCGTAGGGCCCCTTGCCTTTGCCACCAGAGTCCGGTGGGGGGGAAACCAGCTAGAGGACCCGACCTAGAGTAGATGGTCTGTGTGTGCACACCTAGTTGGGGGCTTAGGACACGCTCTGACGAGCGTGACCCCAGCTAGTCCTTGTTGTGGTACTTGTTGCATGTCTGAGTCTCACGCCCGGGACATCGTAGCTAGACACTTGTGACGCGGTGTAAGATGTCAGGGGATGCATCTGATCGTTCTTCTAGTGGGTGGTGCTTCTGTCACGTGACGTGAGTTGTCGTGTACCGGGTTCTGTTTTCGTCCGCGAGATGGGACTTCATGAGTGGTTTCGGGAGTGTTCCCGGAGTCGAGGTCTGGGGTTTCCGGTGAGCATCACCGAGGGCCTTTCCCCAGACAGCGTTGTGTTCACGACGGTGAGGTCGTGACCGTGTTCCCTGACTGTGTGGTTTTGGCTCGGGCCCTTTTGTGAGGGCAGGCCTCCGCTTCGGAGGTATCGTGGCATTTTCCTAGTGGCGTGGCTAGGGCGATTCGTGTCTGGTGGTCCCCGATCATGGTATCGGGTGGTCGGGTGTGTGGCTTGGTTGTCCCCCGATGGGAGACTAGGTCGTGTTTTCTGGTACAGTAGGAGTTGCTATAGAGCTGAGGTTTTGCCGGCCACCGTAGTTACTTTCCTGCTTTCGCAGTTACTACTTTTTGTGCCGTCGTTGTTCTCAGTTGGGGTTCCGCGGGATCCCTACTGGGCCAGTGACAGGAGGCTCACCCCTGCGTTTCAGGTGCGGCGGTTCTTCCTCGAGATTCGAGGGTGCAGTACGGAGGTTCTTAGTTGCCAGCTTGCCGGGCCGAGTGTTCACTTGGCATGTGGTACGTTTTACTGCTTTAGACTATACTTTATGTTGGACTGGACTCTGTTGTAGTTGTTCATTTAATTCTGTTAATTGTTGAATTGTCTTGCCTTATTTCCAATTTCTTTGTACCTCCACACTCCTTTTTATCCCTTCCGAGCCTCCCGTCGTGGGCGGCGGGCCAGGATTCGAATGGTATCAGGCTCCTCCCGGTATCCGGATGTCGGGTAGTCACAGTTGGTATCAGAGCGTGGTTGTAGACGTACATGGGAATTCGAGATATTGCAGTGATCAGAGTCCGTAAGGTCCAATACAGTCGGCAGCTGGCATAGGGTTTCGTGCATGTTTTCTGCTTTGTTTCTCGCTTGAGAGCTTGAGTGCGATGTGCGGCGGGGTGAGGGTGGTTGTTGTTCGCGGGTTTCGTGCCGGCGTGGGGTCTGTGGATCGAGGTCGAGAGCCTTCTCCCTTGGGTGGTGGCCCCGGTCGTGCTGCATTGGGCAGAGGTTGCCGGCGGATGTGTTACTGTGGGCTGCGTTTGAGGAATTTACAGTGAGGTCAGGTGGCTGGCGAGGATCGCTTTGCCGTTAAGTGGCTGTGAGTGTGCTCTAAGGGAGCTGTTGTTGAGTCTGGCCACTCCAGTCTGAGGATTGTCCAGCCCCTGAGGCGCTGAGGTTGTGGTTTGAGGTGTTGGAGCCGGTACTCTGGTCGAGGATTGTGCTCGGGTGAGCGGAAGGTTTTATGTTGAGCTACTGATTTGTCGAGCCCGATGTCCTTGTTATGCTCAGTGGCGTCAGAAATGACGTGTCGGTCCCAATTATTTTTGCAGATTTCGGGGCATGATTGGGCTGTGGTGTCCCAATAAGTCTTGTTCCTGCGCTCTTGTGTGCGAATGGGTTGTGTTCGCCCAGGATTTGGCTCGAGATGTGAAGGTTCCGTGGCGAGTTCGGGGTTCGATGATGAGCATTGATGGTTATCGATTATGGCTCGCATTACGGCTCTTGGCATGGCGTGTTGTGGTTCGGGGAATTGTAGTGGTGGTGCATCGAGAGATGTTGTGATCGTGGTCCGACGGGACACTTGGTAAGTGTTGTCGGAGGAGCTGACCTGACGGAAGTGATGGTTTTCTTGGTGCTGGAAGGTGCTATTCCCAGCTTGCGCAAGGCTCGAGGTCATGTCGAGTGTGGAGTTTTCCTTCCGTTGGTCGGAGGTGTGATTGGGTTCTCTTTTGGTCGGAGAGAATCGTGGTTGGTTAAGGTTTGTCGTCTTGCATTGTGTGTTCGGATTGGTTGGCCTTGTGTGCCATGAAGTCTGTGCGAGACGCGTCCCCCGTTTTGGCAAGGTGGTTGCCTGTGAGAAGTGTTGCCCGTCCCCTGATGTGTAAGGGTGTTGGCGCTGTTCCGGAAGGACGAGTGCCGGCTGGGCGGTGTTTTTGAGATCGTGTTTTGGAGAAGTGTGTCGTGGATTGTAAGAGGTTGTGTGTCCCGCGGCTCTGTGATAAGAGCGGGAGTCGGGATTGGCAGGTGTCCTCTTGGATTAATTGAGATGGGGGTTTTGATGAGATAGGATTCGATGAGACAGGATGGCGGTCGATGCCTGTGTGTGGAGGTCCCTGATGAGACGTTGACGTGGGATATTGATCCTCAGTCTGCGGCCGGAAAGGGAGGATTCCCCGTAAGTCTGAGTCGAGTGACGTGAAGACCGAGGGGAGATGGAGTCGTTTGATTTTGCCGTACTCCCCTGAGAGGGTAGAGTTGGCATGATGATAGGTCTGGATGTGGTGTTGGTCTGTGCGTGAGTCAGTGGATGACCTGTCATGAGTTGAATCGTGCCTGCTGGATCGGTGGAGGTTTCCCGTTGATGAATGTCTGGTGACCAGTGGATGGTCTTTCATGGACAGAAGATGCTGGTTGTAGGGGCTCGAGAATGGAGAGAGCCGCGTGCTAGCGAGGCCTTTTTGGTGGCCGTTTCTGAGGTGTGTTTTCTCAGATGGGATCTGAGCTTGGTCTAAGTTTGAGTTCTGACAGAGTTGGTCCCGTGCTATTGTGGCGTTCGGCTTGCCGAGTGGGGAGTGGTCCTCGGCGTGGAACCGACAGATTTGTGGTGGTCAGCTGGCAGAGAAGCTGGTGTCAGGTGGTCCGCCGAGTGTGGGCATTGACCGGTGGATTGGTTTTTGTGGCGAGGATTACGTTCCCTTGGTGATCGAGAGGGTGGCAGCGATGCTGTGAGTGGTTTCCGTTGTGTCTGAGGTGATACCAGACTTGTGCCTTTGTGTTATGCCTACTCTGGTGGCCGATGTGTGTGCGGTGTGCGGAGCGTGGCATTGTTCGTGATTATGGTCTGGCCGTATCCCTCATGATCGGTGCTTTTGCAAGAATCTAGATTTTTCTGTGCTGGGGCCCTGACAGCGTTGTCAGTTGGTCGAGGCGTTCTTCCCCTGTTCCTATGCTTGTCCTGAATTTCGAGGATGAAATTTCTTTAAGAGGGGAGGGCTGTAATGCCCCGAATTTTTCAGATCCTTGTTCGTGGGTCTCGGATCTGGTTTCTCGGAGTGTCCGACTTCGTTGTGTCTAAAATTTCATTTCGGACATCTTTCGTGTTCGGATCAGCGCGATCCGGAGTTGTTTCGGAGGCCCGGAAGCGTTCCGCGGCTTTTCCGTATGTGTTTTCCGATTCCCGGTGTGTGTTTCGGTAATTCCTTCGGAACCTCGTTGCCGGTGAACCGGGCCGTTCACCTAGGAGAGTGTGGTACCGTTGCGATCGGTGCGTTCCGAGGATCGTGGAAACGTGATTTTCCTATTTTTGGTATTTTCTAGATTTTCCAGATTTTCCTATATCTATAACCCTTTTCTCTCTCTCCCCTCTCATTTCTCTCTTCTCTCCCTCTCTCTTCTCACGCTCTCTCCTCTCTCCCTCTCTCTCCGGTTAACGACGGGGTGGAGCGTGGGCATGGTGGGGACGGCACGGGCGAGGATGGATGAGGATCGAGACGGTGGAGGCGTGGTGAAGCTCGGCCGTGGGTTTGTGGAACGGCGAGGCTTCAACGGCGTTTTCCTCGTCGATCGGCGTCCACGGCGCGTCGTTCTTCGGTGGAGGTAGGGAGATGGACCCTCAACCCACGTAATTTATTTCCCACGAGTTTTGTAGGCCGTGGTGAGCCGAGCGGGCTTGTTTGGGCGTTTTGGGGAAAATGCATGTTTTGTGGTGTGTGAGTCGAATCTTGTGTTTTGATCGTATTTTTGGGGTTTAAATGGGTCCTCTCGCTGCTCGAGAGGTTGGGGAATATTTTCCCTTTTGTTTCCCCTTCACCTGGGGGTGAATGGGGCATGGAATGGATT
This sequence comes from Amorphophallus konjac, assembly GCA_022559845.1. Classification (NCBI taxonomy): domain Eukaryota; kingdom Viridiplantae; phylum Streptophyta; class Magnoliopsida; order Alismatales; family Araceae; genus Amorphophallus; species Amorphophallus konjac. Next base: position 432,153,821 of record CM040120.1, on the reverse strand, counting down.
TCCCACCGTTTTCCCGTTCTTCCGGTTTCGGACTGAGAACGCGCTAGTCTCAGGTAGCGCGTTCTTGAAGGTCGCGCCGCCCTGATAGGGTGCGTTCATCGGAGAAGATGAACAGTTAGGCAGTTCCTGTCGCGCTATAGGGTCCTAGCGCATTCTGCCATATCGCGCTAGGGGTTCCTAGCGCGATCTGCTTAGTCGCGCTAGGGGATCCTAGCGCGTTCTTCCTTGTCGTGCTAGGGGTTCCTAGCGCGATCTGTCTTGTCGCGCTCGGGGTTCCTAGCGCGATCTGTCTTGTCACGCTAGGTGATCCTAGCGCGATCTGTCCTGCTGTCTCGTGCTCCCCTTGGGCTGTGTGTGTCCCGGACACCCCGTGGAGTTCTGTGACCGTGTCTTTGGGTGTCTGGAGGTACCGTGTTACCTCGATAAGTTTGCCCGTGGGCTTGGTGGGTCCGGGTGACCCCAGGTGTTCCGGGATTCCGTGTTCTTGCTAGATCGAGTCACCGTGTATCGGTGTGAGTGCGGTGAGGTTTCCCCGCAGGTCGTTGCTTCTCTAGAAGGTGGCTTCCGAGTGGGCCAAGCGTGTGGCCTTGGACTGTGAGTCCAATCTCCCAGCCTGAGGCTGGAGGTCGTTTAAGTTTCCCTCCTTGAGGGATGGGTCTCGGTGGTTGTGATCTGCCTCGTGAGTTATCGCATTGTGGTTTGGACCTAGGGATTAGGCCAGATTGACGGCTCAGTGCTGTCGTGTGCAACGGTCTTGACCTCGAGTCTTGTGACTCAAAGGCCGTTGGGTTTTGTAGGTCTAGTGGGCCATCTAGAGTATGGTGGTGTCGTGCCACCTGTTACTCCGTGTTACTCGCAATGAGTGCGTGCGTGGTTTTCCGTGTCCACATTTTGTGACACGTCCACTAGTCATAGCCTTCTTACAGCACGCGTGTGCTGACCCACTTGGGAGTGGTGGAGCGGCTGACTCGAGAGAGGCGATTTTAGGCTAGTTACTGTAGGGCCCCTTGCCTTTGCCACCAGAGTCCGGTGGGGGGGAAAACCAGCTAGAGGACCCGACCTAGAGCAGATGGTCTGTGTGTGCACACGTAGTTGGGGGCTTAGGACACGCGCTGACGAGCGTGACCCTAGCTAGTCCTTGTTGTGGTACTTGTTGCGTGTCTGAGTCTCACGCCCGGGGCGTCGTAGCTAGACACTTGTGACGCGGTGTAAGACGTCAGGGGACGCATCCGGTCGTTCTTCTAGTGGGTGGTGCTTCTGTCACGTGACGTGAGTTGTCGTGTACCGGGTTCTGTTTTCGTCCGCGAGACGGGACTTCGTGAGTGGTTTCGGGAGTGTTCCCGGAGTCGAGGTCTGGGGTTTCCGGTGAGCGTCACTGATAAGTGTGTATTTTCCCATCTTAATTCATGTTATTTACATTATTTATGGGTTTTAATAATAATAAATATGCACTTATCACACTTACTTTTAATTTAGAGTAAAATAATTAATTTTCTGTAATTAATTGATTTTAATAAAGATATTTCCTTATTTAACAAACACACAAAATAATAAAAAATGAAAAAAAATATAATGAATATTGAAATGGGCCAAAAGCCCAAGGATTTGTTCAATAAGAATAAACATAATAAAAGAAAAAATAAATAAATTTATTTGATATTTTTTTAATCCTTAATAAGCTATATACATAATATATACATATATCATATATATATATATATATCTATATATATGTTATGAAAATAAAATAAATAATAATAATAATAAATATTATTTTGGAGTTGTTCAAAAAGAAAAAATAATAATAATAATATAATTTGACATTTTTTAGAATTTGTTTAAGCTATATGTGATATATATGTTATATATACTATATATATATATATATATATATATATATATATATATATATATATATATATATCTATATCTATATATATACTATACTAACCTAATACGTGTGCGTGTGTGCGTTTTTCTGTTTTGCAGGTTCGCGGGATCGAACCCGCGACCTCACAGGGGGCGGGCGCCACGCGACACGAACGGAAGGCGTGTCGACGCGGGCGCACGCGCCCACGTGCGAGACGCGGTGACGGAGGGCGGTGGGCGGAGCACCAATGGCCCACGCGGGCGCTTCACGCGGTGAGAGAGGGCGGCGGCACACGCGGGTGCACCTGGCCGCAGAGGAAAGAGAAAGGGAAGGAAAGAAGAAAAATGGGCTAGAAAAAGGCCAGAAAATTACAGAAAAAAGTTAAAAAATAGCAAAATATGCAGCACATGCTAGCACACAAATTGGAGTCAAAAATGTAGCAATTGGTTGTTCACATTGTCAAAGTGTTCATATGGAATAGGGTTGTTGTTTGAACACCCTATAAAAGGGGGGAGCTTTCATTGTAATGGAGTGGTTAGGAGGTTAGGAAGAGAGGATAGCTAGGAGTAGTAAGCCATGGATTGATCAAGTTTGTAAGTGTTCTTCAAGTTTTTACTTTGTGGCTTTGTTAGGGATAGATTTTGAAAGCTTTTGTATTCAAGTTTTGAAGTTTGTGTTAAGCTTGTATTGAAGGATTTCATTGTACTCTTAGCCATTCGGCTCTTCATAGTCAATTTACAAGCTTGTGTGATCCTTATTTCAATTTCTTGTCTTCATGAAAGTTGTTCATCTTTAAGTATTCTTTAACTTCTCTTTCTATCATTTCTTCTAATTCCTTTTAAATTGAAAGTTATTTCCAGTTTTCTTAAGTGCTGTTCTATGTGATTATTGTTCATCCGAAGTGATATCTTCTGCCATTTCTTCTTTTTGAAGCATTTCCAATCTTAATTTTACTCTGAGTTCTTCATGAAAGTTGTTCCTTATTTGTAGATCTACGTTTTCGTCTTCTACCACATCTCCAAATTCTGCTTAATTTTTGTGTTAGAATTAATTTGTCACTGTTCTGATTTTTGCCATGTTACTGTTCATCCGAACTAATAGGTCTTGAATTTTCAAGTTTTTCACTATCTTTCTTTCATTTTCTGTTTCTATGTTCTTCATCAAAGTTCTTCATCTTTGCATTCTCTACAACTTTCATTTAGTCCACGTTTTCTAATTCCATCTAGATTTTAAGTTATATTATTTCTTCCAACCCTCTATTTCAATAAAATTCTGTTGTATTTTCAAATTGTGTTTGTTTCGATTTCTATCCAAACATTTTCTTCACGGTTTCTTCACACACACCCAAAGCGGTAGTCTTCTTCCAATCATCTCACGGCGTCGACTTCCAAGGCGGAGCGATCTTCATCAAAGGCTCGGCGAGGAAACGACGGCATTCTTCTATATTCATTGGCTAAATATTTCTTTCACTTCTCTCTTGTTATTTAAAGTTAAAATTTCATTTCCTTTAGTTTTTAATCACACTCAAAACACACAAAAGCAATTGGTTTTCCAAAACATATGGGTATTTTCCAACTTACATTCAAATTTCCTTCCCGTGGGATCGACCCGTTCTTACCACTTTACTCGTATTTTCAAAATCATTTAAATGAGTGAGTGCGGTTGTATAAATTTTGAAATTTGTGTGGCACGGCATTTTTAAACGACGGGTGTCGAGCGCATCAAATTTTTGGTGCCGTTGTCGGGGATGGAATTTTTGAAAGTTGAATATTCTTGTGTTTGATTTATATATTGATTTTGCTATTTTTACTTGTGCAGGAAAAAGAAAAAAAAGTCAGAACATCAAGGAAAGAGGATAATCGGACCTGAAGTCCTCAGAAAATGAAGCGTCGTTAAAAGCTCGGAAGCATCGCTAAAGGGTAGAAACGTCGGAACATGTTCTATTTTTTCAATTTCTAAAAAATCTAGAAAAATTTGAAAATTTCTTCAAAACTCTATAAAAAATCAAAAAATATCAAAACAAAAGAATTTTTTATGCTGGCTAGATTGGTTCATTAATAAAAAAATAAAAAAAATATACTTGCACCAAAATAAAAAAAATCATTTCAAGATTAGAAACCACACAACATGTTCTAGGTCATGCATCATTTAGCATATAATTTTTCTTTGTTTAAATTCCTGTCATTGCATTTTGAAGATTGCGAGGGGCAAGGTACATTCTACTTATCCGATTATGGCATGCATATTGCATAAGAATCCCTTGTTTGAAATTGTGGTGAGCATTTCATTTCAAAATATTCTAAGGGCACTACCTTTAAATAACATAAGGTGGAGATTTCATCACCCTTCCTTAGCCCACAAACCACATTTCCCTTGCATATCTGCATGACCTACGCCATAAATAAAAGTCAGTAAACATTGGCCCTAGGATCACACTGTGATTTTAGTACAATTTGAGTTTACCCTCTTGTGAAAATCGGTGCCTAAGGTAAGACGGTCGGATGGCAAACGCCTTAAGCGGGCTAGTGGTTTGACATAATTAGGTTCCTACGAAAGTAGGGGGAGCCTCCCACTACCCCACCCCTTACCTAGCCGGTGGAAATATTAAGGGTGAACTTCAGTTGTACTTTAGTTACTTTGTGAAACCCTACTTGTAGGTCTAAGTCACATCTAGGTCATTAAAAAATTTGTGTTAATTTGTTTGTGTTTGCATAAAAAAAAATTTCAAAAAAATAAAATAACAAACCCGAGCCTATGCTGAAGCACTTCATTCCTTCTACTTACAATCCCTCAACCTGTATTCAACTCCCTGACATTCTTGTTGATCAATATGAAATTCGCCCTAGTCTCATCCAGATGCTCCCATCTTTTTATGGGAATCTCCATGAAAATCCTTATAGGTATCTAGATGATTTTCTAGAAGTTTGCTCCCTGATCAAAATTCAGAATTTTAATGATGATGCCCTTAAGTTGATCTTATTTCCATTCTCGTTAAAAGATAAAGCAAAATGTTGGTTAAGGAGTTTTGGAAAGATTATCAGGATTTGGGAAGATATGCAGTTAGAATTTTTGAAAAAAAATTACCCCATAGTCCGGACCAATATGATGAGAAAGGCGATTCTAGGATTTACTCAACGTCCGGGAGAGCAAATTCATGAATCTTGGGAGAGATTGAAGGAACTAATAAGTCAATGTCCACACCATGGGTTGCCCAAACGGCAAATTATATTTGCATTTTATGAGGGGTTATCCGATTATGATAGGCAAATGATGGACATATATTGTGGAGGGGTATTTTTGAGCAAAGGTGAAGATGAGGCGTATGATTTGTTTGAAATTTTGAGTGAAAATTCGATAAACCGTGCCTCCATCTCATCTCATCAACAATCCGTATGACATGTCAAACATGCTGAAAACCCAATCCACACTTTCACGAAAGCTTGTGAATTCTGTGCCAGTCTCACTCACCATGTGAGTGAATGTCCTACTATAGCCCGACTCTCTCCAGTCATCCAAGCACAGGTCCAAAATGGTCTAGGATTCTCTCCACGCTAGTGTGATACCCTTTCCGATAATTCTACGTCTGGCTGGAGCAATCACCTAAATTTTCCTTGGATGGACCAAACAATCCAAACCCATTTGTCTACACTTTCACCCCAAGAAGGCCACGGGCGGCCCCTGTGTCCTCAACTTTAGCTCAACTCATCTCACCCAGATTTCGGAATCAACATTGATACTAGGGGTGATTCACCGGGCCACTATTTTGAACCTCAAATCGCGTACTCTCAGTCTACCTATCAACCCTCTCCTTCAACATTACACCAACCCCCTAAATATGTGAATGATGATGATGATGATCTTCTGCCTATCATTTTGGCTTAAGATATTACTATTGGGAGTGAGGGGGAGTGCGCAAGTAATACCATGATGAAGGAAGGGAAGGAAGAAGGGGGTGGCTTCATGGATAATGATGATCATATCACCCCAGTCTATGAATGTTTTGAGATTGAGAATATTACTAAGGATAATGGTATGAACAACTCAATTGAGAAAATGAATAAAGAGGAGGATTACTTTGTAAGTGATAATATTATTGATTTAATGAAACAAAATTCTGAATATCCTCCTCCCCTGGAAGAATACGATGATGGGGCCTTATTAGAAAATTTTACATTTCATCTACCGACCCCATTTCTGGAAAATTTGGTTGATAATTTTGGATTTAGTGAGGAGTGTGATGATAGGCCCGTCTTGGAGAAATTCACATTTGATCTGATCTATGATGAAAGGGCCGGACTCGAATCATTTACATTTTCTCTATCCACCCCATTAGTGGGCAATTCGGTTAATAATCCTCAGATGAGTGATGAGTGTGAGGAAGGGGTTTCCTTAGAAAATTTCATATTTGATCTGACCCCTGAAGCCTATTCAATGAAGTCTGAATTTGTGGATGAGTTAGATACTGGGCTCGTGCTTCCATCTACTTTGATTCCCCTACCAGTTGAGTCTCTCTCACTTGACATTCTAGGACCGGAGGGGGATGTACCAACCACATTCATCTTTGATTTGACTTCCTCTCAGGAAAACAAGTTGATCAATGCCCTTCAAGTTCATGAGGCTGTTACTAAGAGGAAAGTGGCTAAGGATGACAATCTTATTCCTAAGCTACCAGGGCCTGAACCAATTATCCTGGAGGAAGCTGTTCCTAAAAAGCTCGTCCGGAGGGACGATATAGGACAAGGGGACCACTGGGTAGATATTCCTATAAAGCTCGTCAGGAGGAATAATAGGACAAGGGAAAACTTCAATAAAGTGCGTGACCTGCATATTTCGAGCCCCAATCCATACATGGTTACTCTTGCCTTCCAATGGCATAAGGGCTGGAATTTGAAGGAAGACAAGATCACGTGGTGGCTCATTCTGAATGCCACACGTTGGTTAATGCTCTACCTTGTGTCTGGCTGACGACATAAAATTTAGCGCTTCTTGGGAGGTAACCCAACGTTTTCAGTGATTTTTGTGTGCTAATAAATAGCTTCTTGGGAGGCAACCCAAGTTTTTCTTGTGTGTTTGTGTTTTTATTTTGCAGGTTTGAATAAATGATAAGTTGGGGGGAGAAGCAATACTTGATTCCACTGATGCTTAGATTTTCAACGTCAACACCTCTGCCAAGCCGTCACAAGTCAACCCGTTAAAATTCACTTCCGTCAGGTTGTACCGTTCCTTCACAAATTTTATATCTACATTGTTCAAGTATTCTCTATTGTTTATGTCATTGAGGACAATGTCATTTAAGTTGGGGGGACATGAACTCATGTTGCACATTCTGCATTTATATATACAACCTCTACATTTTTCACCCCAATTTTTTATGACAAACCTTACAGTACATCCCCAGTTAGAGTTTCTTGATTCATGTCTCATGAAAAGTGATTCTGGAATGGAAAAGATTAGGAAGAAGGATGATGGAACATTTATTTAATCTAGCCATGGAAAACTGATTTAAGAATCTCTTTAAAATTCATGTGCACTTTAGAAAAATACAATCACGTTGCACGCTAATGAAACAAGTAGGACAAGTCTTCTGCTATTTTGAGTATGTTGTCTGATATTCAACACTTCTTAAGAAAGAGATCTTTTATTTATAAGCTTTCTGCCATGCTATTTATCAAAAACTAGTGCAAACGCACAATTGCCAAAATTATGAGAAAAATACCCTGAAAAATGCTCCGATTCTGAGTAACCGGGCCTACTTCACCTAAGACGTGTTGAGGTTCGCGTCAAAAGGAAAAGGGAACTTTGATCTGTGTAACCGGGCCTACTTCACCTAAGACGTGTTGAGGTTCGTGTAAAACAGTGAAGGGTAGTGCAGCATCATGTGTGTAAAGAAAAAAAAAGTATAAAGAAAAAGAAAAGAATACAAAAGATCCCAACCGGGACATAACAATAAGGCAGACAAAAAGCTAGTATGTTGAATGCTCTGATTAAGAAGTGCAGAATTGAAGGACACTTGCTTGCCATAGCAAATGGGGGATGCAATTGTCTTCACTGTAGACTTAGCATTTCACATGCACAAGTGCTACTGAATTTTGAGTAAAATTCTTGATCATGTACCTTAATTTCCTATATAAGGCTAGTATGTGATAATAATTCCAGATTCCTAATCTTTAGTCGATTCTATGAACGATGATCTAGAAATAAGGCATGGATATTTTAACTCTTTGTAGTCCTTACATTTGGAGATTATTTGCATTGCTAAGGGACTAGCAATGAGTAAGTTGGGGGTGTGATAAGTGTGTATTTTCCCATCTTAATTCATGTTATTTACATTATTTATGGGCTTTAATAATAATAAATATGCACTTATCACACTTACTTTTAATTTAGAGTAAAATAATTAATTTTTTGTAATTAATTAATTTTAATAAAAATATTTCCTTATTTAACAAACACTCAAAATAATAAAAAAAGAAAAAAAGAAAATATAATGAATATTGAAATGGGTCAAAAGCCCAAGGATTTGTTCAATAAGAATAAACATAATAAAATAAAAAAAATAAATTTATTTGATATTTTTTTAATCCTTAATAAGCTATATACATAATATATACATATATCATATATATATATATATCTATAAATATATTATGAAAATAAAAATAAAAATAATAATAATAATAAATATTATTTTGGAGTTGTTCAAATAGAAAATAATAATAATAATAATATAATTTGACATTTTTTAGAATTTGTTTAAGCTATATGTGATATATATGTTATATATACTATATATATATATATATCTATATATATATATACTATATTAACCTAATACGTGTGCGTGTGTGCGTTTTTCTGTTTTACAGGTTCGCGGGATCGAACCCGCGACCTCACAGGTGGCGGGCGCCACGCGGCACGAACGGAAGGCGTGCCGACGCGGGCGCACGCGCCCACGTGCGACACGCGGTGACGGAGGGCGGTGGGCGACGCACCAATGGCCCACGCGGGCGCTTCACGCGGTGAGAGAGGGCGGCGGCACACGCGGGTGCACCTGGCCGCAGAGGAAAGAGAAAGAGAAGGAAAGAAGAAAAATGGGCTAGAAAAAGGCCAGAAAAAATCTGAAAAAATCCAAAAAAATAGTAAAATGTGCAGCACATGCTAGCACACAAATTGGAGTCAACAAATGCAGCAATTGGTTGTTCACATTGGCAAAGTGTTCATATGGAATAGGGTTGTTGTTTGAACACCCTATAAAAGGGGGGAGCTTTCATTGTAATGGAGTGGTTAGGAGGTTAGGAAGAGAGGATAGCTAGGAGTAATAAGCCATGGATTGATCAAGTTTGTAAGTGTTCTTCAAGTTTTTGCTTTGTGGCTTTGTTAGGGATAGATTTTGAAAGCTTTTGTATTCAAGTTTTGAAGTTTGTGTTAAGCTTGTATTGAAGGATTTTATTGTACTCTTAGCCATTTTGGCTCTTCATAGTCAATTTACAAGCTTGTGTGATCCTTATTTCAATTTCTTGTCTTCATGAAAGTTGTTCATCTTTGAGTATTCTTTAACTTCTCTTTATATCATTTCTTCCAATTCCTTTTAAATTGAAAGTTATTTCCAATTTTCTTAAGTGCTGTTCTATGTGATTGCTGTTCATCCGAAGTGATATCTTCTGCCATTTCTTCATTTTGAAGTATTTCCAATCTTAATTTTACTCTGAGTTCTTCATGAAAGTTATTCCTTATTTGTAGATCTAAGTTTTTGACTTCTACCACATCTCCAAATTCAGCTTAATTTTTGTGTTAGAATTAATTTGTCACTGTTCTGATTTTTGCCATGTTACTGTTCATCCGAACTAATAGGTCTTGAATTTTTAAGTTTTTCACTATCTTTCTTTCGTTTTCTGTTTCTATGTTCTTCATAAAAGTTCTTCATATTTTCATTCTCTACAACATTAATTTAGTCCACGTTTTCTAATTCCATCTAGATTTTAAGTTATATTATTTCTTCCAACCCTCTATTTCAATAGAATTCTGTTGTATTTTTAAATTGTGTTTGTTTCGATTTCTATCCAAACATTTTCTTCACGGTTTCTTCACACACACCCAAAGCGGTAGTCTTCTTCCAATCATCTCACGGCGTCGACTTCCAAGGCAGAGCGATCTTCATCAAAGGCTCGGCGAGGAAACGACGGCATTCTTCAATTCATTGGCTAAATATTTCTTTCACTTCTCTCTTGTTATTTAAAGTTGAAATTTCATTTCCTTTAGTTTTTAATCACACTCAAAACAAACAAAAGCAATTGGTTTTCCAAAACATAAGGGTATTTTCCAACTTACATTCAAATTTCCTTCCCGTGGGATCGACCCGTTCTTACCACTTTACTCGTATTTTCAAAATCATTTAAGTGAGTGAGTGCGGTTGTATAAATTTTGAAATTTGTGTGGCACGGCATTTTTAAACGACGGGTGTCGAGCGCATCAGTCACCGAGGGCCTTTCCCCAAACTGCGTTGTGTTCACGACGGTGAGGTCGTGACCGTGTTCCCTGACCGTGTGGTTTTGGCTCGGGCCCTTTTGTGAGGGCAGGCCTCCGCTTCGGAGGTATCGTGGCATTTTCCTAGTGGCGTGGCTAGGGCGGTTCGTGTCTGGTGGTCCCCGATCGTGGAATCGGGTGGTCGGGTGCGTGGCTTGGTTGTCCCCCGACGGGAGACTAGGTCGTGTTTTCTGGTACAGTAGGAGTAGCTGTAGAGCCGAGGTTTTGCTGGCCACCGTAGTTACTTTTCTGCTTTCGCAATTACTACTTTTTGTGCCGTCGTTGTTCTCAGTTGGGGTTCCGCGAGATCCCTACTGGGCCAGTGACAGGAGGCTCACCCCTGTGTTTCAGGTGCGGCGGTTCTTCCTCGAGGTTCGATGGTGCAGTACGGAGGTTCTTAGTTGCCAGCTTGCCGGGCCGAGTGTTCACTTGACATGTGGTACGTTTTACTGCTTTAGACTGTACTTTCTGTTGGACTGGACTTTGTTGTAGTTGTTCATTTAATTCTGTTAATTGTTGAATTGTCCTGCCTTATTTCTAATTTCTTTGTACCTCTTTTTAGCCCTTTCGAGCCTCCCGCTCGTGGGCGGCGGGCCGGGATTCGAATGGTATCGGGCTCCTCCCGGTATCCGGATCTCAGGTCGTCACAGCATGGCTTGTTGATCATCATCCAAATCAGAGAAGATTTCGTGTTCCTCATTGCTCTCACCACTGCTTCGAGATACCTTAAGGGCTATGGTTTTCCCTTTTTTATTCTCTTATGTATTCCTCTTAAGGTTGATCTCATATGCCATCAGAAATCCTATCAGCTCTGTGACAGTCATGGTGGACATGTCCCTAGATTCTTCTAATACAGTGTCTTTTGTGTGCCACGTCGGGGTTAGGGACCGTAGGATCTTCCTAACTAGATCACTGTCCTGAATTTGTTTACCCAGTGCCTTCAGACTGTTGGTCACCTGTGAGAGCCTAGCATACATTTTTGATATGGTTTCATCGTGCTTCCTTTTAAATAGCTCATAATCAGAGGTTAGCATGTTTACCTTAGTGGCTCGCACCTATGACGTTCATTCATAGATCAGCTGAAGTTCGTCCCACATCTTCTTGGCTATTTTACACGTAGAAATCCTGGATTACTCCTCTAGGTGCACCACACACTGCATAATGTTAATCGCCGTCCAGTTGACAGTTGACACCCGGATCTTCTCCCTGGTCCAAGAACTTTCATCTTCAGGAAGTTTAAATGGTCTGGTGGTGATTACCCTCTACAACTCGTGACTCTGCGTTCGCAGGAATACTTCTATCTTGTTCTTCCAATATAAGTAATTAGTGCCACCGAAGAATGGGGGTTTGTTTGTAGAATGCCCTTCAGCTATGAAGCTGCGAGCATTGCTAGTTCTAGGTCTTCCCTGGTCGTTGGACTACATTTTGGGAAACCTGCTCTGATACCAATTGATAGAAATAAGATGAAGGAGATCTAGAAGGGGGTGAATAGATCTACTACAACATTCTCAAGGATTAAAACCTCTCAACCAATGAACTCAAATCTAGTACTATTCAAGATATAATTCACCGCACTGATCAGTTTGAGCAACTAAACAAGCAGCATATATGCATAAGTAGCAGCCAATGTAGTTCGATCAATTTAAGCGTCTAAGCAATTAGCATATATGCATGAGCAAAGATAATGAAATATGATGGCAGAGGAACTAAGCTCAACCTTACAAGCAATCAGAACTGCAAATGCTAATTTATCATAAGCCAAGGACTGTACTAGGCAGAGGGTTGATCGAAAGATCTCCTCACACAAGAGGCGATGTTCCGGATAGGCTCAGCCTATCTTTCCCACATCTACTTTTAATATACTTCCTAGTTGACAGCAATTGCAAAAAATAATAGAGCACACATCACAAATGAGACAAGCAGTTTTTTAGGTGGTTCGATTGCTACCCGCAATCTACATCCACCCCTCACTCTCCCAGAGTGAGGCTTCCGTGCTTAAAGCAAATGAACCAGCAACCTTAGTCTGCGACAACGGCTGTAGCACAGCTTCACCTCGAGGAACAATCTTCTCGCTTCTTCTAGAACACCAGAAGGAACCCGGAGGATCAACCTCCCTTCCTCTGCGACCGTAGAGGGAACCCAGTGAACTACTCCCTGCAATTCACACAACCAGAGGTCGGAAACCTCTCTTCCTCTGAACCTACAGAGGGGACTCCAGAGAATAATCTCCCTTCCTCTACTATCGCAGAGGGAACCACGAAACAAGTTCACAACGAAGAACAGAAAGAAAATATAAAACAAGAGAATTGAAGAACTTCGATTGGAAAGAACGAAAATAATGTAGCTTCAGATCGAAGCAGATTTCAGATAAAACTGGCCGGCTGCACTCAGATTTCTCCTCCTCTCATGGTAATCTTCTCTTTCTTCTATCTCTGGAGGACTCTCTCTAGGATTTCACTCTTAATGGCAGTAGTAGTGTTCGGCAGCCTCTCTTGAATAGAGGGGCTAATACTTATAGTAGAGAGTAGAGCATCGTCCTCCATTCCGATCAGCCAATTTTCCCTTGGTCCACATGGAAGGGAATATTTTGATGGTTATCTGAACTTTCCAGAAAGAAAACATCCACGTGTGATGAAGATTTTCCCGCCAAACTTTCTACGGAGATATCGACACGTGGTTCGCCTGGGTTTATCACGAGCTCAGTGTGCTTTTTTGATTGGCGGTCTAGTTCTTCCTTAAGATCCCTCCATTGACACTCATCCGTTCATAAAGTAATCTTTAATAATCCTTTTAATCATTCTAATGCCTTCAGAAAAATATTTCCTTAAGTGTGCTGGAGAGTAGATGATAAGTGTCGAGGCATAAGCTTGTCAGGTCAAGGCAGAAGATGGTGGCTCATTTGCTGATGACTGAAACGTCGGAGCAGTGGCTTTCGGCTTCGACCTGTCCTGGTGACGGCATACACTTGCCCTTGAATTGCTTCGACCTGGCAGTCTTTCGATTTCTGTTTCCAAATTTAGTGCATCGATGCACTTCTTCAGGTGCATCGAGGCAGTAACGGATAGATCCTTCAGATAGTTGACCTTAGACATCGACTTCTGACTTGGTGCGTCGGTGCAGATTCATGATGCTTCGACATAGTTGCTTTTAGAACCCGAGCGTTGACTAGTGCATCGGTGCATCGCCCTGATGCTTCGACGTGGTGCGTCAAAATGACAGTTTTGATCTTGGTGCATCGGTGCATTTCTTCGATGCGTCGATGCATCTCTTCAACGAACCATCTCTGTGGCCGTGACTGTGTCGAGGTGGTGAACATACAGCTTCGACACTTCATTCTTTTATCCATACTTCTGAAGGTTCCTTTCTTGGTTCAAAGTGAGTTTTATCTGACTCAAATTTCATGCAATAATAAAGCTGATGTTATTACCAAGAAAAATATATTATATTGATATCATCAAAACATAGAATGGCACACCTACTAGAGCAAGGGTTGTCGATTTGTGTGTGTGTGTAAGTGAGAGAGAGAGAGAGAGAGAGAGAGAGAGAGAAGTGGTGGAGCTCCCACCTAGCCCACCTCCAGCCTTCCTTATCGGAGTGAGAGGAGCGAGAGAGAAGAGAGCGAGATAAGGGTAGGGGTAGGTTAGTCATTTCCTTTCTTCTAACTCACCTTTAGTTAGGGACCGTAAGTGATCATTGACGTTAGGGTCACGGTGTAACTCTTTTAAAATTTTTCGAGGTTTAGAGGTAAATACTATAAGCTCCACTTTGATTGGGGGATAAGTAGGGGTTAGTCTATTTTTTATCCCTGAGTTAACACTTTTTTACTTAGATAGATGGAACAAGACAACTAGGCTAAAAACATGGTTAACCTGGATTTAATCTGGAATTCAAAACCCACCTCAAATGGTTAGTTAACTCTAACCCAATACATATCAAACTAAAAGTGGATTAACTCCGAAACAATTTAATCAGGTTGAGTTAACTTACTTTTAATCTATCCCCCAATCAAAGTGAAGCTAAAGATAGTGATATAACGATGATTTGTGCATGTTTTAGAGTTATATAGGTAATTTTTTCTTTGTATCCAATAGGGTTACACTAATGAATTTAAATACAAGACAAATTTGCATGCAAATATGATTTTAATAAGCGTATGCATATATATATAAATACATGTATATGTACCCTTATTAAAATTCAAACAATCCGAGGAATGGGTGTTTGTCACATTTCTCCTGTAAATCGACTTCAAAATTCAAACAAAATTCACTAATATTGTGTTTGGAAATAATATTGGGTGTGAGATTTTTTCAAAATCTCTTAAGTTGAAATCTCCTCTTATTTCTTTCTATTTCTTTAAACTTCAAAATTCGTATAAAATAAAAATTGATGAAACACCGCCACATTATAAGGGATTTAAGAAGGTGGAGATTGCTGTGATTAAAACCTCCAAAATTTATGCTCAACATACTTTCCAACGAGCCCTAAAATTCCCATTTCATTTACAGCTGCCAAATTTCCATTTAAAAACTCGTTGAGCTAGTCGCGAGATGTGCTGACCCGGCCGGTCCAACCATTTTAACCGTAACATCACACTGCCAGATAACTAGCGACGGCGGAAAAAGCCATTGCAGAAGTCAGATTTTGCGCTCGCTCCCGAAGATGCAAAGGAAAAATCGTCGCAAAAGTTGACCTTTTTGTCGATGGCTGGGTACGGACCCGTCGCAGATATGAGACGGATGGAAGAAATCCGGTGGGGTGTTCCCCTCCGGCGACGGGCAAAGATGTAGATCTTCACGAAGATGCTGATAGAGAAGACGATCACCCTCGAGGTCGAAAGCAGCGAAACCATCGACGGCGTCAAGGCCAAGATCCAGGACAAGGAAGTTAGTCCGTGCGATCCATCGATGTCCACACGAATCCTCTCCTCTATTCTTCTTCTTCTTCTTCTTCTTCTTCTTCTCATGATTCGATACTTTTCGAGATCGTCGAGGATGCTCTTTCCGATGATGTCCTGTTTATTACAGGGACCTGCCGGACGAGCGGCGTCTGATTTTTCCGGCGAACAGCTCGAGGACGGCCGCACTCTCGCCGACAACGACGTCCAGAAAGGTCGAGAAATCCCCTGTTCGGCCGATTCCTGCAATTTGTGTCGTTCGATTTGTGAGGGTCCTTTTTTTTATTTTCTCTTCCCTTGTTCTTGATTTTCTGAATGCGGGGGGCGGGGGGGGTGGATCTTGTTGTGACGACGATAGAATCCACGCTGAATCTGGTGTTGAGGCTGAGGGGAAGAACGCGCCCAACACAAGCAAACATGTAATGAAATATTTAACCAGCCATGCACCGACGCGTGCTAACAAGACCAACTATTCTTATCTAATCTATTTGTAAGCCTTTGAAAATTTTAAAAATAGTACCATATATCTTTAAATCATGTAACTATAGCTGTCAATAGGTCGTACGGACATCACCAACTCGCGAGCCTGTCTTTGATTTTCGATCAGGTCGTAAAATCTTTTTAGATCCGCGACTTGTTAATCGAGTCTAAAAGTCAGATTCAATTATACTCAAGAATTGAGTTTGGATTTTGAGTTTGGTCTGCAAGTTGACTCAACCTGTTCTCCTTTTTATTCTCTTTTTAAAATTTTAAAATTAATTATTTAAAAATATATTATTTTACTTAATTATAAAATTAAAAAATTTATTTTAAAATAAATTAAATAATTAATATCGAAATTCTAATTAATTTAGTGATATTATAAATTTTATAATATTAAATATATTTTTATTTATTTAAATTTAAATTTTTACGTCGAATCAAGTTTTAGTCGAACTTTATATTTTTTATTAATGTCGGACCCGGCTCGACCCAACATAGCTCGGGTCCGAACTGCACTTGGACTTTAATATTGATAAGTCGGGCTCAGGCCAGACTGATCTAAACTCGACTTGGGCCCGGCCCAGTGACAGCCCTACATATAACTTACATTTAAAATCAAGGTTTGCCAAACCGTCAAAGACCGAGACGACCAGTCTATAGGACGCAACTGGACCGCTATATATATTATTTTATTTTTTTATAATAAATCAGTCTGTAAGTTGGTTAATTGAGGGTCTCACGGTTAACCATGAGATTTTAGATTTGAAACACGCTTCTGACGTGCTTTTGTTCGATTTTTTGAAAAATATTTGGAAAGATATTTTTTTAAAAAAATGTTAAAAATAATGATGAAGTTGGGATTCGAACCGAGGACGCCTATTTAAATCACACAATAACTAGTCAAATGAGATAGAATATCATTTATATTATTTTATTCCGTTATATATATAATATATATATTTTTATCTCGATACGCAACGGTATCGACTCGTACTATCTAATCTCGGGCCATGATCGGGATGGCCGATTTAGCCGAGACGACAAATCCTGTTTAAAACATAAATTTTTACATATGTAGCCTCTAAACTAATATGTTTATGTATACATCCCTCACTTTTTTGAATTGTTAAAAATACTCATGATCACTTCTGAAGAGTTGCATTTATGCATTTCCGGTTCTTAACTTCTTATATCACTAAATTGTACTACAGAAAATGTTAATAAATGATAAAAAAACTGAAAGTCTAATTCGAGGGTAAGTTTATCCACATTGGCGGAGCCAGGGGGGGGGGGCAATTCCCTCCCCCTTAGACTTGGCTAAATTTGTTTACATTTGTTCTCACCTGCTGTTGAGTTTTTTGAATTTATTTACATTTGCCCCCCATCCTTTGTTGAGTTTTTTAGATCCATTAGATGTCTATATGGATGGTGGATATCTAAATTTTACGATTAAATTAAAATATCTACTGATGTTGGATATTTATCACCCACATTTATTGATTGGTTGTTTAACCGTAAATCGATGATGGAGATTTTTTTTTTTGTAAGATAGAAATCTAAAAGAGATAAAGGAGAACAAAAGTAGCACAGTAAAATCGTAAAAGGGTTTTGCGACTGTCGACTGAGAAATCTTGTCTGTAGTTATGTAGGGTTATTTTTTGATGGTTGAGTAGAAATAAAAAATGTTATCAGGCTATGCACAGGGTTAATTTACAGGCTTATAGTAGGTCTCTCCGATCTACACGCCCCCCCCCTCCCCACACCCCACTTCACTCTGAGGAACTTCTTTGCCAATACGGTGAGTTTTTTCTCTTACTCAGTTCTCTTGTTATCTATTTGGTGACTTTTACTGGAATCGTTAGAGCTTTACCATGGGATTTTATCCGAGGAAGACATTTCATTCAGGACTTTGATTTTATTTTTCTTTTTAATTCTTGTTTCGTATATTTTCAATCACGGGGATTTTACATATCTTAGTAGTTTAACTTGGTCATTCCTCTCAGTTGTTCTTATTTATGATTCATTATCTCGATTATATAATACAAAGTCAGCTCCCACTCGTCGTAAATATTGCACCTGATTTTGAAGCCGGATCAATTTTTGTGGTGATCAATGGATGAATGATAATTTAGTGACATATATTAAGAAGGAGACGTTCGAGAGTATTGATAATGAGATAATAATACAACGCTTTCAGAATATGAGACCCATCGTTGATAAATCACTCGTAAAATATCTTCTATTTGATGAAAATAAATAAATTTAAATATATTAATTTTATTTTACCCTTCTTTTAAATATTTCTGACTCTACCACTGTTTATCCATTTGACATTTAATTGTAATTAGGTCGCGACGAGCGTTCAACCATAACTATTTGAATATATGTAGGGGATATTTTTGACAATTCATGAAAGTAAGAGACGCACTCATAAACATGGCAGGTTGCGGAGATATAGGTATATAAAAACCCCTCAAATATAATACCTCTGTGCCCCTGAAACCAAATCTTTTGGATTTTAATTGGTATGTTTCAGGGATGTACGTATAGATTATATAAAAAGGAGATATAGAAATTATTTATAAACATTTCATAGGTATATAAATATTTATAGGGTGTTTGGTTATATTTTTTTACCTCTTTTTTCTCTCAAAATAAAAATTAAGGAAAAGAAGGGTACTGAAACACGTTTGATAACATCTATCCTATTTTTAGGGAGAAATCTTATCCCGTGTAAACCTTCCACAAAATAAAAATAAATCCTGAATAATTTTTTTTTAAAACACTCACGGGCTACGATAGCTGGAGACTTCTCACACGTCTTCTGCGTCCATCCCCCATTCCCTCTCCCTCCCCCTCCCCCCTTCCCCCTCCGTCCCGTCGTTTGCATCCCCCCTCCCCCTGCGCCCCCCTCCCTCGCCGGCCTCTCCCTCCCCCTTCCCCGCCGGCTAGCCTCTCCCTCTCCCCTTCCCCCTGTGTTTCCCTCTCCTTCAACTTGGTTGTCGGGATCGCCGTGTCGAGCTCGGCGCCGTAGATCTCCCGCTGCCCGATCTCCACGATGGGGAGAAGCATCCCCCCGGACAGGTCAAAGGCCACGATCGCGCTGGCGTTCCGACGGGACGTCTCGAAGCTGCCGAAGAGGAGGTCCGGGGAGGCCTCGATCCCCTGCACGGTGGCGCTGGCCGCGTTGGTGGCCGCGGATGGGTGGCTGGACCGGTGGAGCGCCTTCTTGACGGCACCACCCCAAAGGTCGATCATCTGGAGGCCGGGGAAGTCAGTGGCATCGGCAGCGACGGTGGACGGGGAGAGTGCCAGGAGGGAGTCAACGGCAGGGAAGCAGGTGAGCACCATGGATTTGCGTGGACCAGTCAAAGGAGGTGATCTTGCAGTCATGGGTGACATGAACGGAGCCAAAGGGTGTGGTGGCCACGGCCGGGGTCGTCGCGGCCGTTGAGTGGGAGAACAGTGGCCCTCTGGAGGTCGAAGGGGTCGAAGCGGGAGGCGTCGGAGAGGGAACCCATGAGGAGCCGGTCAAGGCCATAGAAGTTAGCCTCGGCGACTAGGTCTCGGAGGTCGGCATCGGCCTTGGAAGGGAGTCTTCTGGTGCGGAGGAGGGAGAGGAGGACGGAGAAGAGGTCGCGGTCGGGGTCGACAAATGGGGGGCCACCTGCGGCGCTGCCTGCGGCGGTAGCCAAGAGGGAGGTGAGGAGGGAGTCAGAGCTGGCGAGGGTGAGAGTCTGGGGGGTCGTCTGGAAGAGCTGGCTCGTTGCACTGGCTGATGTGCAGCTGCTCGTACCTGTTAGGGTTTGACTTGGGCAACGAGATTTGGAGGAAGATCTCCCAAACAAGTTGACACCAAATTTAAAAATTATGATATTTTTGTCGGATAATAAATATCTATTTTTATCAATTTTAAAAATTAAGTTAAAATTTAACATAATATAATTTTTTAAGTGGGAAGAGTTTTTTTTAAGTAATCCCCGAGACCCTATTAACTCTTTTTTTAAGAAGAACCCAATAAAAAAAATTGGCCATATGGATCCCGTTGGACGGCATGGTTGGGACTTGGGAGCCGCATGGTCCGTGTTGCTGTGCGTCTGCCACTCGCGCCGTGACTCGGTGCGTTGTCGACGCGATCTGCGTCAGCTGCACGTAAGTTTACACCAGTTATAAACTCAAAGAAGAGACGTGTGGGCAACGTACCCCCTCCTCACCCACGCCCCACTTGAGGACAAGGTAGATTCTTCTGCTGCATCTTCTCTTTTAGGCCCATTGGAAATAAGTCAAATAACTAATAATAACCTGGGCTGGCAGACCTGTCAAGTGTCAATGTCAAGTCTCGTGGATGTGACGTTTATGCCCTGACATCTTCATATTTATGTAGATACCCCTCAACAGAAGGGTCTCTTCGACAATGGGATGATTACAACAATGAGAATTAATGGTTCCCGTGATCCCACCTTACCAGTGTACATTAGTGATTATACCGTCAAAAAATTGGCACATCATCACCCATCACAAGATGAGATTTGATGTTTTTATTTTTAATATAAAAAATTTAATTAAAAAATTTGTTCCTGACATGGTAACAACCTAGTACACTATTATATTGTACCATATTATACCGTTAGAAAATCGACACCGTTCGATCCGATGACGTGACAAATATTGAATGAGATTACTGTTATTAGAAGATTGAAAATTTTTATTTTGATAATAATCATTGTCATATTCTACTGAAAATAAAACATTAAATTAGGTAAAATAGACAAAAGAGAGAATAGAACAAAATATATTCTATTCTTGAGCTTTTTGGTTGGTGATTTCAATTATTCCAGAATAACTCGTTCTTACCCAAAATATTGAATCCATGTCGGTTAGTTTAAACACGGATAACTCATCCTATTCCAGACTTATCTGATTTTATCAAAGAAATCCATAATGTATGTTTTGATCGGAGATAACTCAGAGTTAGCCTATGATTTGTTTGAGGGTAACTATTTTTATTGGGAGAACAAATTAACCTGGGCTAAGCAAATCATGGTCTTCATTGTAAAAGCCCAGAATCCTCGATCATGGTAGGGCCAACAAATTATTTTATGATTAAACAAATCACAAAGTATATCACGTCACGTGTGTGGGGGAGGCAAGAAAGAAAATAGAATAGTCATAGAATTTAAATCATTGAAATTAGAATGGAGGTAATGGAAAATAGAGTTATATAGTCCATAAAATAAACATCCCGTACACACAATAGCTACATCTGCCGTACCTTAGCTCTAGCTGGTTAGCATGGACGGCTTAGCCTGGGACATAGTTCCGGATAGATAAAAGTAATTTGACAAAGTTTATCATGTATTGTACCAAGATACAATTTCTCATCTCGTACGTATCATTCCAGCAGTCGCGGAGTTAGAAATATTTGAAAAGGAGGATAAATATAATTAATATAATAAAAATTATTTATTTTTATTTAAATGGAAGATATTTTACAAGTGAGTTATCCACGACGGATCTTCATATTCTGAAAGCGTTATATTATTATCTCATTGTCAATACTCTCGAATGCCTCCTTCTCAATATATGTCACAAATTTAGCATTCATCCATTGATCACCACAAAAATTACTTCAGCTTCAAAATCAGGTGCAGTGTTTCCGACGAGTGGGAACTACCTTTGTATTATATACTCGAGATAATGAATCACAAATAAGAATAACTGAGAGGGAGAACCGGGTTAAGCTAATGAGATATGTAAAATCTCTGTGATTGAAAATACACGAAACGAGAATTAAAAAGAAAGATAAAATCAAAGTCCTGAATGAAATGTCTTCCTCATGTAAAACCCTATAGTAAAGCCCTACGATTCCAGTAAAAATCACCAAATAGATAACAGGAGAACTGAGCAAGGGAGAAAACTCACCGTATTGACATAAAAACTCGTTAGAGTGGAGTGGGGTGTGGGGGGGGGGGGGGGGGGGCAGACGTGCGGATCGGAGAGACATTCTACAAGCCTGCAAATCAACCCTGTGCACAGTCCGATAACCTTTTTTTATTTATGCTCAACCATCAAAAAATAACCCTACATAACTATAGACAAAGTTTCTCATCCGGCAGCCGCAATACCTTTTTACGGTTCTACTGTGTTGCTTTTATCCTCTTTGTCTCTTTTAGGTTTCTATCTTACAAAAGAAAATCTCGATGATCGATTTACGGTTAAACAACCAACCAATGAATGTGGGTGATAAATACCCACCATCAGTAGATATTTTAACTTAATCGTAAAACCTAGATATCCACCATCGATAGACATCTAATAGGCTCAAAAAACCCAAAAAGGGTGGGGGGCAAATGCAAAGAGAGAGAGAGAGAGAGCAAAGAGAGAGAGAGAGAGAGAGAGAGAGAGAGAGAGGAATTTATCCAAATCAAGGGGGGGCAATTACCCCCCTGGCTCCGCCACTGCATTCAAGTAAGGTGTGTAAAGAGATGTATGTTGGGATAATTTACCATTAACCTTTAGATATTGTGTGAATTTAGTACTGAAGTATTCTTCTTCTTGATTCGATTGAAAAGTTTTCTCTATTTCGTTCTTAAACTTTTTAAATTTCTCAAAGACTGCAGGCTTGTATCTCATCAAATACACATATCTAACATAGAGAAATTATCGGTTAAAGTAACGAAGTAAGAGAACCCCCCTCTAGTCTTGGTGGACAAAGGTTCACATATATCAGAATATACGAGTTCAAGTAACTCCGTACCCCTTTCTCCCTTTTCACTAAATGGAGAATTGATCATTTTACTCATGAGGCATGATTCACAAGTTGCAAATGAATCATAATCAAATGGATCAAAATATTCATCATTATATAACTTGTGGATCATTTCCTTACTAATATGATCAAGCCTACGATGCGAGAGATATGCTTAATTAATGTCACGCCTCTTTCTCTTAAGAGGTGCATCCACACAAAATACGGGAGCAATAGTATTAAGAATAAATAGACCATTAAATAAACTTCCACTTGCAAATTTGCCATTTAAGAATAATTCACAACCATTGTTTCTAAAACGGACACTAAAATCACAGAGTTTAAAGTAGAAATGAAAATAATGTTTTTAACAATGGAAGGAACATAGTAATAGTCTAATAATTCTAATGCTGCTCCTGAAGGCATTTGGAAGTTTGCTGCCCCTACAACAACTACAATAACCTTTATGCCATTTTTCAACCGTAGGTCAACCTCCCCTTTATTCAATCGGCTGCTATTTGTCAACACCTGCAAATCATTACAAATATGAGATGTACATCCAATATCTAATACCTATGACATGGATCTAGTGAATGACAAGTTATAGGTCTATCATGAATATACCTAACGCTTCACCAAACATCTGCTTTGTCTTTTTTGGAAGGTACAACTTGTAGTTCCTCTTCCAATGGCCATCTTTATGACAATGAAATCATTAGCTCTTACCTTTTTCATCCTTCTTGATAGTCTTGCCCTTATTCACCTTCTTTTGAGTTTTGCCTTTCTTAAAGGCATATTTAGTCTTTCTTTTCTTGTTAGTCTTACCAACAAGAAGCACGGTAAGCTTAGCCTTGTTCATTGTGCTCCCAACAGTAGTCAACATATTTAGGAGCTCTACTAGAGTGCATTGAATCTTATTCATATTGAAATTCACAATGAATTGAGAAAAGGAGTCTGGAAGAAATTGGAGGATCAAGTCGTTATTGAGCTCATAATCCATGATGAATTCTAAGTCGGCCAACCTCTCGATCCATTCAATATCTTTAGAAGTTGAGTCTGAACTAATGATCCCTCAGCCATCCTTGTCCTGAACAGATTCTTCAATATCTCATATCTCTCTATTCTGCTCTATGCACCAAACAACTCTTATAGGTGCACAAAAATTTTCTCGGCATTCATGTTATCATGCTGCTTTTGCAACTCGTTAGACATAGAGGCTAGCATGTAACACTTAGCTAGGGTGAGGTCTTCTATATGCTTCTCATAAGCAATCATCTCCCCTTCCTTAGCATTATCAGAAGGTGACTTAAGTGATGGCTTATCAAGAACGTTGATTATCTTTTCAGCAGTGAGAACAATTCTTAAGTTCATGAGCCAATCCATGTAATTTGGTCTAGTGAGTCTGTTGACATCATTTATGTCACAAAGTGGATGATTTGACATTTCGATCTACAAAAAAGATATGCATAATTAATAGCATTGCAGACATTCAACTAAGATATGATCTTTAATCTTAATGTATAATTCTCACTAATTTTTGACAAATTTGCATCACCCTCAATATCCACCCTTGGATCTAGGGATGGGGGAATGGATGGCTTGGATTAGATGTGACCAACCACAAAATAAAATAAATAAAAAAACTTCATGATAGTGAGAGGGGGGCGCCCCCTTGACCAAGGGCCAAGGTTGGTGGCCAACCTTGACTTCTAATAACACTTGTCCCCCACTTGGCCCACCCTTCTAGAAGCCTCCATTTGAATGGTTGACTGACCCCACATGGGCCCTAGGAGTGACGTGGATCAATGGGAGGAGGGATGGGGGGCCCGTGGGACCCAGGGGTCCCATATTACAAATAAACCCCTCTTACAATCAAAATTACAAACCGAATAAAATGAAACAAACACACATTACACACAAATAAAGTCTAGACAAATATGATAAATGTCGAGACTCAAGGGGGAGTCTCCAGGCTGTCTCCGAGCCAGATGGACGCTGAGGAGGCTCGAGTGGTGCTTCGCGTACGGTACCGGTGGCTCGCCGACCCGTGCCGCTCGTGTGCTCTGGTGTCCGCACCACCAAAATAACACACCCCAACCTACACCTACAACAGGCATGCAAAAGAAGGACTAGAAAAGACCTAGACAGGCACAGACAACACGACCGGAGTGTCGTGCACTGGACAAGACATAGACCACGAGTACGGCCACGGAAAGGCCAACCCGGACAGGTCACGACAACCCCACAAGTGTCTTGACCAACCGCTGCGTGCCACCGACGCGAACACGGCCGAGTCGCAGACCCACGCGGAACCACAAGTGTCTCAAGCAACTCGCAAGGCTGGGAAGCGACAAGCGAGAGGCGAAACAGGAACAAACCAAGTACTAGCCAGGGTCACGCCCGTCAGCGTCAGTCTTCTGCCCCTGACCACGTGTGCACACACTGGCTCCTGCCTAGAGCCAGGCCTCTATCTAATTTTCTCCCCCCGTAGGACGCTACGGTAACCGCAGGAGCCGACGGAAACTAGCTTACAAACCGTATATCAGGGTCACCCCTTGACTGCTGGACGTCTAGGGCGACGAGGAAGGGAAGCTCGAAACGCGGCATTGAAGTACAGACAGTCGAACATGCACTGTCACCCGTACCTCAAACACCGAAGGCAGCACAAGAAACTGCCGACAGACTCGGAAACGTAGTCTTAGCCTTCATAGGAACATCAACCGACGTCCACGGGGAAAACGGCCAGACCACGGGAGCGACAGACACCACCCTAACATAGACAGGCACACACACAGACACGCCATGAATCTACCTCTAAACAGCCCCTAACATCACCTAAAACACGGGCACGGAACCCATGGGGGGTCCCGAGACACTCTGGAGGCCGAAGGTCAACCATTGGACCACAACCGGGTCGACCGGAGGCCAATTCCACGCAATCGAAACATGTTACACAGTCACGGTCACCTGGTGACCGTGACTACGCAGTCACGGTCATCTCAGGACCGCGACTAGACAGTCACGGTCACCTCGTGACCGCGACTATCCAGAGGCAACAACGATGATAACGGTCACCTGAAGACCGCGACCCGACAGTCACGGTCGCATGAAGACCGCGACTAGCCTAAAGCGGTATGTCGCAAGGCCGCGACTCTTGCCGACTCTCTTGACCAGGTAAAAGTGGTTCTCCTAAGATCGCTACTACACAAACGCGGTTACTGGTGGACCGCGTTCAGTTCGGAAAATCGGGAACGGCGGGAAAAACAAGGGGAAGGCCGAATCGGCCCGTTCCACACCCCATTCACGCCGAAGCGCAGGGGAAACTGAGCTAAACGATGAAAAATAACTTCTGGAAGCTAAAAAGTCCACATGCACGCGTTGAATTGCGAGATAGGGGCGATTTAGACAAATCGACCCTAAACAAGTTACCGAGGTTCCCGGACTCCTACCGGCCTCGAATGACGACTGATCGACGCAAAATTAACATGAATGGGATCCAAACATCCCAGCGGTCATTTTGATACTAACTAGACCAAGAATGGTTGCCGTTTTCCGGCGAACCCTGAAAACCCCAAAAACTATGGTTTTCACTAAACCGGCCCGATCTCCCCCGATCGAGCACCAAACTATGCACGGAAGCAGGGAAAATGTGCAGAACGAAGTGGCGGTCCATCTCCCTACCTCCACCGAAGAAACCGAGCGCCGAAGCGACTAAACCATGCCGAAAACCACCGAATAACGAACGACGCCCTCTCGGAATCCACCGAGGGATCGCGCCCGCCACGCTCCATCCGCTGCTCCTTCCCGCAAACCGATCACTCGAGCACGTCCACGCCTCAGCCAGCTCCGCAACGGGGGGTGCCCCGCGCTGAACGGACCAGAGACGGGAGAGAACGGAGTGAGATAGCGTGAAGTTGAAAATGAGTAGGAGAGATAGTGGAATTGAATTTATAGAAAGAAATTAAGAAAATTTTCTAATTTCTGAAAAATCTGATTTTTGGCCCTATCTCCGAAAAATACGTAAAAATAGTCAAAACGATCGGCTCGAAGAGTACATCGCCGCTGATCGTCCACGAGTCGATGAATTGAGAAATAAACTACCGCAGGGTTCCGTAACTAGTACGAGAGAAAAACCCACACGGATCGTAAAACTCAACTCGGGAACTACAAAAACGATCCGAAACTCTCCGAAAAGGATTCGAAAGACCCAATAAAGATCCAAGGCATTACAGTAGTGGTAGGGGTTGTTATTGTTGCTAGGGATGGAGATGAGGTTGGGATGGGTTGGAGATGTGGATGTTTACTGGAGAGGGAGATGGGGGCTAAGAGGGGTGGGGGGTTGCTCGTTGCGGAAGGAGATGGGGTCGGGAGGGGTGGGGGGATTTGTGTGGCTAGAGGGGGAGAGGGCCGGGAGGGGTGGGAGGTGCTTGCTGGGAGGGAGAGGGGGGGCTGAGTGCTCACTGGGAGGGGGAGGGGGGTTGGACATTGCCCAGGGGGGGTGCTCAGGGAGGGGTGGGGGGTGTTCAGGGAGAGGGCCAGAGGGCGAGGGGGCCGAGAGGGCTGGTAGGGTGGGGAGGTGCCCATCGGGAGGGGGAGGAGGGGCCGAGTGTTGTCGAGGGGTTGCTGGATAGGTGTGGGGGGTGTTCAGGGAGAGGGCTAGAGGGGGAGGGGGTTAGGAGGGTTGGGAGGGGGGTGCTTGCCATAGCGTCGAAGCTCACCAGAGGTGGGGGGGAGAGAGGGGGAAGGGGAGTTACTAGACGTGAGGGAGAGGGGAGGTGGTACCCTTCTCTCTCTCTCTCTCTCAAATACAAGGGTATGTTCAATTTTTTATATTTTCAAATAGTTTTTGTGAGGATATATTCTCGATATATTCGTCGGCATTGATGGCTCGGAATCACGAGGGTATAACCACAATAATATAGAATATACGAGGAATATGTGTGTGAATATGTAAAAAGTAGAGAGATGCATGCAAATATGGACTTTTAGAGGGGTATGGATGTAAAAATCCTATTTCATAATTTTCATTTACAATTTTACTTACATGGCCTCGTTCCAGGGTTTGCCGGCCCGGTCGACCCGGTCGACCCTGTCTCGACTTGGGTCGGGTCGGGTCGCTCTCGTCTCGGTCCGACCCGGTATGTCTCGTTCTAAAACATCACTTTATATATATATATAATATAAAATAATATAATAAAATAGAAAAACATACATTATATATAAAATATAATATAATATAATATTAAAATAATGGGCCGACCCGGTGGCGACCCACAGCCCGGCCGACCCGATCCCAGCCTGGGTCGAGTCGGGTTGTGCGAGTCGATGCGAGACGCACCGGGTCGGCAAACCCTACCTAGTTCATCAAAAGTGTGTTGCTTTAATATGCAGATGTTGGAGGTAAAATCTTTAATTGGGCAGTTTTCGTTGGGTTTACCATGATATGTGTCATGGAATCTCCGTCCGATTATAATTTGAACCGTATAGTTGGACAGGCGAGCAGGGCTCTCTCTCTCTCCCCAACCACCTTTCTCAGTCTCCTCCTCGTCGCTCTGTGGCAGTCGATAAGAAAACCAATCTCGCTGTTGACGGAGGAGGAAGGGGGAACGAGCAGCAACCATGGCGCCGTCGGTGTCGTCGTCCTTGTCCCACGCGGCGGGTGGCGTCGGGCTGAGGCTGCCGACAGAGGAGCTGCAGCTGCGCCGGCGGGGCAGGTGGCAGAGCATGCCGCTGCCGCGGCTTGCCCGGGTGGGGACCGGCGTGGCGGGCGGGCTTAGGGTGTCAGCGTCGTCGGATGGCGGGGCGGCGGAGCCGGATCTCAGGGTCCGCGTCAACGGGCTGGAGATGCCGAACCCGTTCGTCATCGCCTCGGGACCACCAGGGACCAACTACACCGTCATGAAGCGGGCCTTCGACGAGGGCTGGGGCGGCGTCATCGCTAAGACCGTACTCCCTCTCTCTCTCTCAGTATCTATATATCCATCTATCTATATCCCGTTTACTTAGAGGGAGATCAGACTACGGCATGCTTCGTTGGCGTTTCCCCTTGATCATGTTATTGTTGTGTTGAATTGGAAGAGATCTTTTGAAATTTGAATACTATTTTTTCTTTCGAGTTGTCTGGGAAAACGTGGACGAATCGTGCGGAGGAAAGGGAAAAAAACGGGAAAGAGGCCGAATACGAACGAAACTCCTGTGATCTACCGCCGATTCATTTGTCCTTGATTGTTGTTGGTGCATATAACAAGATTTCAAATTTTGCAACACCTCTTTGCTAGCAAAATTCCAATTTCTTCTTCTTCTTCTTCTTATTTCTAAGTCAAATAGAGTTTTTGCAGAGGGTTATCGATTTGATTTAAAAGATCTATCATCTCCTTCCGTTTCTCCAAAATTGTGGCATGTTGTCATTAAATTATGTTAAAGTTCTAGTGGTTCCTGTTACTTGTGAATGCAAGGAGATTCCCCTGTTCCTTCTTGGTTTCGTATATTAGAGCAAAACATTTTGCCTCTGAGCAGAACCGCAACTGACTGGCATTTGCTCTTGAAATAGCGCGCAGAAACTGTTGTTGAACTGAGTAATTGTAATTTAGTCAGCTACGAAGAAGTGTACTTTCAGTGCCATACTTCTTCACGTGGGTCCACCTGATGTTTGGCGGGATGGCCGCATTTCGTGCGAGGCTACCTCTAGTCAGGATGTGCATGATTTTTTCAGGGGAATGGATTTCCGTGTTTGACGAGTATTTCTTCTCCTAGTTCTGTGCAAGTTGCATGTCATCTTGGTCATACTTATTATAATAAAGATGAAACTAAGGTTTTTATTTCTGAGTTTGGAAGATATCCCTGAACATGCGTTGTATCACTTCATGTGATGATAGGAAAGCGGGTCCACGATTGTGAACTAAAATTGGGGACCATTTCCTATTTCAAATTCTAATAAGTATACAAGAATGTGGATTGCAGATTTAGCTTAAACAAGACGGTTGAGGCTTTCTAACTATATGTTAACTTTTTGATAGGCCTGAATTGCTTCTAGACTTCTTTGAAGGTGTAGATTAGAAATGAAATTGTGATTGCCAGTAATTTTTATACAGATTTAGAGGAAAACATGAAAATCATTTTTTTGGCTCTTGGAAGTTGGAATCCTGCAGTTTGGTGAGGTTAGTCTGGAAATGAGTGGAGGGAAACAAGCAGGTGAAGATTTATTGACAGTTGACACTAGCAATGTAGTCAGAAGATCTAAGATTGGAAGGTCGATTTTGTCATTGACCCTAAATCCAAATGGCCTTTCTTTATTTTTATTCTATTAATGTGAGTGGAAAGTAAAGTTGTTGCTGATTTCTGACATTTTTAATTCAAAATTAATTAATTTATTGTTTTTAGATTTTGGTGGAATTGTGATTTTTGTTCTCTTTTTCATGCCATTTTCTTGGTTGTTTTGTAACTTTTCTGAAAGTCCTTGGGTACTTTGTCTATGCAACATAATTTTTATCCCTCACAACTGAATTCCTTCTGGATTTTGTGTCCATTACTTGGATAGATCATTGGACGGGAGAGATTGCTTTCTGATATGATCAATGTTTGACAAGCTGATCCGTGTCTTGTGGAACTCTTTAAATGTATGTGGGGATATCTCGTTAAATGTATGTGGGAATACTCTATGCCACTGGGCTATCAGAAAACCTGTATTTTACTGTCTGTCCCCCCGCCAATGGCGGGGTGGACACCCCCCCTCCCCCCTCCTGCTCAGGTGGCAGGAGGGTGTGGGATTGAGCCTCACCTCCCCCCGGGAGGTGTGACCCCCGCTTTCCCCTCCCCTAAAAAAAAATAAAAATAAAAATAAAAACAGTATTTTACTGTCTGCTCCTTGAGATTACCTTGGTATCCTGATTTAAAACTTCAAATGATTCACCTTAATAGAGCTATAGGGTTAGGTTAAGAAAGTTGTATGTTCATACTTTTTTATATAGTTTGCTGTATTTTAGCACCTACTCTGGTGTTTCGAGTTTTATTTTGTGATATATGTTGTTTTAGTTTGAACAAATTATATTTTGGTTAAAGTTTCTTTTTGCATTTCTAAGAATTTGTTTTCAATCCATTGTGATAGGTGTCACTAGAGGCCTCTAAAGTTGTGAATGTAACTCCTCGATATGCTCGGCTTCGAGCAGGATCAAATGGAACGGCGAAGGGGCAAATTATTGGGTGGGAGAACATTGAGCTCATTAGTGACCGACCACTTGAAACTATGCTGAGTGAATTCAAGCAGCTAAAAGAAGAGTACCCAGACAGAATACTTATTGCCTCAATCATGGAGGAATATAATAAAGCTGCTTGGCAGGAACTAATTGAGAGGGTTGAAGAAACTGGAGTAGTAAGTACCTGTTGAGCTCTTCTTGTTATCAGGATTTCAAATATGATTATAATCATGTAATCCTTAATGTAAGCTAATGCTATTAAATATGGCTTCTGTCATTTTCATTCAGGATGCACTAGAGATAAATTTTTCTTGCCCTCATGGCATGCCAGAGCGTAAAATGGGTGCTGCTGTTGGCCAAGATTGTGCTTTGCTGGAGGAGGTTTGTGGGTGGATAAATGAGAAAGCTACCATCCCTGTATGGGCTAAGATGACTCCTAATATTACTGACATTGCACAGGTAAACACTGGACATCTGTGTCTACTATGGGATAAAGTTATGGAGACTTTATGACATAGATAAAATGTAATATAAGTAATTAAGTATAAAGGAACCTATCCAAAGGCACATTGGAGATATATTTGAGTTGTGCACTTATGTCTATCTTTTATTTTGAAAGCATCACTGATTGCAGCATTTTGAGTAATGAAGTTTCAGTCTACAACCAGCAAGACACCATGCCTATTGCTTATTGTTTAATAGGGTCTCTGGGTTGCAAAGTAAAAGATTGAGTCTGTTTTTCCCCCCCCCGGGTAAATGAACATTCGACCACATTTTATTAATGTATAAAGAAAATAAAAAAATTACATATTCTTCATTACAATTTCTTAGTCTTACCAAGATAATTGACTGACAATGCTTGAGCTGCTTACTCTATGTAGTTCTTTCAACTCATAACCATGCTTACAGTATAATTTTTTTCCCTGTTACAAAGAACCAAGCTGATTTCTCTTGATGTCCTTAAATCTGTGCTGACACGGTGCCAGTCCTTGATTAGTTTAGTGGCATTAGTTGCAGTCTGAAACAGATATTAAAGGTTTTGACTGAACAGCCTATTGTCCTTTCTCTCCATGCAGGCCATTAGACAGCAGCAAAGAGCATTCAACAGGTTCTTTCTGCTTGCACGTGGCTTTTCCCAGGCTTTTTGCATTTGCACCATGAATTTCATTCATGGTTTAGTGACTCCGGTTGACCCCCCTACAAGTCGATTTGATTGCAAAACAATGCCTTATTTACGTTTCTTCTCTTCTTTAAATTTTCTTGCCAGACATTA
This sequence comes from Amorphophallus konjac, assembly GCA_022559845.1. Classification (NCBI taxonomy): domain Eukaryota; kingdom Viridiplantae; phylum Streptophyta; class Magnoliopsida; order Alismatales; family Araceae; genus Amorphophallus; species Amorphophallus konjac. Next base: position 432,121,835 of record CM040120.1, on the reverse strand, counting down.
CTAATAATTTTGCAGAAAATTTACATTATATCCTAAATCATACCTATTTTGGTTTCTAAAGCTCGCAAATATTTTATTTTCCCCATTTTATTTTGTAGTTTTTTTATACGATTATCTTCCAAGTGGCAGATCAATAGATTACAAATAGAACCCAGTAGAAATTATAGATTCCAAGTGGATTTTACATTTGATTTTTGTGGAAAATTTTGCATTAGGCATGCCTTTTACCTGTACATTCAGTTCTTACAGTTCAGTCTGAGTAGTTTTGAAGATATTGTGTCAAGGTTGAGTCATTGAAATTTGGTTTGTTTAGATGCTTGAAAATTGCGCAGTTTAAGTTTGATGGTTCTTAATTAAATGATACACACAATCCTAAAATCAGTTGTGTCAAAAAGGTCCACATGACTGATGCTATGTTCCGTAGTGCGAGTCATTGCCTTAGAGGTTTAGTTTTATTTTTTGATGAAACCCATAAAATAGGCTCTGTTTCTTAAATGTGATGCCTGATGCAGTTCTTAACACAACGAATAAGAGGGCACCACACGTTCCCCACTGCAAAAGGCAAGGCAAGGCAAACTTTGAGTTTGGAATTCTGGGACCTTTTTATTCATTGTGTCACAACCCGTGCCAAGAAATTATGCGGTAGACTGGTGTCTATGGCCTTAATAAACTAATCTTTCATGGTCTCCCACATATAATACAATTGAAAGGACGTGTATGCACACACACAGGGAGTGAGGAAGTGAGAGACATCAACTCCTGTCATTAATATCCCCCAGTGACGTGCTTGAAATTGACAGACTGATGGAATCCCTTATGAGTTATGACCAAGGGAGGTGATTCTTTAGTCTGTGAAGGGATAAAAATAAATATTGATTGAAAGACACATGGCTGTAGAAAAGGATGACAAGTTAGAAAGATCTTCTTGCTATCTTGCTACAAAAACATGCTAAGGTTACTGGGATGCTTTATAGGGAAGGAGCCAAGGACCTCTTGTGTAGAGGATCTTCTATATATGTGAATACACACACATATGCATATGTATATGTATACATAGTGGGGGTTGTCTATAGGGATTCATGTAGCCTTTTTTTATTCTACGTGGGTTCAGCTGGGACTTTGGGCATCTGAATTCTGATCAATATTATCAGCAGGACTGGGAGATGAAGGAAAAGTTGTTGGAGGCTTTTTTTCGGGTTTATTCTTCATTTTTTTTATTACCTTTGGACCTATCTTAGCAGCTTAGTAAACTTGGGGACATTTTCTGTGGGTTTTAGTACAGACTGTAATCTAATGAATTGCCATTGTAGAAGTGTCATTTGTTGAGTTTGCTATTTGTGTAATTTTGTTGATCTCCATGTTTTGTGCTTTAGCCAGCTAGAGTGGCGCTGAAGTCAGGATGTGAGGGAGTTGCTGCTATTAACACTATAATGAGTGTCATGGGAATTGATCTCAAAACTTTACGCCCAGAACCTTGTGTTGAAGGGTTAGAATCACTTCTGATGAGCATTGCAACTTGTTCCTGGCTTGTATATTCTGCATATGTAATCCATGCCTTTCTGCAGTTATTCAACTCCTGGAGGCTATTCTGCGAAGGCTGTCCATCCAATTGCACTTGGAAAAGTAATGCAAATTGCAAAAATGATGAAGTCAGAATTTGGTGATAAAGACTATTCACTTTCTGGTATTGGTGGGGTCGAGACAGGTAGTGATGCCGCTGAATTCATTCTTCTTGGATCAAACACTGTTCAGGTTGGGATCTCAATGACCTGTCCTCTACATTTTCAAGTGAATTGATCTATACCTGTTATTGTGGTTCAACTCCTTCACTGACACCTAGATTGATCCAGAGGAAAGACAAGAAAACAAAATACTTGAAATTGAAATTGCCAAGCAACCATGTACATGTTGATGACATTTTGGAGCCTTATGTTCCTATTTTCTTATTTAACTGCATCACATCCCCTGAATATTCTAACAGAAGCCTTCCCATGTGCATGCCACAAACTCTTGCAACAGAACAGGAAAAAAATGAAAAGAAACCAACAGCTACACCATATTTGCACCAGATATGAAAGTTTCTTCTTTCCACTCACCTAGTTGGCTTGAAGGTACTGTTTGAATTACTGCTTATTTGTTTTCTTAAGCAATTTTCCAAATCCAATGTACCATGTTGGAAGCAAGTGAATTGTTTGTAGCTAGGTCCCTCTTTGCCTATGGTTTTTTCCACTCGAAGTAGGCAAATTTGGTATGTCCAGAACAAGTTTGTTCATCCAGTTAGGAGCGGAAAACTGCTGCTTAACAGTTAACCTGTATCAGAGCATGCTTCACATTGTTTAAGTACATGTTTATTTGACTTTTATACATTCCCTTTGGTGATTTTTATATTCTGCTTCCAAATCAAGGGCCTTTTGGGAACCCAATGGAAGTGCTTTTAAGTGACTTATCTCTTTGCCTAAGAGTGAAGTCGGCACACTTGGTGGGCACAAAAGATTTGATTTTCCAGATGGGACGATAAAACAGCCTCCCAATGGGGACTAAAAGGGGGGAAAATTCTTTCAAGCACTTTTCCTTTCCCCATAAGAACAGAATTTTTGGGTTCCATGGCCATTCACCCAAACTTCTTATACCTAGCCATGAAACAGCCCCTTTTGTTTTTCTGTTCATGCATTGTGCACGTGGCCCCGACGTCAGATTGTGACAGCAACACTGCCAATAGGATTGGCACAACCTCCAACATAGCCATCAGCTTCATACCACCTTGGAAAATTTGCATATGAGAAAAAAGGAGAGTAAATGATCAGTATATGCATCATTTTTGTCAGTCATAACTCTACTGTATCAACTTAATATGTTAAAATGTCCTGAAATTGGGTTTGGTTGTGTTTTTTATTTTCTCCTTATTGGTTTTTTTGGACGTTTTATTTTTTATTATTTCGCATTTGTTCTAGAGGAACACTAGGATCAAGCAGAAAATAGTGTGAGATCTGCATTAGGCTTGGCTGATCTGCATGTATTTTGAATCCTTAGACTGACACCATGATCATATGCTGTTGCTTCTCTCACATATATAATAGCTCTACCTCAAGTCATTAGCCTTTCAGTGAAAGCTTGCTGGTGGATGGATTTTTTCATTCCCCACCTTGAACTCAGTATGTTAAGCTATTAGATCCTGCTAGCTTCTAAGGCGAGCTAGTGTACATAATAAAGTGGAAATTGGGTGTTAACTCTGGCTTACTACCCATTGTTGGACTGGTGTCCTTATGATCCTAAATGATCAGCAGCACGGACCATGACCTTCCACCATAACCATTTTATGCTGCCCCTAATGGTTGAGTTATTCTTTTCAGTATTAATTTAAACTAGCTGGCTTAGAAAAATGCATCTTAGATGATTGTTCTATCATGGTAACTTGAATGCAGATGCGTGTATTGCCAAGACAATGTTAATGTCTGCATGGATCATCTGCAATCAACGTGATCCTTTTGAAAAGAAATCAGACATGGTTGAAGGATGTGTTTGGCAGGCACCTACATTCAGTTTGTATCAGGCAGAGGGCAGCCATTCTATGGTCCATCTGTAATCACGACCAAAGTTGAATAGATGCGATTGTTAATTAACATGGCTATACAATAAAATGAGAAACAAGCTTCTGATCCTTTGCAGCTTGTTGACGTGTAATGCTTGCTTTCATGTCCATGGTTTATCTTTCTGAGATGGGACAAGTCCTAGTGCTGCTTACTGCTCTCGACAACTCCCAAAGTTCTTGATCTCCGGTCTAGTGGTCGGAGATGATTGTGCTATCACATCCACGTTCAGGAAACATAATAAATGGATCTATCATCTGAATAAAGAGGGGTGTCATTTCTGTGATATCAAGCCACTGGTGTTATGTGTTATATATTTTTTGATATTTTAGGTGGATAATTCATTTCCCTTCTTTAATCTGTTTTATAGGTGATTATGTAGGTTACCTATGTATGATTTTTTTGATGAATGGTATTTCATATTGTATTATTAGTTAATATTTTAGATGGCCATTTGGGTTTCATTTCTTTTGACTTGCTATCCTTGAAGGTTCCTTATATATTTTCGTGCTGATTGCCTTGTTATTATCCTAGGTATGCACAGGTGTGATGATGCATGGCTATGGCCTTGTGAAGAAACTCTCTGCTGAGTTGAAGGATTTCATGAGAATGCACCACTTTTCTTCAATAGAAGATTTCAGAGGGTACACCTTCATCTCTTTTTTTTTTTAATTAAAAAAATCATTCAACAACTTGTAAACTTCATCAAATACCACTTCCGGCAGGAAGCATTTTTCAAGTGATTTCTTTAGACCAAAAGTTTACGAATCTGCACCTTCTCTGTGGATCGGTGTTCTCGTAGATTGCTTCTTAAAATTTCACCATCTCTGGTACCGTAACATTTGTCATATTTTGTCCCCCATTTTGAATTCAGTGCCTCTCTTCAATATTTCACAACACACACCGACTTAGTTCGGCGGCAGCAAGAGGCGATCCGACAAAGAAAAGCAGTCAAGAAAGGCTTACAGTCGGACAAAGACTGGACTGGCGATGGCTTTGTGAAAGAGACAGAAAGCATGGTTTCGAACTGATTTGGTGTTTTAGAACTTCTACACAGATTTGCAGGCGTTGGTTTGCCTCACTTGATGGAGTGATTCAGCAATTTGCCTAGAGAAAGAAACCAACCTTGTTGTCTAGCCGTCTTCATTTTCTCTTCTGTTGGTGTCTGTAAATTGAAGATATTGGTTGCTTAAGAAACAATTGAAATATCTGGGATAACCTGTTCTGTTTCCTGAAATGCTTTCCAATAAATGATATTTGCAAGATGCTCCTTTGCCTTTACTCAAAAGGGTATACACTTTATGTATCCATGCTCTACGTGTAGACTGTATGCAGCTGCTAACACAGACACTTAACGAGCAAATGCCCTTGTATCTGGTTTGTAAAGATCGAGATTCAGATTGGAACTAACATGCTAAGATGGCAATGTAATTAACGGCCGAGCTAGAGACTAGTGGATGGGTGGGTGGGTGGACTAAACTTGGCCCCTGTTTGAATGCAAGTTATATAAATGCACACATTTCATCAACTCATATTGGGCTGTTTTGAGTAAGCATAAATGAGTTTATGATAAATTCTGTTTGCAGAAAACACAGTCCCTAGCATATACAAACTCAAAGTAGATTTATAATAGAATGTGTTTGTAAGGAGATTCTGAGATTGCGACAAACTAAAATGAGTATATAGGAAATCCGTTTTCAACCATCTAGACCAACATTATGAGAAAAACACTTAGTTTATATTAAATATTCTGTGAGATCTCTACTTTTTCTATGTCTCATGTTTTGCATGATGTCAAAATTTAAGAAAAAAATTATAAACTAAAATAGATGAATTTATGTGCACGAACACTTAAATATTTTTATCAGTTAAATTGATCAACTGTTAGCTTAGGCAAAGCCTTCTGTTGATAAGGACTTAGTCGTTTCAACCTTGGCATCAGTCTAGTTGGTGCCTTATCGCCTACTCTCTTCATTCTATTAGGCGATCTTTCTATTTTAACCCTTGTAGTGTTATGTTTTTTTTTTGGATAGGTACTATATATATATTTTTTTTTGAGGGGGGAGGGGATACGCAGGGAAACCCGTTCCTCACGACGAAGACGTGAGTTGAACTCGGGACTTTCCTCTTGCAAAGAGGGAGAGTGTCCACTCTGCCACCGGTGGAGGACAACGTCCTTCAGATTATCATTCTATTAGGTGATAGGTTTTCAATCGAATTCCTTTAGTCACTACTTCTTCAGGTGATACCTTAGATCGATTGATCATTTCTAACTGTTGTCTTCTCTGTTTGTTGGTAGATCGATCATTTTTGACTGTTGTCTTCTCTGTTTGTTGGTATTCTGTCAGGTGATATATTTGATTGACTGCTTGCTTCTGGCCGTCATCCCTTCAGTCAATATCTTTCTACTGAATTCTTTAGGCGATACTACTCACTCTGATCGATTGATCCTTTTACTGACCTTGTTTTAATTATTCTTCAGTTGATTACTTCTATCATGCGATAAGATTTGTCTTACTCTCTTTTAGTTGAAGCATTCCTGACTTCATCTTTTGTCTTATTTTTCTAGCGTTATTTGAATTCAAATTGAATATATTTTTTAATGTAGAGCGAGTCGTCGAGATTACGGAGAACATTTTTATTTACGTGGAAGCGCCGAAGATATCCCGTCAGAAGCTTATCTTATTAATTTATTATGTGTCATAGTTAATTTGTGAGTTATTTTAGTTTAGAGTTGTGTAGTCAGTTTTATATTTTTTTGTTTATTTTAATAGTTAGATTATTTTTCTGTTAAAGTAAAAATAAGAACGGGTATAGTTGTAATTGTATTTTTTATAAATAATAGAAATTAATCCTAATTAAAGTTAAGTAATAATTAAAAAAAATATTTACGATGTTGATGTGACTCTTCCTTACGACGAGATGTCAAACCCCCTAATTCTTACTCTGATGAGATGTCAAACTCCATCCGTATTCTTTCCGGCGTGAGGCCGAAACCCCTTCCTTCCTTCTTTTTGGTTTGATTACGTTCGTGTCGTCTCCTCTCATTTCTGCCGCCGCAACCCCCTTCACTAGCCGCAAGCCGCACACTTCCCTTATTTGTGAATTTTTTCTGTCATTAAGTTTCTCTATTCCCGGATGCTGTTCATCCGGTTATCATTACACACCAACCCCTCATTAATGTTCAACGCCATGTCCCTTTAATCCTAATTTCTCTATTGTACTCCATCGTTAACCCCTCTATCATCCTCTGTTCTTCCTCACTGTTTCTTTGTTTTTTTTTCTCCACCTTGTTTCATCCATCGCCTTCTTCCTTCTTCCTCCCCCTCTGTGAATCACGACGCAGCAGAATCCCATCGACGGCGCTGCCACGGCCGGACGCCTCCGGTCACCTACTGCCCCCCCGGCTGTTGCCTGCCGGCCTCCATGAGCCCGTCCGCGAGCGGCCCTCTGCCGCGCCCGCCTGCACCGCGCCGGCGTGCCTCCGCCGCCGCCGCCGCCGCTGACCGGCCCGCCACCCACCGGCTGCCGCACGGCCCTGCAGTTCCTCGCCATCACGGCCCTGCCGTCGTCGCCGTCCGCGGTTACACCTGCGAGTGGCGTGGCCCACCTACCTGGGCCATGATCGGTACCCGTTCCTGCTGGGGGCCCTCGAGGGTTGCGGAATTTCTATCTTCATTCTCACGCAGCCAAGGCAGAGCAATGAATGGTGCCTTATCAAAGAGATAAGTGTTCTTAATAATGACTATGCTGTGGGTTACTTGTTTATTAGTCATTGTTATTATCATCAGTGGAGCAATACTTCTCTCACACCTCATGAGTGCACGATGAGCACAAATTGCTATTGTGGACCATAGTTATGTGATGTAGCATGTGCTAGTCTGTTTACCAGTTTAAGGCAGAGGAAATAGAGAAACAATTGGAGAAAAGCAGAGATTTGTAACACATTCTGTGTTTGATTAAATGTCCATGAGAGCTCCGATTATTTTGATGGGGTGAACCGGATTTGTCCTGCATCATTTTTTATGCCCACATTTCGGTGATTGAAGTATAGATTCTTGTCTCTGTGACATTGTATTTTAAATTTCAAATAACGTTAAATGCTTAGTTTATTTTCAAGGCGATTCTATATGGAATATTTTTGGTATACACGTATTGCCTATCATCTAATTATCACAGATGTGTCTAAGGGGTAGCTATACAGAAGACCTACAAATAGAAGACTCTTAATTAGTGGAATAACGAATTAAAAGTAAGTGAATTTGAGCATTCAATCCAAGTGTTGAGAGCAACCCAACCAACCACCTTCTGTAAGCACTCCGTTGAAGAAACTATTTCTTTGGTGAGCTACAACTATAACGAGAGTATATATTAAGTTGAGCCTACTGCAATCAAAGCTTCATTCATGCACCAACACATCAATCTTTCTTTCCATGCTTTCAATTTTTTTTTCACATTCTATCTATTGTAGAGGCATTAATTGATTTTGTGGAACATTTTCCTGTTCTTCGCTGCTGTAGTAACCGTCAATGAGCAGTTAAAGGATCTGTGCATCCTTGGTGTAAGGACTACTCGAGGTAGTGCCTTAGGGCGTGTCTGTTAACCGATCAAGTTAGCACATCCGACGAGAGAGAGCTGTGTGAGTCCCACCGCTCTCTCACTCACAGATGCACTAACCGGGGTCGGTTAGCGCAAACGACTCCCTGAGATCGCTTGCACTAACCGTGCCCGGTTAACAAACTTGCCCTCGGTGAACTGGTCATTTGAGCAAAACTCAGTAAATGTTGCCTGCAAGTAGTGTATCGGTGAACTGAGCACTTTGATTAAAACTCAGCTGATGTACTTGTAGAGTGACGTAATGAAAATCCTAACTTGAAGCTTAGATACTAAAGGTGAAAGTAGTATAATTTACTATGTCTGTGTGATTTGCTTTCATTTTTTTTCTAAACATTTTGACACATTTTTATTTATAATAAATATTTTAGTTAGTTACTTTTATGTGACACTCTGGTTCACCCCCTCTCTGAAAGGTGTTTCCCTACTAAAATATTCTTCTCATCCAAACATGTCCTTGATAGGTCAAGCTTATAGTTGGTGTGCTTTTCTTGCACTTCAATTTTTGCCCTCACTGGGTGCTCCAATTTCGGCAGGTGGAAGATAAGACTTGAGTATTAGACTTTTCTGAGCATGTGATATATATATATATATATATTCAATAAAGTTCGTACTACAGTATATATATATATATATTCAACAGCAAGGTAGTGCATTAAAGTTCGTACTACGGTTCATTTGATGTTCTATGTCTTTTACGATAGTGGAGACTGGAGGGTCCATGTCCTGTGGCTTGTACATCTTTGTAGGTGAGAACTGCACATAGGATGCCATCTCATTCACTCTTTGTGCGTGGATCGGATTAATCTGCAATGTAACTTTAAGGGATATTGTAAACCATATTTTCTTTAAAATTTTATTTGTGAAATTATTGTTTTTTATTTTTGTATTGTTTTAATACTTTTCTTAAATTAAAGAGGTATTAAAATATATTGGTTAATTAACCACTGTTCAGTTATTCAAATATGAGGTAAATATTTTGTTCTAACCTATACAATTGGGTTTTTGGATGAGAATCCGGCCGGAGTTTTCTTGAGAGAGAGAGAGAGAAAGAGAGAGAGAGAGAGGAATGTTCTGAAAATTTCAAATTTGCTAAAAAATTAAGGTTAATAAGATATCCTAACAAAATGTTAATGGAGGATTATTTAGATATAGTGACATTATTAAAAATAATAGAGTATCAAGTTTTTTTTGTTACGAGGAACTTGGTGAATTAGAAAATTTCGGGCCATGCATCCCTCGATGGTTATAAAATATCAATTTTTTTTACAAATAAACTCTTAAAAAGATATATACTTGCAAAAATCTCTTTAATTCATAAAACTTGATTTGTTCTATAAATTCATTTGGTAACACTTTGATTAAGACTTTCTGAGTCGCATTTCTTTTAAGTTGGGTTACGAACGATCTTTTTCATCACCTTAATATGGATCAGATTAGTTTTAAGTTTTTTGAACTTGATTCGACTAAGCATATTTGATTCGATCCGCAAAACAATGGTAATTTTTATCAATCGATTTATTTAAGGAAAAATTACTTGGAGCCCCCTTTCAGCGGCACAACTTTATTGTCTTCCATATAGCTAGTGTTTTAAAATCTGACCCGATCCAACTAAGATCTCAAAACTACGTTGAAATTTTACCTAGAACGGTTAAGACTTAAAACTCGGTCAAAACTAGTTAACCCAACTCAACTAACCTAGGTCAACTCAATAAAACAATGTGACAATGTTAATTTATTGATATACTAATATATTAAGGAGTAATGTACTAACATGTGACAATGGTAAGATGCTAACTTCTTATTGTATTAAGAAATTCAAATATTTAGATACAGTGTATTATAGTGTTAAGATGTTAGATGTTCACATATTAATGCACTAAGCCGTTAAGAGTTAAGATCTTTCAATATATGAATGATGTAATATGTTAGTATATTAATATAACAATTAGTTAATACTTTAATGTCTTAGATATGTTTAGATGCTTTAATGTGCATTAGCCATGTTAATATATTATAGATACATTATTATGTCATCAGTTAATGCGTAAATATATTAACATCTTAACAATGATTAGGAGAGAGGGTGGAACATAAGTTTCCATATAAAGCAGAAGCCTGATATATAGCCAGCAAAAGGCGTATACATTGCAATAGTTAAAAATTTCTTCATTTAAATACTGTTTTGTTTCTATTATTAGTAGTATTTTGTAACTTAATTAATTTAGAAATTCTAATGTATTTCTCTGCATTCCTGTTGGGAGGTTAATGAGTTCGATTTTGCATGCGAAGTTATTTGCTTCATTAAGAATTACATGCATATTGTATTCCTCTTGTAGTTTGAGCAAGACGTGCAATATTTCTGAGTTTGAAATTTTTATGTATACATTTAAAAGTTATCTTCATCATATTCAAACTTTTAGTGATTAATTAGTCTTTCTTTTTAACTCTATCTAACCTTTTGCATGCTGATCAATTCCTATGATAATTTGATAATTAATTGTTTTGTAACATATATATGGTACGTATAATCGAATTATATATCTGTGCAAAAAAATAAATCTTATCTGTGCTAATCAGCACAAGAACAAGCATCTAATACAGTAGTGCTTGTGTTGACATTTCAATTCTGGATCTGGGATGCACAAGAAGACATGCACCATATAGATTAAGCATTCCCTCAACTGATCTAACCCATCACCTGCAGTACTCCTGGACTGCACATTGCAAGCACAATATTCTACTTATTTGTAGCCCTAATTAAAGACCACACTGCATGCACATACTTCCTTTCATCTCCCAGCCAGAAAGCTTGCTAAGACTTCATACATAAACCAGTCCTCCAAGATAGCACCCAACCTCAGCTACCATGAGAGATGAGAACCTTACTTGGTCCATCATTGCAACCACAAACCACTCGATCTAACTAAACATCGATCTCTCTATCGATCGAGGTTCTCCATTTTGAGATCAGAACCCCAAGGTGGCATTGGAATCCCCAACCCAACTCCAAACCTGTGTGGTCTGGCAGTCGCTGTCTAGCTAGCATGCTGTATTTATATATATATGGCCAGTACATTCTTCCATCCCCCATTTGATGGCCGGGTCTACTTGTATTCTACTGTTTGATGTTTCATGCTCCTGGAGCTGAGCAGGAGAAAAAGCAATCGAGTACAGACAGTCAGCATCTAAAGTTTTTAATTTGGTGACCAATCCATCTCATCTCAACTGAAGGTGTTAAAAAACCAAAAAAAAAAAAAACTCCACACTGGGCTCCTTAATCTAGTCTCAGGTAAATGAAAATAACTTGAGTTCAACTATATATAGTTGAAAAAAAATTAATAATCTTTGTGCATGATCAGTAATCTCAGTGCATTAAGTACAAAAGCAATCCCACTGCATAGTGTAAAAGTACGATCGTCTGCTAATGTGTCATCGTGTGTTTTTTGACGGCGCAGTTAGCTGTAATAAGGATATATATATATATTTCTGTAGCAGCCTACGAGGGCCGGGTTATTCTTTTTAGAAATAAAAATTTTCTAGAAAGAGACCTTAATTTGTTAACCTTCTCTCTTGCAAGCTTCTACATTAATGCTACAGTGTTTTACCTCTTATTTACCCCCCATGCCCCACCATATACATCCCTCCCACCCTCCCTTCATACCTTGCCAAACACTACTTCCCTGGCTCTGGCAGCAACGAGAGTAAATGTTCCTGATCTATCACGGGCACTTCCATTTCCTGCCAGAGGTTGAATAATGCAGGTGTGCGTCACTCGCCAGGCCTTTTGCTTTTGTTTATTCCTCTTAGTTCCTACTTAAAACACACTGTTCGCTGCACAGGTGATGGAAGGCCAGACCACAAGTAGATAAATGAGAGAGGCGCGCAGCAGCGGGAGTACTACTGTTCCTCCCCCTGCCCATCCACAGTTCCCCCACAGTGGCCTGGGATTGTCTGATAGTTGAACAGCTGGTTAATTAATCAAGATGTGTTTTTGTCACATCACATGTATACACCCCCCCTCCCACCAATGGGAGGCATCCAGCTGCTTCCTCTTTCTGGGTGGATCAGTGAAGTCTGCACTCTGCAGGGGGGTGATCCTTTATTATAGGTCGAACCATCTGAACATTGTCGTCATCATATATATAGTCCATGTGAAGAGCCATCGATTTGGGTGGCCCGGGAATGAAGATGCCCTCCCATGGCTTTGGGGTGGCTCCCAGCTAACCCCAACACTGTATATGTTCCTGATGATCACACTTCCTACTTCTAACCCACTACGTACGTACAGTATTCACATTAATTGAACTTAGAGATGTATATGATGGTGTGGTGTTTAAACGTACCCACATCGATCCATATTAAGCTCCGAGATCGACGATAGTGCATGGCGATGCTCACGGTGGGCGTGGTGATCGGATAACATATTTATATAGTAGCAAGCTCCTCCTCGATCGAGACAGAAGTTTACAGATAGAAGTCCAATTAAGCTAGCAAATCTATTAATTAGAGTTCATAGTTCCCTCCCATATATAGAGAGAGTACAATTAATATCCCTGTTAAATTAAAACCCACCGAGGGAGCCCATCAGTTGCGTTACAGCAAGGTTGTCTGCCACCCCACGCCGGCCACACTAGGCGCGACAGCGGCGGCAACAGCAGCAGCAATCTGGTCCGCAGCGACTGTGGCCGACACCGGCGGCGCGCGCGCGGTAACACTACCCCAACACCTACTTGTCCGGAGTGCCCGTTGCACCGCGGGATGCGTCGGCCGAGGCGATGTCGTCGAGTACGCAGTACATGAAATCTATGAACGCTGTGGCTTCCTGCATCGGCTTCTGAATTGCCTGCGTGAGCTCGGCGAGTGCAGTGTAGTATGCTTCCTTCACACCCACAAGCTCAAAGTGTCATTTACTTGCTGCATGCAGCCACCCCACCACATGCAGAAGAACTATACAATGATGATGATATGTTTGTACTAACATTCATGCAGAACTATGCAGATGCATGCCCGTCAAGCATTATATTAGGACTTCCATGGCTTTTTCATGAACTTTTTTTGTTTTTGTGACTCGAAAAGATATTATATGTCCAAACTGAGACTTTTCTTTTCAGGGCCCCCCCGGATTCCCTTTTGAAACTGACAAAAAAACTAGCATACATGTGACAGATGGGGCTGCAGGCTGGCTTTATTGAAAGGTCCTTTGTGTAAAGCTATCAGATATGCTGGCTTATATATATATATATATATATATATATATATATATATATATATATATATATATATATATATATGTGCCATTGTTCCAAGCTCATCAATCTGCTGCGCGCCCTCGTGCGCATAGTATCCTTTGATTCTTTATAGAAAAGATTATGTGAAGGAGAGAAGAAATGAGCAGGATCGATTATTTACCATGAACAGATCCAAGTCTGTGTGGTGGTTCTCCGACGTGACTTTTGTTGATGTCTGAACTTGACCCAGCACGACGCTTGGCTCCTCTTCTTGATCTCCTGAGCATATCTGATGCGTGTTTTAGCCGAACAAAAGTATGCTTTCATAAGAGAAGATGTGAGATGGGAAGGGGAAAAAAAAGAAAGGAAGAAAATGATCAGATCAGAATATTATATGCATGTCCATGCAGAGAGAGGGGACATGCTGCAGCTTAGGCCACATGATATTGGATGTGTTGTTGTACTCTAGCTAGCTTGTGATCTGCTGCAGTACTAAGCAGTGAGTGTACAGGTTCTTTCTTTCTTTTCTTTTTCTCCCCTACATATTATTTGGTGGCTGTAGTGATCGATGGAGAACTCAAATATATAGATCTGTGCACAAAACACAGAATTCCCTGAGACTACCTAGGCATAGTTTTAAAATTTTCCAAGGTCTTGGAATCAAGATATGCCATCCATATCATAACTTGGAAACCCCAACACAACTGAGATAACCCGTACAAATGCATCCTTGGCATTCACAGTCCAAACCATGCATCTCCAGCCCAAAAGAGCACACGATTCAAGGAAAAGAAAAGTAACGGGAACTAAGAGGGAAGCAAAGGATGAAAACAAAAACCAAAAAAAAAAAAATCAGACCTTCAAGCAGTTCAGTTGGGTATCCTTCAAGAGCTCAAACATGGGGTGGCATGAGATCTCCCTCTTCAGCACCTCCTCCTCTTCCCCTTGGACCACCCCCATCTCTCCTCCTCCCTCTCTCTTCCCCTCAGAGTTTGCCCCTTCCAGAGCCTCCCTAGTGGGGGGTGTACCACCTTCCATCCTTCGCAACACCAGACCTCATCACCAGCTGGGCATCTTAAGGTTATATAAGCAGGAGGGGATGTGTGATCTGTGAGGATACTGTTTTGCATGTAAAGTGTGGGAGTCACCCCCACTTTTGGAAGCTACCCTCTGAGGTTTGACTGGTGCCTTGGGGGGGCCGTCCAACTCCCCCTCCCAGACACAGCTTTACTTGGTGGCCCTCCACTTCCTGTTCATTGATAGTAACCAAACGAACACAACTGGTGATTTTAATGGAGCGGCATTCCGTACGGTGATAAATCTACTGGGTGGGCTGTTCCTCCTTTCCCTCGTTCCCTCCATCCCCTCCGTCAGGGGCCATATTTAATTCTAATCAGAGTGTCGTTTATGACCTCCATGTCTTTTATAAATACTGGGTTCTTTAATTCATCATGTTCTTCCTATATATGCATGTAATTAATCTTGTACAGGTAAAAAACCATCCAATAAAATGAGAACATGCGCCGGAATACTGGCCTCGCAGATGATCATTCTCGCATGTTGTTAAAACCTGTAGGGCAGAGAGTTGAATGGACATCATATTAATGGTGTATATATACTGATTAATACTAGGTGTATATGGTCCAGAAACATAAATAAAAGTGTTAATGCGATGCTAAAATTATTACGTTGTCCAGCTAAAATATTTCAAAATAATTAGTGAACAAATATCTACTTTTATATTTCCATTTTTGTCTCCACTCAATATGAGATTATTCTAATATATGTCATCTCACCGCATATAATCGGACAATAATTTATCAAATTAAATGATACATCATAGTGTGCAACTTGCTGCGTGTATAAGCATCAACGTGTTCTCACATGCATGTATATGATTCTTTAGGGTATATCTCCTTGTGCAAAGAGTCCTAATCAGAATGAAATCCTTGGATAGTGTCCGGGACTAATCCACTGTCCAGTGCCCCTCTCTTCTAATAGTCCAAGAACTGTTTGTCAGGACAGAAAAGACCCGATCAATGGCCGAACAAGATTGTTCAGCCAGACCATGCTCTCATTGATAAGTCCATTCTTAGGAAGAGATGATTCAAGTTGTCCTTCGACAGAAAAAAAATATGAAAAAGTTGTCCTTTGTGCAAATGGAGGGTGACAATAAGGTGGGCAAATGGGTCCGGTAGCCAGGGCCAGGGCCGGATCAGAATGACAGGACTGAACTTGGGTACATATTTAAACTTTGTATGGATCAAATCTCGTGAACTTGTTCCCAATTAATTACACAAAAGCTTGCATTTGTTTATTGCCAACTCCTTGCTTTGAATTTATTTAACCCTCAATCTTTTGTGGCAGCTCCTGCTTAAGTTCCAAGTTGTGACCAATTAACAAGCAGAATCTGTCGGTACTGTTGGGGGACCCCGGAGAAAGATAATGATAATATGACAGAGTTCTAAATACGAGGACGTACCTCCCAATGGAAGCAAAAATAAACTTTTAACTGCAGAGATAAGAAGACGACTATGAGAGTCGACTTCCTCATGTCACGCTCTAAATCCTAAGACTCGGGTGACGATCCTCCACGATCAATGCCGACGTAATATCTTCGTTACATCGATGGCTCATGCCATTTACTGCTGCCTCAATTACTCACAGGAGGTAGAGGGAGAGGTGAAACAAAAAACACAGCAACATCACTCTTCTTAAACTGTCAGCCCAATTCTAAAAACAAATGGCCATCTTATATTCATATGCTGGGTTGGCTTTAAACATAAAAAAGGGACGGTGCCTTTTTTTGTGAGATCAAGGGACAGTGGGAAAGGGTCAAAGGACCCAAGAAATGATAGGGAGGCGTTGGGAAGAGGCACAATGCCTCTTCCGTGCGCTGGGGGGCGCCTTCGGCACGGCCTGGGCCGCTCGCATGCTTTTCTTGCCAAATAGGCATTGGCCCACATGGCCCATTAACATCTCCCACTTGCCCATTTAGGTCTAGTAGTATATGTCCTTTCTTTTTAGGGCAAACGATCTTAACAGTCATACAAGAAATAGAGCGTGCGACCTCTACGAGATTTATCGAGTAATCAACAAGTGTTCCGTTAAGTCGTCATTTTACTAACGGATCACTCAATTAATCTCGGTCAGGCACTTAGTATCCATTTGATTTGACACTCCGAATCTCTCGTAACAGACAGTGCCGAAGCCAAATGCTAAACACCCATGACTTTATCACCACTCAGATAACATGATCTCTTGAGATATGAGCAACAAAGCATGGTGGGATAGTGAGATGCCTTCCCTATGCCGCTCATGCCAATCTAATTTATTTTGACCGCTTTCTTTGACATGTTCTGCTGGACGGTATCAACCATGGCCCTAAACAATGTAGCGACATCAAGCATCTTTTTCATGACACAACGTTGTAGGTCACTAGGGGTACATCGGGAATCACACGAATGTGATTCATGAGTTTACACAATGATGAAGAGTGATCTATTCATCATTCTCATATGCTGTCGAATATTACACATGCAGTATGAAACGTATATTGCGGTGTTCTTCCATTTAAACGGGCGCGTGTTGACACTTGCTTATTTTCTCAAATTAATCGAGGATTAAGCATAGGCAAATTTTCCCTAACAGAGTAAAATAGCATGACGCCATAGGTGCTCTACCAGTTGAGTTGAGCTGGAAAATTGAGACATTTCATCGAGTCCAACGGCACAACATAACAAGCGGGGATCGTCCTCGAGGAAAGGGCACTATATCAGCCAGTTTCCCGACAACCGAGTCAGATTCAAGGTTTGGGACAACCTGTCCTACCAAACGACACTCTGTAAAGATTCGGGGATCACCCCTGAATACCCTGCATATGGTATCACACCGCCGGCACCTCAACTACTGGGTTAACCCAGGACTAAGAATAGCATGCCGTACTATACGGCTCTTCGCCAACAAGCGAGGGTCACCCCGACTACCAGATAAACGACATCATCATGCTGACACCCCAGTTGTCAGGCCAACCCCAGACTCCCAGCAACCCATCGTGTTGCATGGTGCATGTCGGAAAGGCAGGGAATAACTCCCGACACACCTTCTGCAAGCAGCTTGACACCGGCGACCCCAACAGTTAAATCACATGCACCTGGGTCCACCACGTTCAAGATGGAGCTCGGACGAACACCGAGTTCGGCAGTTCCGAGTATAGATTCAAGTAAGCTCTCTCTCTTCTCTCAGCCCACCCTATCCTCGTAAACCCCCAGTCCACCTGACCCTCATAAAACCCGGCTCACCTAACTCGCCCAAACCCTTGAACCTAGCCAATCAGTCCAGCCCACCAAAATCACGGACTCACTTAGCCATGGCCCATTTAAACCCTATGCTCTAGCCCGTCTTAACCCCTAGTGGGACCCACATGACCTTTCTCTCTCCTCCATGTCAAACGCAACCATTCTGGTTCACTCGAACCCCCTAGGGGGAGAGGCTTACCCGGAACAAGAAGCCTCCAATAACTTTAGCCCGCGTAAACCCCCTTTATGCCGACCAGCCCGCCAGTTTCTGAACGTGGTCACCAAAACGACCGCGTTCATAAGAACGTGGTTGCCAAGGAGACCGCGTTCTAGGGTGCGGGGGGGGGTTTACCTGGACTCGACTCCCCCCCAGTTTGGTCCGGGTAAACCCCAGGCCCACATGTCAGTCCAGAACGCAATCGCCAAGGTGACCGCGTTCCAGTGGGGGGGTTAATGCGGACCAGACTGGCCCCCCTTGTCTGGTCCGGGTAAACCCTGGGCCCAGATGCCAGTCCAGAATGCGGTCGCCAAGGCGACCACATTCAAAACCCATTACTCTGGTCCACATAAACCCCCCTTTACGCGGACCAAACCGCCTGTAATACCTTGGAATTTTCAGAGCACACTTTTGTGGGTGCCGAGTGGAGTTTGACCTTTTAATTGAATTTTTGGGCTGTTTTATCTTCGGATTGCCGTGGAGGGTGAACTGTTGATATTTCAGACTCCGGGACGTTGCAGGTGCGTTGTGCTCTTCTCAAGGATCGCGGAGGTAATTTTTTCTCATTTTTTTTGATTTTTCAAAATTTTGAGCTCCAGAATATTTTTTGAATATTATATTTCCTTTTTCTTTTTAAACCCTAAACCCTCACCCCCTCTCTCATCCATGTTCTCACCCTCTCTCTCCCTCCGTTCTCTCTCTTCTCTTCCCCTCTACTTCGGCGGCCGACGGAGGAGGTGCGGGATGACGTGAAGACGATGTGGAGGCGACGTGGAGCGTGGATGGCGCGTGGATCGGGGCGTGGCGCGACACGATCCCATTCTTGGATTCGAAGCGTTGGCGGGGTTTCTAGTGACGCTTTTCATGTGGAATAGGCATTTTTAGCGCGGCAGATCGTCGGTGGAGGTAGGGGGATGGATTCTCTACCTTTGTCCTGCATTCCCGCACGATTTCGTGCCGATTAGCGCGAGTTTGAGCGGCTTTTCCCATTTTAGGGTGAAAAGCATGTTATGGGATGTGTGAGATGAATTCGCCGTTCCAGGCAATGGTTTTCGATTCTAATGGTAGATCTTGAACCCCTAGCTTGAGGAGATGCGATTCCCATTCATTTGGATGTATTTGCTTGCAATTTGGGGCCGGTTTGAGGCGGGATGTCCATGTGAGTCATGTTAGGACATTTGGATGGAATCACCATTTTCCTTGCCATTTTGTAGATTTCTAGATCCCTTCCGGCTTGTGGAAGGTTTATATTATGTTTGTAATTGTTTCCCCTTCGTTTGGAGATGATTGGGGCGTGGAACGACCGAGTTTTGTATGATCCTACAATTTTCGGACCAGAAGTAGGTCGCAGTCGACCTAGAAATCGCATTTTGCTCTCGGTTGTAGTAGCGGTCCGGTTGGAATCGCATTCTCTTTTTGTGTTGTGTGGGTAAGCGGTTGAGGTCGCGGTCTTGCGACAACCGCTACCTGAAAGTAGCGGTTGGGTTGGATCCGTGACTCGAGGAAATCGACCTAATGATAGCGATCGATGATCAACTGCTACCAGCCTACCCTTGTATCCCTTTCTGATAGCGGTCTTCTGCGAACCCCGTCTTGATAGTAACGGTCGTCTCGCGACCGCGACTGTGTTTGTGTCGACTCCACTTCGAGAAGCGTCAACGCCATCCTCTTTGTATTTTTGTAACCCTGTTCGTGGCAGAAGGCGGTCTGCTTCCGACCGCGACTTGGCCATTGTTTGGAGGTAGCGGTCCTCTGTTAACCGCGACCTTCCTCTCTTGCAGGTGGCAGCCTTGCCTCGACCGCTACCTGGTTCTATTTGGTGATGGCAGTCTGGCCATGATCGTGGCTTGATTTCTTTTAGAGGTAGCGGCCTGGTGATAATCGCTACTAGGATTTCCTTACCCCGTTTCACTATTTTGGTCTCCGGTCGACCCGGTTGTGACCCAGTGGTTGACTTTTGACCCGTGAGTGTCTCGGTTGTCTCGTAAAAATCAAGATTGAGTTTCTGGACGCTCAAAGGTATTATGTTACCTTGTTTTATGTGCCAATGTGGTTTGAGGGCTCGACTGACCCCTCATGTTCCGTGCTTTCTTGTTATATGGAATTGTGAATTTGATGAGTGGCCAAGGGGCAGAGGACTTTCGATTGATAAATGGAGCCAGCTGTTATGTGTGCCGCTTCCATCATATTTTATTGTGGTTTTGACTCAAGGACTAGGCTGATTTGACGGCATGTTGCCGTATTGTACGACGGTCTTGACCCAAGTCTTGTGATTCAAGGATCGTTATTTTAGCAGGTCTAGTTGGCTGTCCTGAGTCTGGCGGCATCGTACTGCTGTGTGTTTCGAGCTACTTGTGACAGGTGCGCGTGTAGCCTGTATGTACTTCGGTGCTTTCTTTTAAATTCTCTACGTTGAGTGACCTCCACTAGTCGTAGCCTCGTACGACATGCGGCTGTTGACCCTACCAGAGGAGTGGTAGTGTGGCTTCCTGTCAGAGACGATTTTAGATTGGTTACCGTAGGGCCTCCTTGCCTTAGTAGCCAGAGTTTGGCTGGGGAGGGAAAACCAGTTAGAGGACCCGACCTATCGTAGTAGGTCTGTGTGTGCACACTTGGTTAGGGGCAGTGGACTAGTGCTGACGAGCACTACCCTGACTAGTCCTTATTGTTGTTGTTGTTGTTGTTCCTTGGTTACTTGTACAATGTCTCAGTTTTCGCCTAGGGCAAGTAAGGAGACACTTGAGGCGCAGACTAAGACATCAGTGGACGCATCCGGTCTTTTCTTTTGGTAGACGAGTACTCCTAGCACTTGACAACATGAGTCTCTTTAATATGTGATTCTCGTGGAGCGTGAATCTCTTGACGTGTGGTTCTTGTGACACTCGTGGTCTGGTTTCCGTTTGTGATGACGTGATTCCTCGAGTGGTTCTTGTGTCCTTTCGACACTGAGGTCTAGGGTGTCGATAGAGGTTACCATGGTTCTACCCGTAGATAGTGTAGGGTGCACGACAATAGAGTCGTGACTGTACTTTGGGCCGTGTAGGTCTTAGCGAGGCCTTTGTCTGTTTCCATAGGCCTTAGTGATAAGAATTCCGTGGTTTATCAGTGGTTCGGAAATTCTCGACTATGAGTTCGGGGTGTACTTCTATTGCCGTTAGGAGTAGTTTAGAGAGCCGAGGTTCTATCAACTGCCGTGTTTCCATTTAGTATGGCTGTTCTTCTCTTTACTCTTTTTGTTACTACTCCTGTTACTGTTGTTATATTGTTTAGCACTATTGTTTACCGTTGTTGTTTCGTGGTGGGGATCCCGCGGGACCTCTACTGAGCCAATGAGATGAGGCTCACCCCAGTCTTTTTAGGTGTAGCGGTTCCTCCTCGTGGTTCAGAGGTGCAGTGCGGTGGTTCTTAGTGCCAGTTTGTCAGAGCAGGTAGCGTACCTGGTACTTCAGTACATTTCATTTTGTTTTTCACTGTACTTTTGTTGGACTGGACTCTGTAGCTTTGTTAGTAGTTCTGTTAGTAGCTACTCTAGTTAATTTATCAATTGGAAATGTAATTTAATTTCTGTTAATTTAACAGTTCTGATCATAGTTGTTTACTACACTTATTTGAAATTTCAATGTATCTCCACACTCCTTTCTAACCCTTCCGAGCTTTCGCGGTCGTGGGTGGCCTCTCAGGATCCAAGTGGTATCAAGTTCGCCCGGTATCCATATTCTGGGTCGTTACACTGTCCCCCCCCCCCCGGGTAGGTTTGCGTAAACCCCCCTCCAAACTCTATAAAACCCCCCATGGGGTGGCCAAGGGTCATAAGAAGCATGGATCTCATCCCTGGGACTACAAACGACGCGTGAAGGAATTTGTCGGCTGGTTTTGTGTCACGTCCCGAGATTTATGCAACGGAACTAATCGGGAACGTGAACAGCTGGCTAGTACGCTGCAAGCGAGCAATATAATCAGAGCACTAACACATTCACACATAAAAATGAATGCATCATAATTGGACAAAACCTTTACTTTTATTGAATAATAATCAAAAGTACATAATGTTGACTCTTGACTCTTTGACTAACTAGACTCAATAAAATAAAAATTACATAGTGACTCTTGACTATCAACTAATGACAATATAAGACTTTGCTCCTTCTTATTCGCTCTCGGATCCATCACTTGAATAGTCTGAATCCGACCCGCTAGAATGTCCTGAAAAGATTGAAAAAGAAGTAAGGAATAAGCACACTTGCCCAGTAGGTATCTTCGTATCAACATGAAGGTAATGTTTAAGTAATTAACATTTTAGCTCTAGAAAATAAGATAAAAGGAATGCGATAAATCATACGAATAAAATCAAAATAGTAATAATAACAAGATATAGATGAAGGTTTATGTAAAAATGAGAGCAAGATCGAGAATGAATATAACATGAATGTAACTTGGCCTTTCATGAACGAGAATGTACTTTTCATAACTATAAATGCTATGCACTAGAAAGTCAAGTAACAATAATGTACTAGCAAGTATGTAAATTTCACAAGATTGCCTCGTGATTTTCACCCGTTTATAAAAAAAGTACTCCCAGCGTAATGCGACGCCAATAAGTATCATACCCCATGGTTTATAATATGTCTCTAGCTATCTATCAAGGGGGCTAGCGTCGACCCCTTGGACACTGTCAGTGCCCGCTCTTGCATCTTCAAGTTATAAATCAAGCTACTTCCATGAGAAATATCAATAAAGTAGGTCGATAATGTACAAGTTCAAACTATAGTTTCATGATAACAAACATCAAGGTAAGAACGTACAAAAGTTGAAATTATGAGGTCAAGGATGATTTAAAGACAAGGTCATGCTACTAAAAGAGTCCGGTAGCATAAGGGTACATTCTTTACTTTCCATAATTCGTTAGATATATAGCATTTTTAACAAAGTATTAGTGTAATATCCCGGACCCTTCGGATCCTTCTTTTCGGGTCCCGGATCTGTTTTCTCGGAGAATCTGACTCCGTTGTGTCCGAAATTATGTTTCGGACATCTTTTGTGTTTGGATCCGTGCGATTCGGATCAGTTTCGGAGGTCTCGGAACGTGTTCCATGACTTTTTCTGCGTGTTTTTCGATTCCCACGTGTGTGTTTCAGTAGAACCTACGGAACCCCGTAGCGAGTGAACCGGGTCGTTCACCTAGGCGCGGGTGGTACCACGTCAATCAGTGCGTTCCAACGATCGCGGTAATATATTTTTCTATTTTTCCGTATTTTTTCAGAAAATCCGGATTTTCTATAAATCCCTAACCCTTTTTCCTTTTTCTTTCTCCTTTCTCTTTCTTCTTCCTCCTTCTCTTTTCTTCCCGTTGGAGAACCGACGCCCCTCTTTCTCTCTCCTCTTCCGGCGACGACGCGGCGTGCCCCTCCGGCTGCAGACGGTGGTGGGCGACGGCGTGGCGACGGCGGCGGCGGCGAGGTGATCACGGTGGCGTGCGTGGCTCGTGGGAGGCTCGAGGAAGAACGAACGGTTTTTGAAGAACGAAGGTGATCTAGGCATTTTTGGGCCTCTTTGAGGTAGGGGGACACATTCCCATGCTCATCCCTTTCCTTCCCGTGATTTCTAGGCCGAGGAGAGCCGAGAGGGGTGTGATTTCATGCCGAGATGGGAAAACTCCATGTTTGAGGGGTGAGCCGGATTTCATCGATTTAATGCGTTTCTAGCTAGATTTTTGGGGTTTCTAGCATGTTGGGAGTTAAGGGATTGATTTCCCTTTTATTTTCCCTTCACTAGGGGGGTGAATGGGCGTGGTTTTTGAGTTTTCCATGCGTATTCCGTGAACCGGGCTCTGCCCGTTGTCGCGCTACCCCTTATCGCCGCGTTCATCGAGGAAGATGAACATTAGCTATCGACCTGTCGGCAGACAACGCACCTGCCCGACCAGGCGTGACTTTTGAGAATGCGCTAGGCTTCCATAGTGCGTTAATGATTAACGCGCTATGGGTCCCAAGTGCGTTCATGCCTGAACGCGCTAGGCAAAGAGAGCGCGTTTATGAACGCGCTCTGGGCCTATAGCGCGTTAAGGTTCTCGCAGAGTCGGGAGTTGTTACACACGTGGCAGCCTCCGGGATGGACCGCCTCCCGTGTTTTGTTATACCAGAGTTACGCTTTTTCGATTCAAGTCCTGAGTTAGTGGATCTCGATCCACGTGCTGACCTGTGGCCTGACTGATGATGGGTATCATGTGGGGGCCACACGTGAGGATGCCATGGGATCTCAGGAGCTGGTGTTCTCGGCTTGTGTCACCGTGAGTTGGTGTCGGTACGAGGAGCGGCCCTTGTACTTTGTCCGATTTCTACGTTATTTTTCGTTGACTAGAGAGTCTACTCCTTCAGTGACCCTCCACTAATCGTAGCCTTCCGACACGCGAGTGGTCCCACCAGGGAGCGCTGGCGAGGCTACCCTTGAGAGACGATTTTTAGACTGGTTTCCGTCAGGCGCCACGTTTGACGCCAGAGTCCGACTGAGGGGAAAACCAGTCAGAGGACCAGACCTAGGACGTATGGTCTGTGTGTGCACACGTGGTTGGGGGCGGTTGGACCCGCACTGACGAGCGCGACCCCAGGTAGTCACTTGTTCTGTGGTTACTCGTACGGTGTCCCCGTTCCACCAGGGGTCGAGGGGGACACCCGAGGCACGGTTTAAGCCGTCAGTGGATGCATCTGGCCTTGCTTCTAGTGGGTCAGTACTCCTGTCTTTGTCTGGTAGCGACTCTTGGGTTTTTCTCAATTTTTGACGAGTTGTCTCGATTTTCATGCTGTGTGTTCAGTACTAGCTGTAGTCGTAGCTCGCAATTACTTTCCGCGCAGTTTCTCGATTTGCGAGGTGGGGACCGGATGATCCCTACTGAGCCTTGTGTTTTGAGACTCATTCCCTGCGTGTTTTTCGTGTTTCAGGTGAGACGCGACTTCAAGGGAGCGCTTCAGAGGCTCCACGTGGTTCAGGTGCCCAGGGATAGTTGCCAATTGCCAGTTCCGGGGTATGTCCCGTGTAGTTGTACTTTTCTCTTTGGACTGTACTAGTTGTGGACTACTGTCTTTTTAGACTGCTGTTGTTATTATTGTGGACCATGTAATTTAATTAATAAAATTTATTTATTTCCTATTTATTCATATAAACTCTATAATTCTACAATTATTTTAGATTCTTGTGCATCTCTACACCATCCTTTCAACCCTTCCGAGTCTTCGGGCTCGTGGGTGGCGGTTCGAGATTCGGGTTATCGGGCCTTCCCGATGTTTGGATCTCGGGTCGTTACAGCTGGTATCAGAGCACGGTTGTGGATATGTATGAGAATCGTAAATAGTTGCAGTGGTCCACTAGTCCACAATGATGATGTATAGTTGGCACTGGCTTAGGGCATCGTGTGTTTTATTGATTTCGTTGTTTTCCGTACCTTCTGTCTGTTTGCAGTAGGCGAGTATGGCTTCGAAGCGGAGGACTCGCTCTCAGTAGGGACAGTCGGCAGGAGAGCAGGAGGAGCAGAGCAGAGTGCCACCAGTTACCACCCAGGCAGAGGATGTAGCGAGAGTTCGGGGGGTCGAGGATTTCTTTCGGAGTATGTTTCAGGCCATGGCTCAGCAGTTTGGCGGTGATGCTGGGGAGGGCTCGTCGTCCAAGGGTGGACCCAGCCGTGCTGTGAGGGACTTGCAGTTTCATCCACCCTATTATGAGGGCCAGTGATGGGGACATCTGCGTCAGCCCGCTCACTTTGTGTTTGCATCTACGTCCTTTTGTATTTGTATGTACGCCCTTGTGATATATGGGTACACAATAGTAGGTCTTAGTGGGTTTATTTGCAAAAGGCCATTGGGTTTCTTTGCAAATGTGCATGTAAGCCCTGCAGGGGCCCCCTCCCTCCTCCTTATTGGTCCACCTGGACTCCTGGGTCCAAGGTGGCTGGTCCATGGTCCAAACTTGGACTTGGACCAAGAATTAATTAAAGAAGACAAATTCCAATTGTCTTCTTAAAGGGGGGGGGGGGGGGGGGGGGGGCGAACCATGTTGTTTAATGGGGTTTAATGTGGTTGTCAAACCACATCCCAACCCTTCATCAATCAACCCTTGATCCAAGGGCTTAGAATAGGTTAGACCCCTTGCATATATATACTTGTATTTTTCATATTGCATGAATTAATGAAGGAAAAAAAGGCATTTGCCCCCAATTGGATCTTGAGCCCCTCACCTCTCTCTCCCTGGTTCCTCCACCTCCAGCCCCCTTTCTAGAGTGTAATACCTTCCCCCTTGATCCCCTCCAGCATCTGAAGCAACTCCGGTGATCGCCGCCGCCATCGTCTCGCCGCCGACGCGTCGTCGCCAACGGTTTCGGTGTTCTGTCCACCCAGGATAGACCCTTCTTCTCCGAATTCCTGCTATCACTCCCTTCGTCTTCTGAAGCTCAAAATTTCAGGGTTGATTCCCCTCTAGAACTCTTATCCCCAAAAAAATAATCACGTCAAAATTCATCCTTTAGCTATTTTTTGATTTTCATCCAAGTCCAAGTTCCAGATCTGTCATGGTTCTGTTTACTATTCACCAGCTCTAAGTTTACCCCATTCGAACCATCTTTTAATTTTTGTTGGGTCGCCCAAATTTACTGGGATCTCTGTCCACATCCCTCTACCACCAGGAATTTTCTTAATTTTTGATTCACCCTCCAAGTATTTTACAAAAACCGTCCAAGTTCCTAAGAACAGTCTGCCCACAGTTTCCCAGATCCGACCCAGGTCTAGTAAAGAAATCCCAGAAAATCCATTTCGTCTCCAATCAGAAAACCAAAAATAGTCCCGGATTCCTCTCTCAGAGATCTTCAACTGTGCTGAAGATATTATTTCTAGATTCGGAGGTCTTCTCCCCGGTCAACGTCGATCTTCAGAGAAGTCAGAACCTGCCCCTGCAGTTCTGGCCAGATTCCAGCAAGCTTGTAAAATGCATGATCAGAAATACAGATCTGATTATTTTTTTTGAAGACCCCTACGTCAAGGTATTCTGAGTCAGCTTTCCAACGGCGCCAACCTCGTCGCATTCCGACGACGGGGCTGATCGCAGTAGCAGTTTTCTCCAAGTCGCACGCCTGCAAACAGAATTTTCAGATTCGTGGCCGAGTTCCCGGCGAGCGTCGTCCGAGGGCCGCCCGGCGTCCGGCGGTCATTCCAGCAGCTCGCCATCTCAGGGGAACACTTTCCAGGTGTCTCCACAACAGAGGAGTCCTCAGGCCCCACACGACCCCTCCGGTCAATACGTGGGCCCCCACTAGCACGAGTACGCGTGAAACCGAAGCATTGCCCGAAACCGCCCGTCAACCCGAACTTGGTCCTCCCGGGCCCACTTGTGTCGCCCTTTACCTCCCTGCGTGGAGTGGGCTTATTTGTACTGCTGTAAACATAATGTACTAAGTTCCCGGGAGTACGAACTTCGGCCGGGTGCCATCTTCGCCACGCCGAGAGCGTGGAGGTATCGCCTTCACCCTTACACTTGGCATTAGCTCAATTCTTTATATGCTTTATATGCCGCTGCTAGAGAGCATGTGTAGGGATACCTAGCCCGCTTTCAATTTATAATATCACTGCTGCGAGAGAGAGCGAAGCCGTCCCGTGACCCGATCCGGGCACAAGTGAGAGCCGACCAACCTAGCTCCCAGCCGGTTTCTCAACCGCGCACATCCGACGCTTCCCTCGTTAAGGGACGATCGCGAGCTTGTCGTGTCCGTGGTCCCGTCCCGCATCAATTTGGTATCAGAGCGAGTTTGAGTCTAGGGTGTCAAAAAAAAAAGGGTGTCATTTACATCGAGTCATTAGTCGGTTTAAGTCGAGTCTAGGATCATCATATTTTCAAAACAACAAAAAGAGTCATTTTTGGGTCGCATACATCCCTTTACTCGGTATATAAAAAGGTGTTGTCCGACCGTTAGGTTACGCCTATCGGGAAGGCCGCACACTTGTGCGAGTGACCTTCGGGTCGATTGTCTCCGCCGCGTACCGAGTTTTGGTTAAGTCTAGGTGCATCATTTTGCATTAGTGTGTTTTACTTTAGTCGGTGTCTTCTAGTCGGTGTGTTTGCATGCCCACTCGTCGGGGTACTCAGTACTCACCCCCACCCCCACCTATGGCCAACCCACGGGATACCTCGGGAGACTTCCACTCCCTACAAGAGGCGATGATGGCCATTATGGCTAGGTTGGACCAATCCGATGCTAACTTTCGGACCTTCTCCGAGAATATGGATGGTCGCCTTAGGGCCATGGAGGGACGCATGGAGAACTCCGATAGGTCGGTCCAAGACCTCGTTGGGCGATTAGATAGGATGTCACACGGGGACCCTCCTGGGGCAGC
Organism: Amorphophallus konjac; assembly: GCA_022559845.1. Taxonomy (NCBI): domain Eukaryota; kingdom Viridiplantae; phylum Streptophyta; class Magnoliopsida; order Alismatales; family Araceae; genus Amorphophallus; species Amorphophallus konjac. The sequence continues at coordinate 432,093,518 of CM040120.1, read as the reverse complement.
CCAAGGTCCACCCGCACCTCCTCCCGCGGGGGCCCAAGTCCAACCCGCTCCCATGGCTCAAGTCCAGGCCGCTCCCGCGGCCCAAAACCAGCCACCACTGGTTCCTCCACCCGCCCCTCCTCGGGTTCCCCAACTACCACACCGTGACCTTGGTCTCGAGGACTATGGGTCCGACAATGCCTACGAGGGGTATGGTCAACGTCGTCGTGGTTTTCAGCCACAACGAGATGAGGATGATGATCGGGTCCTTAAGACCGTGCGAGCGGATCCTCCCGCTTTTTACGGGTCTTTAGATCCGAAAGTCTACCTAGATTGGGAGTTTGGCATGGACCGTTATTTTGAATGGTATGATATGTCGGAGCGTCGAAGGGTCTGATTTGCCACCATGAAACTTATGGGGCAGGCACAAACTTATTGGAAGAATGTGGAGAGCCTGCTACTTCAGCGGCTAGAACCCCCGATCGACACATGGGCCGAGATGAAGAATAAACTTCGGCAAAAGTACCTTCCTCCCACATACCGCCAGCGACTCATCGATAGATGGCAAAGTCTTAGCCAGGGAGACCGGTCCGTCTCCGAATACATCGCGGAGTTTGATGAGTACTTTCTACGATGTGGTGTCACGGAGGAGAGTACCATGCCCGTTTCCCGCTTTCGACGTGGTTTGCGGCCACACTACCAGTATGAGCTTTTCCGCCGCAATGCCAAGACGTTGGAAGAGGCATACCAGGTTGCTCTCGAGATGGAGCAATTTGAGGGAGAGTTCGAGTCTAGCCATCGGTTGGCCCCACCCCTCTCCGTAGTACCGAGCCCCGTCACTCTATAGGCCCACATCAGCGGCCTCCCATGGCTCGACCTCAGGAGCCCACCCGTCAGGAGCACTTCGCTCCACGGCCTCGCCCTCCTCCACCCCGGGATCTATTTCCATCCCAACCACCGGCACCCTTTGCCCGTCCCCCAGCTCCTATAGCCCGTCCTTTGGCACCGGCACCCCCTCCACTCTTGTTCAAGGCACCTACATCTCCCCCATTGTTGCCTACACCCCCTACCCGACAGGATGATAAGGGTAAGGCCCCTCTTATCGGGGAGAGTAGTCGATCGCGAATATAATGTTTCCACTGTCACGGGTACGGCCACATTGCTAGTGAGTGTCCCGCTCGCACCACCCTAGCCTTAGGTGTTGGAGGATCCGCACCTCCCGAGCTTGAGCATGTCGATTACGAGGCCGATGAGGCACTGGCCGATGAATACTATGCCATGGGGGAAGAGCTGGGCGACCCTTCGGCCGCCCAGGATGTCGCCACCTAGTGGGTTTGATGCTACCACCTTAGTCTAGAGTCATGCATGAGTCAGTGTGCTTTCTTTGTGTGGTTTGTTTGTGTGGTGATTTTGAGTCGATTGTTTGTGTGATTTTCATTCATGTGTCAGTGCATGGTGAGTCTGCATGTGTCTTGTGCAAGCTCGTGTCGTTCTCTTATGAGTGTGAAGCGAGTCGACTCACTCGATGAGTATGGGATCGGTTTTACTTTTATACCCGGATCAGTCACCTATAGGGACTCAGCGGTGATTCCTAGTGAGTCTTCGAGCTGTTTCCTTCCTTTTGAGAGTGCCCCTTCGGAGTGACCACCTTTAGCCATCGCAGTGCGCATATCGAGTGTATATGGAATGAGCAGGTGCCGATCACTTGGAGTGGAGCATACCCGCGCTACTTAGCACGGTGACGGATCCGCCGGAGTACCGGAGCAGTCATACCCCTACTCGACGGGGTCGAGTTCCTCCCACCCGGGGAGAATTGATGGGGACATCTGCGTCAGCCCGCTCACTTTGTGTTTGCATCTACGTCCTTTTGTATTTGTATGTACGCCCTTGTGATATATGGGTACACAATAGTAGGTCTTAGTGGGTTTATTTGCAAAAGGCCATTGGGTTTCTTTGCAAATGTGCATGTAGGCCCTGCAGGGGCCCCCTCCCTCCTCCTTATTGGTCCACCTGGACTCCTGGGTCCAAGGTGGCTGGTCCATGGTCCAAACTTGGACTTGGACCAAGAATTAATTAAAGAAGACAAATTCCAATTGTCTTCTTAAAGGGGGGGGGGGGGGGGGGGCGCGAACCATGTTGTTTAATGGGGTTTAATGTGATTGTCAAACCACATCCCAACCCTTCATCAATCAACCCTTGATCCAAGGGCTTAGAATAGGTTAGACCCCTTGCATATATATACTTGTATTTTTCATATTGCATGAATTAATGAAGGAAAAAAAGACATTTGCCCCCAATTGGATCTTGAGCCCCTCCCCTCTCTCTCCCTGGTTCCTCCACCTCCAGCCCCCTTTCTAGAGTGTAATACCTTCCCCCTTGATCCCCTCCAGCATCTGAAGTAACTCCGGTGATCGCCGCCGCCATCGTCTCGCCGCCGACGCGTCGTCGCCAACGGTTTCGGTGTTCTGTCCACCCAGGACAGACCCTTCTTCTCCGAATTCCTGCTATCATTCCCTTCGTCTTCTGAAGCTCAAAATTTCAGGGTTGGTTCCCCTCTAGAACCCTTATCCCCACAAAAAAAATCACATCAAAATTCATCCTTTAGCTATTTTTTGATTTTCGTCCAAGTCCAAGTTCCAGATCTGTCCTAGTTCTGTTTACTGTTCACCAGCTCTGAGTTTACCCCATTCGAACCATCTTTTGATTTTTGTTGGGTCGCCCAAATTTACTGGGATCTCTGTCCACATCCCTCTACCACCAAGAATTTTCTTAATTTTTGATTCACCCTCCAAGTATTTTACAAAAACCGTCCAAGTTCCTAAGAACAGTCTGCCCACAGTTTCCCAGATCCGACCCAGGTCTAGTAAAGAAATCCCAGAAAATCCATTTCGTCTCCAATCAGAAAACCAAAAATAGTCCCGGATTCCTCTCTCAGAGATCTTCAACTGTGCTGAAGAGATTATTTCTATATTCGGAGGTCTTCTCCCCGGTCAACGTCGATCTTCAGAGAAGTCAGAACCTGCCCCTGCAGTTCTGGCCAGATTCCAGCAAGCTTGTAAAATGCATGATCAGAAATACAGATCTGATTATTTTTTTTGAAGACCCCTACTTCGAGGTATTCTGAGTCAGCTTTCCAACGGCGCCAACCTCGTCGCATTCCGACGACGGGGCTGATCGCAGCAGCAGTTTTCTCCAAGTCGCGCGCCTGCAAACAGAATTTTCAGATTCGTGGCCGAGTTCCCGGCGAGCGTCGTCCGAGGGCCGCCCGGCGTCCGGCGGTCATTCCAGCAGCTCGCCATCCCAGGAGAACACTTTCCAGGTGTCTCCACAACAGAGGAGTCCTCAGGCCCCACACGACCCCTCCGGTCAATACGTGGGCCCCCACTAGCACGAGTACGCGTGAAGCCGAAGCATTGCCAGAAACCGCCCGTCAACCCGAACTTGGTCCTCCCGGGCCCACTTGTGTCGCCCTTTACCTCCCTGCGTGGAGTGGGCTTATTTGTACTGCTGTAAACATAATGTACTAAGTTCCCGGGAGTACGAACTTCGGCTGGGTGCCATCTTCGCCACGCCGAGAGCGTGGAGGTATCGCCTTCACCCTTACACTTGGCATTAGCTCAATTCTTTATATGCTTTATATGCCGCTGCTAGAGAGCATGTGTAGGGATACCTAGCCCGCTTTCAATTTATAATATCACTGCTGCGAGAGAGAGCGAAGCTGTCCCGTGACCCGATCCGGGCACAAGTGAGAGCCGACCACCCTAGCTCCCAGCCGGTTTCTCAACCGCGCACATCCGACGCTTCCCTCGTTAAGGGACGATCGCGAGCTTGTCGTGTCCGTGGTCCCGTCCCGCATCAGCCAGTCAGATCCCGATGTGGCTAGGCGATGGCTTGATGAGATGGAGAGAGTGTTCAGTTCCATGTGCTGTGCTGAGGAGGACATGGTGATGTTAGCCTACAACCAGTTGCAGGGTACGGCTCGTGATTGGTGGTCTTCGGAGTGGAAGACGTCCTTTCAGTCTCGTTCCCTTTAGGAGATCATGTGGAAGGATTTTGTTACGGTCTTCGAGCGTACTTTCTGCCCATCCTACGTTGGTACGCAGAAGATGCGTCAGTTTTTGGAGCTGGTTCAGGGCGACATGTCAGTATTGCAATACATGGCTCGATTTATGGAGTTAGGCCGTTATGCTCCCCACATCATGGAGCATGAGGGAGTGAAGACCGAGCAGTTCGTGCAGGGTTTGAGGCAGGAGCTGAGGCACCTCTTGATGGCGAACGCTGCTACGGATTTGGAGACAGCGTCTCGTGTGGCGGCATCTTTGGAGCTAGATATGCAGAAGGTCCGAGGATAGGGAGGCCAGGGGCAGTCCCAGTCAGGGCGCAGCCAACAGTATGCTACCCAGTAGCAGGGCTCCTTTCAGCATGCGACAGGTGGTTCAGGAGCGCCGACACCGACAGCGTCGGCGACAGGATCTGCGTCTTTTGGCTCCAAGGTCAAGAAGTTTCTTAAGAAGAGTTTCTATAAGAAGTGCAAGGACCAGAGGCAGGCATCATCGGGCAGTGTACAACAGCCGGTCCCTTTTCAGCGTCAAGGATCAGTGGGTGGATCGCGGGGAGGGTGTCCCCGGTGTGGCGAGTGGCATCCAGGCATGCAGTGCACGACGCCGGTGATTTGTTTCAGGTGTGACAAGCCAGGGCATATGACGCGTGACTGTCCTCAGAGGCAGCAGTAGCAGTAGTTTCCTCCGCAGCAGTAGTACCCTCAGCAGTAGAGGCAGCAGCAGCAGCAGGGGTAGTATCCGCCGCTACCCAGGTCAGCGAGTGTGGGGGGCAAGCAGAGATCCCGAGGCCAGATTACAGACATGACCAGGGCAGAGGCAGTGGCGTCACAGCTCGTGGAAGGTACTGTTCGGATTTTAGGTTGTGCGGCTCAAGTTTTGTTTGATTCTGGCGCGTCTCATTCGTTTATTTCGGAGGATTTCGCGCTAAGTATCGAGGAGCCGGTGACCCAGTTGTCCTGTAATTTGACAGTGGAGTTACCTTCGTGTGATTTGATGATCACTCTATATTATTTTGATAAGGTTCCTGTGTGGGTTGAAGGGCGGAGTTTGCCGGCCAGGCTTTATGCGTTGCCACTTCAGGATTTTAATGTGATTTTGGGCATGGATTGGCTTGAGGCACATCATGCATTGGTGGATTGTGGCTCAAAGAGGGTTTATTTCCGGCGGCTTCGTGGACCCACCTTCTATTTCCAAGGTATTAGGTCTTCCTCTTCCCGCTTTCTTATTTCGGCTATTAGGGCTCGTCGTTTGCTTGATGCGGGTTGTCAGGGTTTTCTCGCTTCTGTGGTCGTAGCAGACCGGACGGAGCCGGATGTCGAGGACATTCCAGTGGTGTGTGAGTTTCCTGATGTTTTTCCCGAGGACCTACCTGGATTGCCTCCCTAGCGGGAGATTGATTTTGTGATCGAGATTATGCCTGGTACGGGATTTTTGTCGAAGGCTCCTTACCGTATGGCTCCCGCTGAGTTGAAAGAGTTAAGGGAGCAGTTGCAGGAGTTGCTGGCCAAGGGGTACATTCGTCCTAGCTCTTCCCCATGGGGTGCGCCAGTGTTGTTCGTGAAGAAGAAGGATGGTAGTATGAGATTGTGTATGATGTGACCGTTAAGAACAAGTATCCGTTGCCACAGATCGATGATTTGTTCGACCAGCTTTAGTCTGCTCGAGTGTTCTCGCGGATTGATTTGTGGTCCGATTATTATCAGTTGCGGATTCGAGAGTCTGACGTGGAGAAGACTACGTTCAGCTCGAGATATGGGCATTATGAGTTTCTGGTAATACCGTTTGGGCTCACCAACGCCCCCGCAGCGTTTATGGATTTGATGCAGAGGGTGTTCCGTCCTTACTTGGACCAATTCGTGGTCGTGTTTGTGGACGACATCCTTGTGTATTCGCAGTCTGCAGATGAGCATGCATATCATTTGAGGGTTGTGTTGCAGACTTTGCGAGATCACCAGTTGTATGCTAAGCTCAGTAAGTGTGAGTTTTGGCTTCACGAGGTGCACTTCTTGGGGAACGTGATTTCTGGTGATGGTATTTCTGTGGATCCAGCCAAGGTTGAGGCAATGATGCAGTGGCCGAGGCCAAGGTCCGTGACAGAGATTCAGAGTTTCTTAGGGCTTGCAGGCTATTATAGGAGATTCATTCAGGATTTTTCTCGTGTTGCAGCCCCGATGACCAGGCTTACGTGGAAGGATGTGCCATTTGTCTGGACTGGTGAGTGCGAGCAGAGCTTTATGGAGCTTAGGAGGTTGCTCACCTCGGCACCAGTGCTAGTATTACCTTCTGGATCGGGAGGTTTTGTGGTGTGTACAGATGCTTCCGGAGTTGGGTTGGGTGCTGTGCTGATGCAGCACGGTAGAGTGGTAGCTTATGTATCTCGGCAGCTAAAGCCGCATGAGGAGAACTACCCTACCCATGATCTTGAGTTAGCAGCTGTGATCTTTGCGTTAAAGATCTGGAGGCATTATCTGTATGGTGAGATGTTTGAGGTGTTCACATACCATCAGAGTTTGAGGTATGTGTTCACCCAGAAGGATCTTAATCTCAGGCAGAGGCGATGGATGGAGTATATGAAGGATTATGACTTCACCATGTCTTATCAACCGGGCAGGATGAATGTCGTTGCCGATGCCTTGAGCATGAAGGTCGTTGTCAGCACCATGATGATGAGGAAATGGAGGCTCTGGGAACAGGTGCCGGCCGTGACATTTAGGCTTAAGGTTCCCCAGGAGCCGGGGTCAGCTGTTCTTGTGAGCTTGACTATCACACTTACGATTCGTCGCCAGGTGACAGATGCTCAGCGTGCAGACCCTGAGTTGTCCCGGATTTTGGCTTTGGCTGATGTGGACTACGGCGAGGACGGAGCTGTGAGATTCTGTGGTAGGCTGTACGTCCCAACCGAGGAGCAGGTGAGGCGTGCGGTGTTACGGGAGGCTCATGGGAGTCGCTACACTGTGCACCCGGGGGCGACGAAGATGTATCAGAACTTGAAGAGGCAGTTCTAGTGGCCAGGCATGAAGAGAGATATTACCGAGTATGTGGCCAGGTGCCTGACCTGTCAGCAGGTGAAGGCGGAGCATCAACGACAAGGAGGTGCTCTTCAGCCCTTGGATGTTCCCACGTGAAAATGGGACCATGTGACCACGGATTTTGTGGTGGGATTGCCGAGGACTCTGAGTGGGCAGGATAGCATTTGGTTGCTGGTGGATAGGCTGACGAAGGTGGCTCGGTTGTTACCGGTCAAAGTCAGCTAGAGCGTGACCAAGTTGGCTCGTCTTTATGTGGAGCGGATCGTTCCTTTGCATGGGGTTCCCATTTTCATTATGTCAGATCGAGATCCACGTTTCACTTCTAGATTCTGGAGGAGTTTCCAGCGAGCTCTTGGCACGGAGTTAGCATTTAGCTCAGCGTATCATCCTCAGTCAGATGGTCAGTCGGAGAGGACCATTCAGACGTTAGAGGATATGTTGAGATCCTGTTGCCTGGAATGGCGAGGGAGTTGGATTCACCATCTACCGTTGGTGGAGTTTACCTACAACAACGGCTATCATTCGAGCATTGGGATGGCTCCTTATGAGGCGTTATACGAGCGACCCTGTTGGACTCCACTTGATTGGTCTGAGGTTGGTGAGCATGTTGTGATGGGACCGGAGTTGGTGCAGTAATGCATTAATGTGGTGCATCTGGTTCGTCAGAACATGTTGGCGGCGTAGAGTCGGCAGAAGAGTTATGCCGATCGGAGAAGGCAGCCACTCTGTTTTGCGGTCGGTGATCGTGTATTTTTGCGAGTCTCTCCCATGAAGGGCGTGATGAGATTTGGACAACGTGGGAAGCTGAGTCCCGGCTATGTTGGTCCTTTCCTCCGTAGAGCGCATTCGTGGTACACTCTCTCACCACGTATTAGGCCAACTAAACTCTGGGAACTTCAAAGGTACAACCTGCCCAAGCTTCTGTGAGGGAATCCATGGGTGCGGAGACTTATGGAGGCCTTGGTTTAGGAATTTCTAATCCAAAGAGACGGAATACTTAATGGAGGGTCCTTTCTTAACCAAGAGGGGGGTATGGATCCTAAAAAGTGTAGAGAGAGGAGGTCTCCTAAGCCAAATGCAATATGAATGTAAAACTAATGCAAGATGGAGAGAATATAAATGTATGAATAGAAATATGAAAGAATGATACAAAATAAGTCACACAAAGAGAATTCTGCGAAAACTCAAGAAATTGGCGACAAGGAGGCTGCCACCAATTCCTGGAAGGGCGCCCCTGTGAGTGGGCACCAATTCCTGTGACTTTTTTTTTTCAGATTTTGTAAATGGCGCCCCCCTCACCGCCACTATTTCTTTAAGGGGCGCCCACCTGATGGAAGCCAATTCTGTGATTTTTTTTTTAATGGGGCAGGGAATTGGCGCCAAAGCTTTACATCCCGGCCAAGGTATCATTTCCAAAACATCCGTAGGGCAGGCCCGTATTTTTTATAATTTCTAATTTAATTTCTAATTTAATTATTAATTATTAGTATTAAGTATTAGATTTATAAATAATAATATAATAAACAACACAACGACATAGATTTATTCAATTTGATTGAATGATGTCTTATGGTTTATACTTCTTTTTTTATTTCCCAGAACCCGTAGCAGTCGCCAGAAAGCTTAGAACAGTGAGGAAAAAGCCAATAGGAAAGAAAGGAAAGCACTCACAGTCACAAGATAAGAATCATGGCAATCAATAAGAACATGAAATAAGGCATATCATGCTCTCTCTATCCCCTTTTTTATAGATGGATAGATAAATGGAATTTCTAAAAATCTATCAAATTAGTCAATCACTTATGGAGAGTGCTACGTGATGGGAATCAACTCCGAGCATGTACATTTTATTTTTGTATTTGTGTCCTTTTATTTATTTTATATCATGGGGGAAGTACATTCACAAATGTAAGGCTTCATGAGTCTATTTGTTCTTCCTTAGGATTGTGTGGGTTTATGTGCAAAATGCCAGTAGGACCTGCAAGGGGCCCCCCACTCCTTCCCCATTGGTCCACCTCATCCATATGGGGCTGGTCAAAAGCCAAGGTGGCATCTAGAAGGTTGGACTAGTCAATTAGACACATGGGGGGACAAATGGGTTAAATTGTCAAGGGTAGGCCACATACCCTTACCCCTTGGTCAAGGGGGCGCCCCCCCTTTTTATCCATTTTAATTTTTGAAAAATTACTCCATTAGAACTAATTAGTTCTAAACCTTGTATACCCCTCCCAACCCTAGATCTGAGGGCATTAGTGGTCATTTTCCATTTATTATATAAGGCTTGTATTTCCCTTTTTCATGAATTAACGAGAAGAAAATATTATTGTATGCTTGGAGCAACCTGCGCCCCTCCCCTCTCTCTCTGGTGTTCTTCCTCCTCCTTCAGCATTTCAGGGTGGAAACCCCTTCTATCTTAGCCCCTCTATCTCTAGATTCATCTCTGGTGCCGCCGCCGCCGTTCGTGCCGCCATCGAGCCGCCGCGAAGCCGCTTCCGAAGTTCTGTCCAAGGATTTATTTTACTGGACAGAGGGTTACTCCGTGATTTTTAACTCCCAACTCCGACCTCATCTGAAGTTGATATTTTCAAGGTTGGTTCCTCTCTTGATTCCCAACCTCCAGTAAAAAAATCACATCATTCAGAGTTCGTTTTATATTTTTCTATTTTCGTGTCTTTCTGTCTTCCTGATCTGTCCCTTTTCAGATTTGTGTAGTAGAAGCTTAGTTCTTCCACCTTTCGACCCCCTTTTTGATTTTTTTTGAAACCCCAAAATTTATTGGAGGTTATGTCCATCATTTCCACCCTTCAAAAATTTTCGTTGAATTTCTAAAGCCCTCTACACATTTTTAAAAATTCGGTCTTTCTCCCAAAATCTGTTCAGTCCCTGCTGTCCAGATCCGACCCCCAGTCAGTGTAAAATCCACAATAAATCGCAATCTCCACCAAACCTTTCATAAGATATATACCGGTTTTCCTCTCTTCGGCCTCTACAACTTTTATGAAGAGCTCAAAGGTTGAATCGAAGGACTACATCACGGTCAACGCCAACTCTAAGGAAAACTCAAATCTACCCTGAGTTTTCAGATCCTGTGAGCCAGCAGCTTGAAAATTCGATAAAGGCCATCAACGGGAAATTCAAATTTCTTTCTCTAGAAATAGATCGAAGGACTTCAAGTCAGCTTTCCATCGGTACCTCTTGTGTGTCGATCCGACGTCGGGAGTGACCACAACAGCAGATCTCGCCGGGCCGCGCGCTGCAAAATAGAACTGCAAATCAGTGGCCAGCAACTCCGGCGAGTGGAGATCGGAGCCGCCCGGCCTCCAGCCGGCCTCCGGCCGGTGAACCAGCACACCGCCGTCCCAGAGAGTGCCCCTCTAGGCGTCCCCACCATAGTGGTGCCACCCCGGGCCCACACGGCCCCTCGGACCAGCACGTGGGTCCCACGGTCGTGAGTACGTGTTCAGTCGAAGTAACACAAGAAGCGGCTCGTCAACCCGAAACCGCTACTCCCGGGCCCCACTGTGTCGCCCTTTGCCTCTCTGCGTGGAGTGGGTAGTAATTTATCTTGATGTAATTGTTGTTTATTTATTATTCCGGGAGTACGAGATCGGCCGGGAAGTCGTCCCCACGCCAGGCGCGTGGAGGTATCGTGTTCGCTCCTTACTCGGCACTTTGCTTAGTTCGTATATGCTTTATATGCCGCTGCTAGAGAGCATGATAGGGTAACTTAGCTCGCTATTTATTGATATTCACTGCTGCTACGAGAGAGAGCGAGACCGTCCCGTGACCCGATCCGGGCACGAATTTGTGAGTTGACCACCCTAGCTCTTTACCGATTTCTCAACCGCACACGTCCGACGCTTCCCTCGTTAGGGACGATCACGAGCTTGCTTAGAGTCCGAGGATCGCATATCCATTTGGAGTCGAGTCGCGTGTCCGTCCCGCATCACTACGTGGAGCACTAGAGGAGGTGCACCGTGGGTGCAAAAGGGAGGTGGCACAAGTGGGCGCCCAAGGGAGGGGTAATAAAAAGAAAAGTAAAAGTTGTCCCACCGTGATCGCCAATTTGTAGATTATAGAAGAGAAAATCCACTTAAGAAAAGAAAGGATAATATGACTAGAAAAGCATGAGAAGAGAGAGAAAGGAGAGCATGCGTAGGATGCTAATGGAGGGTGATCGCCAGAGACACGCGGGCCTCAAATGATATAACAATAAACAAGGGAGGGATCGTGAATATAAATACCTCAAAAGGATGTGGGGGATTGTGGATGTTACCTTTCTCTTTCTATCGGCCGGCCGATGAAGAGAGTTCTTCTATTGATTACCCTTGTAAAATTAACAAATATCAATAAATAAATATGGATTAGAAACCAAGATGTGTAGCATCAAATCTAAATATAAATATAGACATAGAAAGCATGGATATGAACACACCTTATTGGTGTTTGGCCTTTAAACCCCTATGCAAAAGGGTAGGTAAAAGATGATGTATGATGAAGAATAGAGAGAGATGTGCAAGTGTTGCACTAAGGGAGATGTGGAGATGTGCTAGAGTACACAACATGGGAAGATCTCAATATTGAGATAAAAAGAAATAAAAGAAGAATATGATATGATATGATGCATGCAATTAACTAAAGCAAAAATAAGAGATAGGAGGGGGAAAGCTTAGTGATTTTCTCCAATTTGGCTTCAAGATCTTCAAGGGAGGAAGAAGAACTCCATGGATGAAGCTTGTAGGTTCATGAGAGCCTCCTCCTTGAGCCTTCAATCCAGTAGCACCTCCCCTTTGATTGATATTGATGCCCTAAACACAAGAGAGAGAGGGGTCCTATTTATAAGGCTTAAATTCGGAGTTAATTCCAAGGGAAATTAGGAAATCATGTTTTAGTTGGATTTGGAAGGTGATAAACCATGGCCATGTGTCCCTTCAACCTTGGAAAGCCTTAGAACTCCTTTCCCAAGTGAAAAGGGGCTCAAAAGAGAGAAAGAATGAGGTTTTGTTGGAGTTCGGAATTGAACAAGAATTGGCGACCAGACAGACGGTCGCTATTTAAAATAACGCCCGCGCGAAGTGTCGCTAATTCTGAGGTATTTCGAGACGGATTCAGACTTTTCGATATTAAAAAAGAATTGGCGACTATCAGGTGGTCGCTATTTAGGAATTAATACGAGTTTCGGACGGTGTTAAAACCCCAAAATATGGCAAGGAAATTGGTGACTTTACACACGGGCGCTATTTCATGAAATAGCAACCTTCCAGGAAGTCATGGAATCAAAAGTAATTTGATTTTGGCTCAAAATATGAAGAAAAGAATTGACGACCTTCCAAACGGTCGCTATTTAATCAATTAGCGACTTCCCGGAGTGTCACTATTTCAAATATTTCAAAAAAATAGTAAAACAGAAGCCTACTAGAATGGGCGCCCCCTTCCCGGGCGCTATTTAAATAGCGACAGACAGGCTGCCACCAATTCTTTAAATAGCGGCAGGTAGGCTGCCACCAATTCTTTAAATAGCGGCAGGCTGCCACCAATTCGAAAAGCCCACGGAAAATGGAGAAAAATCTCAGAAAAATCTGAAAAAATAGGAAAATATGTGTGAAAGCTGGGGAGGTTGGATATTCAAGAAAAGAGAGAAAAACCACTCAAATAAGTCGATTTGAGGGCCAAATGGGGCATCACAGCGTGATAGGATATATGCTCAAAATGACGTCAATTTTAGCGTGTCTACACATTGGACTTTGACCATGGGAATAGTTTTATTCCGAAGTTGACGTACTTCTTGGTCAATTATTTTGATAGACTTTTACTCGTACGTCAAATCCCTTTCAATCTTCAAGTTGTCATAACTTATAATGTGGAATGGATTGGGGACGTACCTTTTGAGCATTGAGACATGAAATACATCGTGGACTCCAGCTAATTGAGGAGGCATGGCAATCCGGTATGCGACCTCGCCAACCCTTTCGAGAATTTCAAAGGGGCCGATAAATCTTGGAGTGAGCTTGCCTTTAATGCCGAACCTTCGAATACCTCAACCTGGAGAAACCTTGAGAAACACATGGTCTCCTACTTGGAATCTCAGATCACTCCTTCGATTATCAGTATATGATTTCTGTCTATCTTAAGCCATATGAAGCTTCTCTTGAATGAGCTTGACCTTCTCGGTAGTATCACGAATGATTTCTGGACCTAGAAGTTGCCTTTCTCCAACTTCATTCCAGCATATTGGTGAGCGGCAACTTCTTCTATATAGTGCCTCGAATGACGCCATTTGAATACTAGCTTGATAGCTATTGTTGTAGACAAAGTCCACTAGAGGTAGATGGTCGTGCCAACTCCCATCGAAATCAATAACACATGCCCTGAGCATATCTTCCACCACCTGATTTGTCCTTTCAGTTTGACCATCAGTTTGTGGATGAAAAGTCGTGCTAAAATTGAGTCGGGTCCCCAATGAATATTGTAGACCCTTCCAGAATTGAGATGTGAATCGAGGGTGTTGATTGTAGATAATGGTCACAGGGACACCGTGTAACTTGACGATCTCCTTCATGTATAAGGCTGCTAGAGTATCCACAAAACATTGACTTTTTATAGGTAGAAAGTGTGTGGATATATTCAATTGGTCTATGATCACCCAAATGCCATCGTGTCCACCTCTTATCTTAGGTAAACCCATGATGAAATCCATCCCTATGCTTTCCCACTTCCACTCGAGAATTTTCAAGAGATGTAGTTTACCAGTGGGCTTTTGATGTTCCGCCTTAACTTGCTAACAAGTGAGGCAGCGAGATGCAAAGTTTGCTATTTCTCTCTTCATGTTGGGCCACCAAAAATTCCTTTTCATGTCTTGGTACTTTTTGGTAGCACAAGGGTGAATAGCATACCTTGATTAACGAGCTTCTTTCATGATCAATTTCTTAGTGTCGGCATGATCCGATACACAAATTCGATCTTTGAATAGTAACCTTCCATCGGTTGAGATAGAGAACTCCGGCCTTTGATCCATATTAACCTTGATCTCCATTAATGTGGGGTCATTTTCCTGTAATTTGGCTAGATCTTCGATCAGTGTCGGTTGTGACCGGATATTGGCAATAATACCCTTTTCTTCTTCTGCATCCACATCTAGATTCAAATGAGTAAAATCCTTTATAAGATAAGTCTTACCTTTCCTGAGGCTTGCTAGAGTTGCCATTGGTCTTCTGCTAAGAGCATCAGCTACAATATTTGCTTTGCCTGGATGATACTAAATATAGAAGTCGAAGTCCTTAAGGTACTCCTGCCATCTTCTTTGTCTCATGTTAAGTTCATTTTAGGTAAAAAGGTATTTCTGACTTTTGTGGTCCGAAAATATGATGAATTTCTCCCCATAAAGGTAATGTCGCCAGATTTTTAAAGTAAAGATAATAGCAGCCAATTCCAGATCGTGGATAGGATAGTTCTCTTCATGACGCTTCAATTGTCTCGAGGAATAACATATCATCTTGCCATGTTGCATAAGGACCCACCCGAGGCTAATGCCAGATGCATCCGTGTAGACTTCAAATCCACCACCTTCAACTGGTAGCGCCAAGACATGGGCAGTGGTTAAATGATCTTTAAGGGTTTGAAAACTCTCTTCATAATCCGTTGACCATATAAAATGGTTCTCCTTTCTTGTATATCTAGTCAAAGGGACGTCGATCTTAGAGAAATCCTTGATGAATCACCTATAAAAACCAGCCAGACCCAGAAAGCTTCTAACTTCGGATACAGTCGTTGTCCGACTCCAATTCTTTACAGCTTCCACTTTAGAAGGATCAACCGCGATACCTTCTTTTGAAATAATATGGTCAAGGAAGGATACCTCCTTTAGCCAAAACTCGCACTTGCTGAGCTTTGCGTAGAGTTGATGTTCTCTTAGAGTTTTCAAAGCTATTCTTAAATGTTTTAAAATAGATGAGAATATCATCAATAAATACAACCACAAATCGGTCGAGAAAGGGCCAAAACACATTATTCATAAGTTGCATAAATATTGCCGGAGCATTTGTTAACCCAAATGGCATCACCACGAACTCATAATGCCCATATCTACTTCGGAAAGTAGACTTGTAGATGTCTTCATCTTTGATCCTTAGCTGATGGTAGCCCAGCTAAGGTCGATCTTGGATAAATATTCCACTCTAGAAATTTGATCAAACAATTCGTCGATACGCGGCAACGGATATTTGTTCTTGATGGTGAGTTGATTTAGTCGTCAGAAATCGATACATAGCCTAAGGGATCCGTCTTTCTTTCTGATGAATAAGACCGGCGCACCCCAAGGGGATGTGCTGGGACGAATGAAGCCCCTGTCTAGCAACTCTTGAAGTTGCCTCTTCAGTTCCTTGAGTTCTGTAGGAGATATCTTGTAAGGAGCCATTGAAACATGTGCTGCTCCAGGAAGGAGTTCAATGGAGAATTTTACTTCCCTTTCGGGCGGTAAACTGGGTAATTCAGATGGAAATACATCAGGGAACTCTTTGACAATATGAATTTCTTTTATGAGGATTTCCTTGGACTCGGTGACAATCACGGAAGCGAGAAAAGCTTCACATCCTTGCGAAATGAGTTTGCAAGCGTGAAGAGAAGAGATGATGGTAGGATGCTTCCTACACTTGATGCCAAAGAAAGAGAATCGTGGGAGACCTGGTTTTCGAAAAGAAATTCTCATATTGTGACAATTTATATAGGCGTCATGATCAATAAGCCAATCTACACCTATGATGGCATCGTAGCCTTCCATGTCAAGGCATACGAGATTTGCAGGAAGATTATGGCCTTCTACAGTTACCTCACTATCTGGATAGTGGGTTATAAGTTTTGTTCTAGGACCTAAAGGTGTAGTGATAGCTAGGTCCGATGGTAGAGGAACAGGTAAAATTGGTAAAGTTTTTACAAAGGTAGTAGTTATAAAAGAATGAGAGGCACTAGTATCAAATAACACAAATGTAGGATGCAAATAAATTTGAATGGTACCTTCCATTAGCCCATCATCCTTGGGCGTTTCTTCATCCATCACGGCATTGAGGCGAGCTTGGCACCTACGACCGCCATTAGAAGGTTGTTCCTTCATAAGAGGGCAATCAGGCATACGGTGCTCCGACTTCCACATCGTAAACAAGCGCCAAGACGCTTCCAACACTCTTCAGCCGAATGGCCGAGCTTCTCATAAAATGTACAAACAGTTGTGACAGCTCTTTCTTCCTCCTTGATCTTTTTACCTTTGCCATTGCCATTCCCGTTGCCATTACGGGATCGCTTTTTGTTGTCATGGGACTTGTAGGGTTCCGTGATGCTGAATCTCTCTTCTTTCCTTCCTCGACAATCGGACTTCTGGATAGATTCCTCTTCCTTGCCTTTAAATTTTTTGACCTTTTCCAAGGTCCTTTCACATAAATGTGCCCGTTGGACCATCTCCGCATAAGTACGGATATTCTGGGGTCCAACTTGAGTAATAAAAATGGGCCTCAAGCCATCCATAAATCGGTTAGCCTTTAGTAGATCGATGCTAATCAAATGAGGAGCATAGGGTGCCAGTCGAGAGAATTGAATTTCATACTCCGCTACGGACATCATGCCTTGGCGAAGAGAAGCGAATTCTACGGCTTTTCTTTCCTTGACGTTCTCAGAGAAGTATTTTGCTCAAAAGAGTGTAAGAAATCCATCCCACGTAAGCTGTGCATTTTGTGGTTGTGCCTTCCACCACGTACGTGCATCCTTGTTCAGTTGAAATGTGGCGAGACGGACCTTCTCTTGGGCAGTGAATTGCATGACCTCAAATATATGGTTCATCTCGTCAATCCAATTTTCTGCTTCATCGGGGTTGGCGGATCCAGAGAATCGGGGAGGATTTAAACTTCAAAAATTCCCATGTAAATTTCCCGCGCCAGCCATGGCCACAGTTTGAAGAGCCTGGGTATGACTCGCAATAGTTTGTTGCATCTCATCCTAGTTGACACGGTGAGCCATTTTGAGAAGGTACTTGAGAATAAGAACAGTTTGTTAATTCCTATAGAGTGAAGGGGAATTAAGCTAGAGATAATTTCTAATTAACTATCTCATCTCGGGCTCTACCCGATCTCACATGGGTTTGGAAAATCCTTTCCTTAGTTCATATGTGTGGGTCCTTAATTCCTTGGACTTAACCTATGACATGACATTTTCCTAGGACTTACTTATGCCTAGGCTCTGATATCACTTTAATTGTCACGCCCCGAGATTTATGTAGTAGAACTAATCAGGAACGTGAACAGTCGGATAGTACGCCGCAAGCGAGCAATATAATCAGAGCGCTAACACATTCACACATAAAAATGAATGCACCAAAATTGGACAAAACCTTTACCTTTATTTAATAATAATCAAAAGTACATAATGTTGACTCTTGACTCTTTGACTAACTAGACTCAATAAAGTGAAAATTACATAGTGGCTCTTGACTATCAACTAATGACAATCTAAGGCTTCGCTCCTTATTTGCTCCCGGATCCATCACTTGAATAGTCTGAATCCGACCTGCTAGAATGTCTTGAAAAGATTGGAAAAGAAGTAGGGAATGAGCACACTTGTTCAGTAGGTATCTTTGTATCAACATGAAGGTAATGTTTAAGTAATTAACATTTTAGCTCTACAAAATAAGATAAAAGGAATGCTGTAAATCATATGAATAAAATCAAAGCAGTAATAATAACAAGATATAGATGAAGGTTTATGTAAAAATGAGAGTAAGATCGAGAATGAATATAACATGAACGTAACTTGGCCTTTCATGAATGAGAATGTACTTTTCGTAACTATAAAGGCTATGCACTAGAAAGTCAAGTAACAAGAATGTAATAGTAAGTATGTAAATTTCACAAGATTACCTCGTGGTTTTCACCAGTTTATAAAAAAAGTACTCCCAGCGTAATGCGACGCCAGTAAGTATCATACCCCATGATTTATAGTATGTTTCCAACTATCTGCCCAGGGGGCTACCGTCGAGCCCTTGGACACTGTTTGTGTCAACTCTTACATCTTCAAGTTATAAATCAAGCTACTTCCACGAGAAATATCAATAAAGTAGGCTGATAATGTACAAGTTCAAACTATGGTTTCATGATAACAAACATCAAGGTAAGAACATACAAAATTGAAATCATGAGGTCAAGGATGATTTAAAGACAAGGTCATGCTACGGAAAGAATCCGACAGCATAAGGGTACATTCTTTACTTTCCATAATTCGTTAGATAGCCTTTTTAACAAAGTATTGGGTTCTAGATAATCAATAGACCATCTAGGATCTTAGAAAAATCCACCCTTGGGTCAAACCTCGGGTTAGACAGGAACTAGGTAGAAGCTGGATAGAGGCGGTCGAGACAGGACCGCTATCATGAATTTGGCGGTCAGGCCAGGACCGTTTCTATATAGAGTCGACGCATGAACATAGAGGAGTCGACGCAGTGGCGAAATCTGGACTGACGTGGTCACGGGATGATCGCTAATTTACAGTAGCGGTCGCCTGAAGGCCGCGACTATCCAGGACATAGAAAAAAAATGTCGATAAGTATTTTCTAGACAATTGGGCTTTGAGGGTACAACCAGCTCAGCATCCTAGTGGGAATCCCAGGCTCGCGGAGACTTACGGAGGCCTTGAAACAAGATCACTTAGTCCGGTGGAAGGAATATCCAACAGAGAGGATCACAAGTCCAAGATTGTGTGCCTATGAGTGCAAAGTGTAACTAATGATATCATACCAGAATACGTGCCATGTACTTAAGAAAAGACTCAAAGGATGAGAGTGAGATCGTGATAATCAGCGATTAAACACCAATAACACAAGTCCATAAACCATGTAGAAATTCAATTTAATACAAACTATATGATTTTGGTATGAAAGTAACATAAGTTTAAAATAGGTTTAAAACATATTAAGGAAATGAAATCTATCATAATGGATGAACAATATAACTAAATTCATAAAGGTAAAATCATATCATAGGGGAGATGTTTAATGCTCTGATGGCTTTCAACTCTAGTGAAAGTTTTCCCTGGATAATTGGGGGGGACTTCAATTGTGTTATCTCCCCTAATTAGAAAATGGGTGGTCTGTTGGCTTCTGCCTCCTCTATGCTGGATTTTCAGAGTTTTGCTGCAGCTACTGGCTTAATTGATGCTGGTTTTTCTGGTTCCTCTTTTACTTGGTCTAATAATCAGGCTGGGGCTTCACATATTCGGGCTAGACTTGACAGAGTGGTTGTTAATTCCAAGTGGATGAATTCTGATCATCAATTATTGGTCCAGCATCTGACTAGGGGCCCTTCAGATCATGCCCCGTTGTTACTTAATATGTGCCCCAGGAAGCAAATGCCTGGGAGATTCATCTTTCAACAGATGTGGACAACTCATTCTGATTTCAGGGAATTTATTGCGGGTAAATGGAGTCAACTGGAGACCTTGAAGCATCCTTTCTACTCTCTACAGAATAAGCTTAAAAATCTCAAAGAGGCTTTGAAGATATGGAACAAGGAGATCTTTGGTGATATCCATTTGGCTGTTAAGGTGGCTGAGTCTCAGTTACAAAGATCCCAAGATGCCTTTGACAGTCACCCCTCTATTGACAATAGGTTGAATTTATCTAAAGCCAATGCTGAGTTGAGGCAAGCTCTTCATAGAGAGGAAATTTTCTGGTTCCAAAAATCCAGAATTCAATGGTTACAGCATGGGGATCGGAATACTAGATTTTTTCACAATTACACAAAGGTCAGACGACAAAAGGCTTTTATTCATAAACTTCAGATCAATGGGACTTGGGTGGATGATCAGGCTGTTTTATTGGATGGAGCTGTGGATCATTTTAAATCTCTTTTCTCTTCTGAGGAACATTATGGAAATGAGAAGCTTCTGGAGTGTATTCCTAAATTGGTGACTGAAGAGCAGAACAATATGTTATGCTCTATCTCTTCAGGTGAGGAGATCAAGAACATTGTCTTTTCTGCATCTGGTAATAGTTCTCTGAGACCTGATGGGTTTTCTGGATCTTTCTTTTCCTCTTGCTGGGATACTGTGGGCAATGATGTGGTTGCTGCTGTGCAAAGTTTCTTTCAGGGGTGGGGCCTTCCCAAGGGTGTTACTTCTTCCATCCTTTGTTTGATTCCCAAAGTGCAGAATCCCTCCTCTTTTGCTGATTTTAGGCCCATTAGTCTCTGCAATTTTATATATAAGGTGGTTTCCAAAGTCATAAGCAACCGAATGAGAAGTATTTTATCTGTGATTATTTCTGAAAATCAGAGTGGTTTTGTTCAAGGTAGAAGTATTACTAAAAACTTTTTGCTGGCTAAGGAGCTTTTCATGGAACTCGATAGACCTGTGAGGGGTCATAACATTCTTGTTAAGCTTGATATGGCTAAAGCTTATGATCGGATAGAGTGGGATTTCATTCTTCAGGTGTTGCAAAAATTTGGTTTCTCCCACAGATTCAATTCTCTCATTGCCCAACTTTTGATGAATTGTTGGTTTTCCATAGCATTGAATGGTCATTTACATGGGTATTTCAAGTCTACTAGGGGGGTGAGGCAGGGTGACCCCCTTGCTCCTGCACTTTTTATTATTACGGAGGAGGTTTTGAGCAGGGATTGCTTCAGCTCTTTTCCTCTGGTAGGTGCCAATATTTCCATGCTTCCCACAATGCCATTCCAGTTTCTCATATCCTGTTTGCGGATGACACTATTATTTTTATGAATGGGGTCATTTCTTCAGTCAAAGCTTTACTTGATTTTCTAAAGACTTATGAGAATTGTTCAGGGCAGAGGATAAATTCCAGCAAGAGATCATTTGGTACATCCAAGCACATGCATCATCAGGCTATCGAGAGGATTCATAATCTCACTGGGTTTCATCATAAATCTGATAGTATTGTCTATCTGGGCATTCCCCTCTTTAAAGGCTGAAGTAAAGTTCCCTATTTTAAGTTTCTTTTGGACAAAATTAATGCCAAACTAATGGGATGGCAAAGCAAATTTTTATCACAGGCAGGGAGACTTTCTTTGATTAAATCTGTGCTTTCTGCCATTCCAATTTATACTATTAGTTCCACATCTATCCCATACAGTATTAGTAAGCAGGTTGGATGCATTTGTGCCAATTGTTTTTGGCAAGGCTTAGATCCTGTACATAGAAGACACTGGGTGAAATGGGATACAATATGTTGTCCACAATCCATTGGGGGTTTGGGAGTTCGAAGTATTCGGGACATACAAATGTGTTCTTTTGTCAAGCAGCTATGGTCTGCTCTTCATATTAATTCTCTATGGGCCAATTATATCAGGAAGAAATATATTAGGGAGCAGCATATTTCAGATTGCAGAGTCCCATTTCTTGCTGGCATTAAATATAGGGATTTCAACAAAGCCAAGTCCATACTGATGGCTGGCAAGAAGATGATTGTTTTCAATGGGAAGTCCACTAATTTTCTCAAAGATAGTTGGTTTAAAGGGAAGTCCTTTTCTGCTTCTCTCAGCGATCATGTGGATTGCCAGGAGAATTGTTATGTTCAGGAAGCCTTGGCCAATCACCTCCATCCTATTTGGAATTACATTACAAATGGTGACCTGAAAACTGAAATTCAGGAATTTGGTACTCATGATGGGGATGACATTCCCATCTGGTCTTTTTCTTATTCAGGTAGCTTTGATTTCAAATCTACCTACAGACACATTAAAGAGTAGCAATCGGATCTTTATAAAGTTAAACTTTGGAACTCCAAATTTCCACCTCGTGCAGCTTTATTCTATTGGAAAATGTTGAACCATGCTGTCCCTGTGGATGGTAGAATTCAGCAGAAGGGCATACAACTTGCATCTCGTTGCAGCTGCTGCTTGAATTCTCATCATGTTGAAGATTTGGACCATCTTTTCATCTATAGTGAGCTTGCGAGCTTTTTATGGAACAAATTTAGTCCTCTTCTGGAAGATTCTCATTTATTGATTGCTTCCATTCGGACACGGCTTCTCTTGATTTTGAAGGACTCAGCAAGTTCCACCCCTCAAGGTTTTTTGAATCTCCTGGTGTCTATGACGATTGTGTGGGAAATATGGAAACAGAGATGTTTAACTAGAATGGAAGGCTGTCAGGTTAACTTTCTGCGGTGGGGCAGACTGATCAAAGAGGAGATTGGTCATACCTTTAATCAGCATTCTTTTTTCATGGAATCCAATTCTCCATATTTGCAGACCCTTATGCAGTGGGGGTTCTATTTTCAAAGCAAGGTTCTCCAAGTTACAGCAGTTCGATGGATTGCCCCGGCTGTGGCGTTTGCATTAAATGTGGATGGTTCTTGCAAGGAAATCCGGGAGCTTCTGGTGGAGGAGGATGCTTTAGAGATAGTCATGGTAATATTCTGCTAGGTTTTTCTTACTATTATGGGATTGGTTCTAGTATTGTGGCTGAAGGGAGAGCTCTCCTTGATGGTCTTCGTTTGGCGAAGCTGCATAGAATTCCTATTTCTATTATATACACAGATTCTAAGGTGCTGGTTAATCTTTTGAATGGCATTGGCTCTCCTCCATGGCAGTTCCTTCCGTGGTGGAAGTCCTTGGAGGTTATATTCCATTCTAGTACGTATGCAATTACTCACATTTTTCGGGAGGCTAATCAACTGGCTGATTCCTTGGCCAAACTTGCTGTGGATATGGGATGTAATTCTGAATTTTTTTCCATGAGGGAGCTTCCAGCAGCAGCTAAAGGGTTTGCTAGGGTGGACGCTCTTGGTATGCCGAACCTTCGTGTTCGGCGTGCTAGTTCTTGATGGGACGAACCGTATTTCGCGGAGCTACAGTTTTCGTGCTGATGTATTGGTGGGCGGGCTTTGTGTTCTACTGCTGTTGCTTTGTGTAGTTTTCCAACTGTATAGGTTTTATCTTTCTTCTTTGACTTTCCGGGCGGATGTCCCCCCATGTTGGTTCCTTCTTTTCAAAATCAATAAAATTAGCATCTAGTGGCTGAGGTGGAGTGGGATCATTCCCTACCTCTGGTATGGGGGTGCACTCTCTCTCTTGCCACTTGATGACTTGCGTTGGAAAAAAAAAGGAATAGAGCCTCATTAACTAGGTTTAACATAAGTATAATAGGGTCAAACTACAATTTGTTTGAAGTTAACAAAGTGCAGGAAACTGAGACATAGTAGCAGTCTCCATAGGACCGTTTCTATCCATACGCGGTCTGTCGAGGACCGCTTCAGTGCAGTAGCGGTCTCTGTGTGACCGTTTCTATCCTGTCAGCCAGAAGGATAAAAATAGAGCAACTAAAGCTTATTCTAAGGCAATAAACCTCATGAAAACATGCTAGACAGTGAGATAAGATAGTATAGCTCGTGGAGATGCATGGGTTACATGAATTAAATCAAAATCATTGACTTTTCTTATTAAGGATATGGTTCACGTATGCAAAAATAAGTTAACTGCGCAGCGTAAATAAAACATGAAATTCGTCATATACAGAGCATGAAATCACCTGAAACTAGAGAGCTTTTATTCCTAACTTGTTAATTTAATCTTTTCATGAGATAACCTACCTCAACAACAGGCTTTAAACTTCAAATTTTGGACTAGAAGGACACCCTAGTTTCTGCACGTCCTGTGCTAAACCAGCAACTTCCTATCCCTCGTTCTCCTTAACCACTTGACCTAAATCCATGAAATTTGGAGGGTAGGTAGAAGACACAAATGGGAATAAAAAGTTCTAAAGATTGGATTTGAACTAACCTTGTTTAGAGCTTCTAATCTCCTAATCTTCACTAGACTAGCGTACTATTTCCTGTGTAGCCTGCAGCGAAGCAGAGACTTTTAGAGGCTCTCGCTCTCCAACGATTGGGTCTTCTAACATAAAAATTAGAGGTGAGTTAGATAAAACTAAGGAGAACATAAAGTTCTAAAGAACCAACCTGAGATGAGGTCTTCTTACCATAGAACTATGCGCTCCAAAATAAGGGTTCACGCAGGTCGAACCTGAGGCCTATTTATAGGGTTTGCTAGGGTTTGAAGGATTTGATCGAGTTGGGAGTCCTATTTGGGGTTAAGATCGATCCCCAAGTGTCCTAGATAGAGTTTCATGCTAGATAGCATCGAACCATAGGGATTGGGATGGGAAAAATCTAATTTTATCACGCTTCTAACACTTGCGATCACGGAACACAGTAGCGGTCACCTCGAGACCGCCATTGTATGAAGACGGTCTTGCGATAGACCGCATTTAGGCGGTTAAATCTGAAAATTTCAAATTTTTGGTTTTATCACCTATTTATCCCCTAATTGGTTTATTTATCAAATTCTAATTCTAAAGATTGCCCTAATTACGTCTCTAATAATGGGCTTGGGCCAAAAGTCATAGAATTGGGTTTGTGGGCCTAATTTGAGTGGGCCAAACCCTTTAGTTAATATTGGGCCTTTATATTGATTTAATTAATCTTGAAAGCACTTTAGTAGCCCATAAAATGCTTAATAATTATATTTAATCCCAAAAAATTCCGAGAAAATTCTCGGGTGTTATATTTTGTGTTTGCTAGGCTCACGCCGAGGGCATGTCGCATGATCGTCCCTCATACGGCGTTTAGCCAAGACACAAACCTCCTCAAATGAGATCCCTGCCTTGATGAACGCACCCTATCTAGATGTCGTTTCATAATCATGCACAACCCTGATGTTGCTTGATGAAAGCACCCTGCCCGGCCCTGCCTCAATGATCGTGCACTATCGGAGGTTGCTTTATGAAAGTACCCTACCCAATCCTTACCTCGATGATCGTGCACTGTCGAATTTTGCTTGATGAACGCACCCTACTCGGTTCTTACCTCGATGATCATGCACTAACAAATATTTCTTGATGAAAGCACCCTACCCGATCCATGTCTCGATGGTCATCTGCCACCCAGACATCATCTTGATAAGCGCGCCCTGAATGCGGTTACCCGAATAACAGGCATACTTCACGAGGCCTGATGCAAGTTGAAGTGTCAGACCCCTGCCTCTATGAACGATGCCCCGAGCACCTGGTTTCCAGTCTCAGACGTGCCTAGCCCCCGGAGTCTCACGGCGCCCAGTCCCTTCAGTCACAACGGTGCCCCTGGCACTCAACTGCCAGTCTCAAACACGCCCGACCGCTAGGGTCTCACGGCACCCAGCTCCCTCAGCCACAATGGTGCCCTTGGTACCTGGCTACCAGTCTCTCGACCGCCTGGGTCTCGCGGCGTCTAGCTCCCTTAGCCACAATGGTGCCCCTGGTACCTGGCTACCAGTCTCTCGACCGCTAGGGTCTTACGGCGCCCAGCTCCCTCAATCACAATGGTGCCCTTGGCACCCGACTGTCTAGCTCCTTCAGTCACGACGGTGCCCCCCCGGCACCCGACTGCCCAGTCCAGATGCTGCCCTACTACTCTAGCCCCAACAATGCTCAACAACTGCAGCCACATCCGTGCCTACGGCACCCGACAGCCCAGCGGCTCCAGTCACAATGGTGCCCCTGGCACCCGACTGCCTAGTCCAGATGGTGCCTGGCTACTTGAGCCCCAACGACGCTCAACAACTCCACCCACAATGATGCCCATGGCACCCGATTGTCCAGTCCAGACGATGCTCGACTGCTTCGGCCCTAGCGGCGCTCAACCACTCCAGTCTCAGCGGCGTTCATGGCACCTGATCGCTCCAGCAACGGTGTCCAGGGCACCCACCTCTCCCAGTTTCAATGACGCTTGGTCGACCCAATGACAGCGGTGCTTAGGACCCCGACTGCTCCAATCACAATCGTGCCCACGACACCCAGTTACTCCATTCCCAGTGACACCTATGGCCTTGCCTGCCCCAGTCACAATGGTGCCCACGACACCCGACTGTCCCAAGTTCAACGACACCTCGTTGGTCCAGTCGTGGTGGTACTCACGCCGTCCAGCCGCTCCAGTCTCAACACCGCTCTACTGCCCCTATCTCAATAGTGCCCGGCCGCTCCAGTCACAGTGGTGCCCGCGCCATCCGGTCACCTCGGTCTTAATAGCACCCAGCCGCTCCATCACAGTGATGCCCATAGCACCCCAGCGTCTCCTATCTCGACGATGCTTTGTATTGGGGATGCATCACGACACCCTTCGGGCGGCATCCTGTCGAGTCACAAGTCCTTTGGCGGACGTTATATACAAATGCGAAAATACCCGCACAACAACGCAATGACCCGGGGACCGTCACAAATGACAGAATTGTCTTGTGGCTTGCACACATTTGTAATCAGGATTTCACGCCCTCATATAAACGCCCTTCATGGCATATAGTTATGTAATCCAGTCAGGGAATTGATCCTCATCCTCGCCAGCTACCAGTCTCAATGCTGTCTAGCAGACTACCATTTATTTCCCAGCTCGGTCCTAACCCCTCTACCCAGATAGACCCTATACCTGAGCCAGAACCTACCTGCTCCCTGCCGAGCTAGTGTCCGCTACTCCTCTGTCCGAGCTAATACCTCATTCTCATAAACCCAGAGTGCATACTCTCTCTAGTGTCCATACTGGAACCAGTCTCTCTGCCCACAGTTATCCCTGCTATGTTGTTGTTGTCCTGTCAACTGTTGCATGGACTAAGCCCTTCCGACGTCACAGCTCTCAGGGTCCCTGACTCTCCTCTTCGAGAGTAGAAACAAAGGTGTTCGGGCTCCGCCTGATGTAAAATAAACATCGATTGCTTGTGATCGGTGGGGAAGACGTCCAGTACACGAGCCCCCACAATCGCCTACACTCGTACCAGCGGAACCTCCTTCTCTCCATGTGGCGCACGACATTTCATGGCCACGTGCTGTGCCCTGGTGGCACATCTCCAGTCAAACACTTGGTTCCGTAGGTGATCGTCGAGAAATCGATTGGCACGCCCGCATTCCATCCAGCCATCCCTGTCCCAGTTTTCCAGAACGATTAACCATACACCATTCTTTCCTACGTGTTCTTATTGTTCTTTTAACCTTCTTGTCAATACC
The DNA here is from genome assembly GCA_022559845.1 of Amorphophallus konjac. Lineage (NCBI taxonomy): Eukaryota > Viridiplantae > Streptophyta > Magnoliopsida > Alismatales > Araceae > Amorphophallus > Amorphophallus konjac. The sequence goes on along the minus strand of CM040120.1, from coordinate 432,066,427 downwards.
CCTGGAATCCCCACGTGCCAAGTCGACCCATCTCGGCCTTCCGTAAAAGGCGAGTATGTGTCACCGCCACGAGGAAAAGCAGAAGAGATTTCCTGCGAGCCAAACAGCACGTCAAAATAAGATATTATAAAATCACCGCACGGATACAAATCCAGATGTGACCTACAAAGCTAATCAACGTCTCACAAACCAGTCACTCCAATTTATAGCACCTTCTTGTAACTCTCATATCCGGATTTTACAGGCACCACTGGATTGTAGCTATATCCACGTGGGTGATCTAAATTAGATCTCATCTTGACCTCGACCAAGACGGCATATTAATATAACTTGGGATATTGTGTTGGCTCCTTAACCTCTAGGGTGTCGCAATATCAAATGTCTCATCTTTGCAAGCTATCTAAAAGTGCCAAAGGTGAACTACGTGTTGTGTAGTGGACAGCGGATCTAGAGGGGAGGGGTGAATAGATCAGCCCCACTTTTCGCAATGTGGCCCTCTAAATAGCTAGTTAAAATGAATTGCAGCGGAATAGAAACTAGCTTCCAAGTGCGTTATGATTTGCTTAGCAAGATAAGTAAGATATATAACAATTCGATCCTAAGCATGCACCTAGAACGAATCAATCACACAAGCAAACCACATTAGACAGGATTTTAAGGTGGTTCGGACTGAATCCTCAGCCCTACGTCCACCCCTCACCAAAACCCGGTGAGGCTTCACTTGTGCAGCGCACAGAACCGCAAATCGAAAACCACCGATTGCCTTCCTACTCACCACCTTGTAGGGATGTCAACCGCAAATTGGAACAACCTCCAATTACCTTCCTACTAACCACCGTTAGGGATGAATCACACTTTCAATGTTTAAACAATAATGAAAATGAAACAAATGTGAAGGAACTAAAATAAGAGATTGAGTTGTGAGTGAAAATGAATTGGCCCTTGTATGAAATGTTGATCAGCAACAAGGCTCCTCTTGGCTTCAACTCAATCTTCTTGATTCACCCTTGATTGGATGAATGTTCTTTACGGAGTACTGTTCACGTGAACAGTACCTCTTCCTTCAATTCTTCTCTCTTGATCTTCTCTTTGAACTTCTTTGAATGAATGAAGGAGATGATGAAGCTACCTTGAATCTTGATTGCTTCTTTAGCTTCTAGGAGTTTGAATGCTTGAAATATCACCTTGAATGAGGTGGAAAGAACTTGAATGGATGAAGATGATTTCCTTTGAAGAACTTGAATCAAACCAGCTTCCTTGGATCACTTTGATAGCCTTGCTTTGATGTAATCTTCCTTGAGGTTTGCTGGCTTTGATTTGAGCTTGATTCCCCTTTGATTGGATGAAGAACACCTTCACGAACTACTGTTCACGTGAACAGTAGCACGTCTCCAAACTCTCTTGCAACCTCCCTTGCAGCCACCCTAGATCTCACAAGAAGCCCCTTTAAGCATTAGGGTTTCTAACCCCTCATGTGTTAGTTTTATAACCCTTGAATGGTTCATAGATGCCCCCTAGACCAGATCCACAAATCATGGAAGATTAGGTAAGGTTTGATTAAACAAATCCATGGAAAGGGGCTAGCCACGAGGTTGATTTTGAAGTCAAACAAGGCTGCATCGGGGCTGGCGGTCGACCGGAATTCATGGGCCGGTCGACCGGAACCTGCTGCAGCCAGAACTTTTCGGCTCTGGCAAAACCGGTCGACCGGACGCCTGGGGGCGGTCGACCGAAACCTGTAACAACGTCATCATTTCGGTTCTGGGAAAACCGGTCGACCGGACAAGGTGTATAGGTCGACCGAAATATGTAAACGTTGACATTCTGAGGCTCTGGCAAATCAGGTCGACCGGCCAAAGCGTGTAGGTCGACCGGAAAGACCTGTACCTACAAAATTGAACTGTTAGCCCAAGGAAACATGTCCATAGGTCAAGATATTCATGTTCTCATCAATTTCATGTATTTTGGGATTGAAATCAATTTAGATTATGCTATAGGCATTTCTAAATTTTGTTCCGGGGGCTCCGCCCCCGGAAACCCCCGCAAGGGGCGCTGCCCCCTTGACCCCCGCGACCTGACCGGGCAGGTCGATCCCCGCGACCTGACCGCGCAGGTCGATCCGCGTGCGAGGGCGCAACATTGAGCTTTCACCTGTCATGAATAAAAACATCGCATATGTCAATCACATGAAAGTGAAAAACATCAATGACTAATAGTGTTTAGCCGTTATCAAAACCAAGAATACCACAGAACTCATATGACCATAGAATGATGTCGAATGACCCAAGTGACCATATGAACTCAAATGACCATAGGGGCACAACACTACGTACCCATGTGAGAGGGTTGATTCAAGCATGGTGACACTCTGATATTGTGGAAAGCAATCAATCATTCAACTAAATATTATTAAATAATAAATAAACTTTAATGATGTCGAACATTGTAAATTATTACAATTTACAATTTACAAAGACCCATAGACCCACAATGGGTAACAACAACTTTCTTGGGCTATCTATTTTGTTAGTGGATCAGCTACCATTGGAGCAGAACTGATCTGTTGGAGCACCGCTAACTCTTTTCCCAGCAGATCCCTAATGTAGTGGTCACAAATATCAATATGCTTTGTTCTGTCATGATATTTGGGAGCTTTGGTGAAGGCCAATGCCGACGTGCTATCTATATACATCATTACACTCTCATCTCTATAAGGTGTGATGGCTAATCGCTATAGAAAATTCTGTATAGCCATACCACCTCCTAACTCGCGGCAGAACAAACCATATATTCGGCCTCCATTATAGATAGGACAATGCAAGACTATTTCTTGGTGCACCATGAGATAGGTCCACCAGCTAATAAGAACACGAAGCTTGAAGTGGACTGGCGCTCATCTCGGTCACCGGCCCAATCCGCACCACTATATATAGCCGATAAGTTTCAAGTTGCCATTCTTGTAATGTAATGTATAATTTGACGTCCCTCGCAAATATCAAAAATTTTTTTTGACTGATTTCCAATGCGCAAGACCTGGATTACTCTGATAACAACTAACTAAACTCACTACGAAGCTAATGTTTGGCCAAGTACGTAATATGACATACATTAGACTTCCAATCGCAGCGGCATATGGCACTCCGTTGGCACCTAAAATAAATAATAATAATAATATATATAAAATAAAATTATAAATATAAAATAAGTAAATAAGAAATAAAAAAAATAAAATAATAAAAATGGAAAGAAAAGAACAAAATCACAAACAAGAATATATACAACAAAAAAAAAATGAACGAACGAAGTGAAGAAGGCCAAGGCCTTCCTCACGCCAAACCAATGGGAGGAGGGGACGTCCCCGATCACTCTCTCTCCTCAGATGCAGTGGTAGCTCCGGCGCAAGGGGGGAGTTGGACCCTCAACCTGGCAAGCATGCTCCGGCGGGGGAAGCCCGCGAGCGGCGCACGCGGCAGCTCCACCTGCAAGGGAGTCCCCTGCGCAATGGACTGGCGGGAGGTGGCGCGAGTTCGCCCAACCGCCTTATGCTTTGATGGGTTCAAGAGCCGCAAACAAGCCCTATGCCTGAAGAACGATCGAGCTTCGGGGCTCGTCTAGAAGCCTGCGCGATGCCGTGCAAGGACACATGGACAGGGATCCTCCAATCATTATAGATCCCTCGTCCGCGCTGCCCTCACATTGTTGCTATAGGAACAAGCGAAGCTCCGAAAAAGAAGAAGGCGGGCGCGTCTCTGGAGACTTGGTCTGCGACCTTGGCCTCCTGGTGATCAGGGAATTCCCAGAAGCTCCACATCCACCTCAGAGGGAAGAAAGGAGAGAAGAGAGAGAGAGAGAAGGTGTGTTGTTTGGGGAGGGAGGGGAGTCAATGCTTCGCCCTCCCCCACCTTTCATTTCTTTTTCTTCCTGTATATTCATTTCTTCCTTTTCTTCCTAAATGTGATAATCCTGGGGCGATGTATCTCTCTGTCTACATGAATGAATGAAATGTCTCTAGCCTAATTTTGGGTGCAAATGCTCTCTTCTCTCTGAGTTTCACCTTGATGTCAGCCTCCTAATTGTTATCTTGATCCCACGGTTCTTTTTTTATCAATCGAAGGAAGCATGCCAGATTATGAGTGAGTGCAAATTCAGTTCATCCAATTGCAATGGATGAATGCTGGGTTCTGTCTCCTCTAATCTGCCAAAACGGGGATTAATTTTTCAAACCATGTCCCATTGTTAATCTGTCGATCATGTTGGGGGTTCTACCCCTGGCTATCTCAGTGTGTTAACGCCCTCATGGGCTACATTAAATGTATGAATCCCTTCCCCAATGTGCCAGATAGGTCTCGGTCGTTGTCCTTAATCTGGGCAAGTTCTCCGTGTTCGGTGTGCAGGATTCTCATTTTCTTTAGTATGTTTGTTGCTCAGTGCATCTGATTTCCGTGGAAATGGCCATGGGCCTCTTCACCTACGTCCATGGGTTGTTGGGGCTCTGGCTTAATCTAAAAAACCTGTTGGAACCCATGTTTTCCCCACTGGATTATTTCATTTCTATGTAAGGATAGCAGTAAATTCCCTCTGCACTGGTTTCTATTACTCATATACTTTGCATCTGTCACAGTAATACATCATGCAGGCTGTAGTGTATCAACACCGGTGGTTTCATTGAAGGATTTTTGTACTTAGGGACCTGTCATGGGGGGGGGGGGGTTATATACTACAGTTCGCACCGATCTGAATTCCATTTGACCACCCTTAAAGTCTGCAGGGATTTACTGCCTCATAGCATGATCTCTGGATGACTTCCCATTTAAGGGTTGGATATTCATCGCCCTAGAGTCGACAGCCATTGACTGCACACTATGGAATTGAAGAACAATCCCTGGGTCAGTAAAGCTCCCCTTGTAGGCTAGTGTAGACACGCTAAAATTGACATTATTGTGAGCACATCTCATATTACCTGACCCTCAAATAGATTTTATTTGAGTGTTTTTTCTTACTTTTCTTGGATTTCTCTCTTTTTTCATTTTTTTCATTTTTTCCTATTTTTCTGGATTGTCTAGGTATTTTTCTCCACCTTTATCAATTTTTAAAGAATTAATGGCATGAGGGGGGCGTCATTTAATTTTAAAGAAAATATAAAAATAAATAAAAAGGGAAATAACGTCTCTTTGAGGAGGCGTCTATTCATTTGATTTTTCTCTATTTTCTTAGATTTTCTGGGTATTTTTCTCTATTTTTACGGATTTTCCAGGAATTGATGGCATAAGGGGGGTGTCATTTGAATTTAAAGAAAATATGAAAAAAAATAAAAATAAAATGACGACAGCGTAAGGAGACGTCCATTACATTTGGTAATATTTTAATATATATTTCTGGCCCTCTTTCAGGGGTCTTTTGGTGGCCTTGCGGGTGTCAGAAAAATATAAAAAAATAGGAAGTGAAATCAACACAGTTAGATGCATATCCACCGAAAAAATGAGAAAAAAATAATAAGAAATTTAAAATGGCCTTTTCTGAAAATAATAGAAATTCCCTGAAATAACGCCTGTCACCTGGGCGTTATTCAAATGACGCCCGAACAATGGGCGCTATTTCTTTTGGCATTATTTTTGATTTTTTGATTAATGACATCTTGGATGTCGTTATTTCAAATACGACTGTGTGAGGGGTCGTCATTTCCTCCAGATTTCTGAACCGTCCCGGGCCTCGTTCTTTCTCCGTTTTGAGCCCCTTTTCACTTCGAAAAGGACTCTAATGACTTTCCATGACTGGGGGGATTATTTCCAATGTTTATCTCCTACTAAAATTAGATTATCCTAATTTTACTCGGATTAAAGCCCACGCATCTTCCCTATAAAAAGCTCCCTGCGGCTCTGTCGAAAGAGAGATTTTTGAATTTACAGGGGGAGGTGTTGCCCGCTTGTTGGCTAATGGAGGGAGTTTCTCTGCATGAAAGGCTTCATCCACTAAGAACTCCCTCCCGAACGCATATCAAAAAGCCAAGGAGAAAACTACCCACGCTTTCCTTCTTTCCTCTTTATATTCTTTATTCTCTGTGCTTTCGTCTGTTGCATTAACTACTGCATGCATCATATTTCACATATTTTTACCTTCCCTTCTCAACCACGTTGAGGCTCAACATTGCAACACTTGCACACTATATCCTTTTTTTTTTATATACTTCATTTATCATCATCCTATCTCCCTACCCATTGCATTGGGGTTTAAAGGGGTAACACCCAACAGGTGTGTTCGGTCACATGCTCTTCATGCTTATATTAATATTGTGGATTTGATACTGCACACTCGGTTTTCTAATTCCATATTTTATTTGTTGGTCGTTGGTGTTGTTTCTTACAAGGGTAATCAAAGCACAAGGAAGACTCCCTCCATCGGCCGGCCGGTAGGAAGGGAAGGAAATCACTCACATCTCCAGCATCCTTTTGAGATATTTATATCGCGATCCCTCCATTATTTATTGATTATATCATTTGAGGCCCGCGGTCTCTGGCGATCACATTTCATATAGCACCACATGCTTCTCTTTGCCCTTTTTTATCATGCCTTCTGTAATGTCCCGAATTTTTCGGATATTTTTCGGATTCGGATCCGTGGGTTTCGGATCACTTTCGGGGGTCCCAGAGTTTGTTTTGTGATTTACACGTGTTTTTCCCTGACGGACCTGCGGAACACGTTTGCGAGAGAACCATTGCGTTCTCCTACTCCGAGACGGTACCAGCGCGTTGTGCGTGTTCCGAGGATCACGAAAACGTATTTTTTCTATATTTTGGTATTTTTTGTATTTTTCAGATTTTCTATAAATACCCCCCTATTTTCCTTTTCTTTTTCTCCTTTTCTTCTTCTTCTTTCTTCTTTCCCGTTGGAAACTCCCACTCCCCCACCATTGTGACCGTTGGCCCCATCTCTTCCCTGGGCGTCCGTGAGCGCGGCTACCTCCCTTCGGCAGTGGCGTGAGCGCGATGGCGGCGACAAGGTGGGCTTGGCGGTGGAGATTCGCGACGTGGGGGCGGTGTTCGTGCTCAGCCGAGAACGGCGATCGGCGGCTTCCCGGCGGATTTGGAGCTTCTTTAAGGTAGGGGGGCATACCCTTGCCCTCTTTACAGCATTCCCCGTGATTTGTAGGCCGAGGGGAGGCCGAGAGTGGGTTATTTCGTGCTGGGGAGGGAGTTTCCATGTCGAGGGTTCGAGCGCCGTATCCGTTGATTCTTGGAGTTTTTGACCGATCTAAGGGCTTATATGCATGCTAGGAAGGTTGGGGGAGGTTCCCCCTTTTGTTTCCCTTTCACCTGGGGGTGAATGGGGCGTGGGATCAAGTTTTCTGTGCGAACTGCGCGAACCGGGCTCGGCCCGATATCGCGCTATGTCCCAGGGCCGCGTTCTTGCAGAATGCACTGTGTCGTCCAAGCGCGTTTATCAGGGAAGATGAACAGTGAGGTAGTTCTGGTCGCGCTCGTCGTCTCGAGCACGTCCTTGTCGCGCCAGGGTCGGGGAGCGTGTTCTTCCCTTATCATGCTCACCCTAGCGAGCACGTTCTTGAAGAACACGCTTGCCTCTGTGAGCGCGTTCTTCGGCTGTCGCGCTAGGGGACCCGAGTGTGACAGTGTCGTGCCCATGGGCCCGAGCGCGTTCATCCCCCCCCCTTGAACTGTGTTTCTTTCCGGCAATTTAGCCTCCGGTCGAGTGAGCTTTTGGGTCCTGTTGGGGTGTGTGGCCCGAGGGTTGCCATGGGCACCCAATGTGAGCCACAGGGGCGCCCAGGGGTCCTCGGCGGATCAGTTACCTCGGTAGGGGTGCCGCGTGACTTGAGGGATAATCCAACCTCGTACGTGTCCCCAGCATCCGTACTCTTCATTTCGGTCACCGAGAGTCTGTGTTAGTGTGTGGTCGGTGGTTTCCGTGAGTCAAGCCTCACCTCCGGTGACACGTCCACTAGTTTTTTTTTTTAACTAAAGCAATACCTGAAAGCGGACGTAGGAGAACGCTCACCCCTCAAGGAGGGAATGAGTTGTTCGTTCCACCTTCAACCACTAACAGACCATTATATAAATATAAAAAGGAAGGTACAAAAGGGAAATGAGAAGAGGATACAAGAGTTTAGGGTCTGATAGTAGGACACCCTATCTTATCAAGACGATAGGGGCCCTTTACACAAGGGGGGAGATCAGCCCAAGCATCATAAACCAAGGGAGAAAAGGAAAGAAAACAACCAAGACCAGCAAGAGAATCCGCAACTTGGTTGGCCTCCCTAAAAATGTGAGAGAAGGTGGCCTGGAGTGTCTGAGAGAGTGCATCAATCTCATGGAGAATATACGTCAAACGCCAGGGCCGAGAGCAAGCACCCTTTATAATCTGAATGAGCACAAGGGAATCCAACTCAATAGAGGCAAGAGAGAGACCTTTGGACAGACAGAGGTGAAGTCCATCACGGAGGGCCAATGCCTCTGCTTCTAGACTAGAAGAAACCTCCTGGTAGGCAGCAGCAAAAGCGAACAATAGATCACCACTAGTGTTGCGAACAATACCCCCGCCACCAGCAACACCGCAGCTAGACTTGAGAGCGCCATCCACATTAAGTTTCAGCCGCCCGGGAGGGGGGGCCATCCACCGAATCACCTTAGGTGGAGAATGGTATGCAGGGGGAATAACCATACCCAAGGAAACTAGGGTGTGACGCAGCGAGGGGGATATGTCTCTATCTTTGAACTTGATGGACCGAACAATCGGGCAAACAAGAAGCATGACCCGACAAAGGATATGCCGAGAATTCATTGGCTGGACGCCATAGCGAGCTGCGTTCCTGCTAAACCAGAGTTCCCAAATCACAGCCATAAAGATACATGTGGAAATGCGACCCGCCATGGAAGAGAGGCGGCTGTCACTGAGGTAATCAAGAATCCCATTAGCTACATTCAAGACCCCATGGTTGTCAAAGTTGAGGACTGCATACAACGCGCCCCAAACCTCATTCGCAGCATGCCCAAGGAAGAAGAGATGTAAATTTGATTCAATGGACGGCATAGGGAAGCAAGAGCACATTGAGCAAATGGGAATTCCACAAGTCTGGATGGCGGCATCAGTAGGGAGGCAGCCACGAACAATTCTCCAGGCAAGAACCGACCATTTCAAGGGGAACAAAGGAGACCATAAACCAGACCAGCAAGAGGAGGACCTCCCTTGGAGCAGCTCGCGAACTGATTTGGAGGAAAATGCACCAGTAGAGGTAGGGCACCACATCCATTGATCATTACTATCAGCCGAAGATAAGACATAGTCAAGACAACCAGGTGGACAAAAATTTCGAACAGTGTCGATATGAGAATGCGATGGATCAGCAAAGGCTTGTTGGACTGAACAGTGTTTATCAACCAAGGTGGACCATACATGAGGTGGTAGAAAGCTGTATAGAGGAGCAGCACCGGCCCACCTATCCATCCAGAAACTAGAATGAGAAGAGGTAGCCGTGACTAACACCCGATGGTTCTCAAAAACAAGTCTAGCGGCCTGCTGCCAAGTTCTGCGGTCTGCAGCAACCATTAGGGGAAACCAGGCCTCAGAATAGTGTATATTATGCAAGTGCTTGGCCCTAAAGAACCTGGCCCAAAGGGAGTCAGTAGAGATGGCAGCCCATAACATCTTGGTTCTTAAGGCAACCTGCATAAGATGGAGATTAAGCACCCCCAAACCACCACTGTCAACAGGGAGAGAAATGGAATCCCAAGATGTCCAATGCTTCTTAGGAGATCCCTCATATGATCCCCAGAAAAAATTAGCAAGGAGTCTGTGGAAAGACTTCATAACAGTGGCAGGAATATTGGTAGCAGACATAGTGTAAATGGGGAGGGCAGAAAGAACATGCCTAATGAGGACAAGTCGGCCACCCGAGGAGAGGAACTTAGTCTTCCAAGCTTGCAATTTAGTACCCGTCTTGGACAAAATGTGGCTGAAGTAGGAAGAACGTTGTCGTCCAGAGTAGAGGGACATCCCAAGGTAGGAGATGGGCAGCTGGCCCCTAGAGAAACCAGTTGTCGAAGCAATGAGTCTACAAGATGCCTCGGGCATGTCTTTGGAGACAATAAAGGAACTCTTGTTGGCGTTGATAAGCTGACCGGAAGCAATTTCATATTTCCTTAAGAAACTCATAAGGTTGCGAATATGGCGAATAGAACCATTAGAAAAGATAAGAGTGTCATCAGCAAATAGGAGGTGAGAAACCATGGGACACCTCTGGATAGATTGATACCACCCCCCACGGCTGCGAGAAAATAGAGAAGACAATCCCCGACTAAGAGCTTCTTCTGCAAGGATGAACAAAGCCGGGGCAATGGGATCCCCTTGACGGAGACCTCTACTAGATTTGAAATAACCATGCACGCTGCCATTGAGGAGAATAGAAAACCAGCAATTAGATAATAAAGGTTCAAGCAGAGAAATGAAAGCCAAGGAAAACCCAAACTGCCTGAGAACAGTATACAGGAAGTCCCATTCTAGTCGATCATAAGCTTTAGACATATCCAATTTAAGCACAATATTTTTGCCCCTGCAAGGCTTGCCTAGGTGTTGAACCAACTCGCGAGCAAGAGAGACGTTCTCAATAATGGATCGGCCCTGCACAAAGGCCCCTTGCTTCTCTGAAATCAAAAGAGGAAGGATAGAGGCTAGCCGATCACTAAGGATTCTTGAAATAATTTTGTAGAAGAAGTTGCATAAGCTGATCGGTCGGTAGTCTTTGCATGACTTGGGGGCATCCAGTTTAGGAATCAAGGCTATAAGAGATGAAGTAAAACCTTTAGGCAACGGGTGGCCACAAAAGAAGGCCTGGATAGCAACAATGACATCACCCTCAATGAAGTCCCAGCAAGCATGAAAGAAATGACCAGTGAGCCCATCCGGGCCCGGAGCACTATCCGGTGACATGCTAAACACAACCTTCTTAATCTCATCAGAAGAGGGTACAGCACAAAGCATGGAGTTGTGTTCATGGTTCAACACCAAAGGAATAGATGCCAAGACCTCAGGATGGATTGCATGCGGTGATGAAGAGAAGGCCTTGGTAAAATGGGAGATAAACAAGTCAGCAATGGCATCATGGCTGGTCACAAAAGACCCATCCTCATTTTGAAGTTCAGTAATAGTAGCACGTCACAACTGAGAAGAGGCATATGCATGAAAAAATTTTGTGTTACGGTCCCCTTCTTTCAGCCATTTAAGACGAGAGCGCTGCCTCCAGAACATTTCTTCCTGGATAAGGACCCGATCATGGTCCTCCTTGGCGGAAATAAGAGCTGAATGTGAAGGGTTAGAAGGAAGCATATCATACTCCTCTTGAGCAGCATTAAAGGTTGCTTCAGCAAGCTTGACATTAGAAGAGATGTCTTTGAAGGTGTCCCTGTTCCACTCCCGGAGAAATCCTTTCATGTGCTTAAGTTTCAAAGCCATAGTGAGCAGTGGGTGGGAGGACAAGGGGGCAGCATCCCAAGCCACTTTAGAATCACGGACAAAATTCACATGAGCAGTCCACATGTGCTGAAAACAGAATCTAGAGGGTATTCGGGGAGGGCCACAAGTGGCTGAAACAAGCAGTGGGGCATGGTCGCTACATGCCCGGGATAGATGTTGCACAGAGATGGCAGGACAGGATAAAGACCAATCACCATTAACAAGCACCCGATCAAGCCTTGCCCAGATGCCATTACCCGCCTGGCCATTATACCACGTGAAAGAACTCCCAGTGAAACCTGCATCCTGCAAGCCCGAGGCTGAGACACACGCCTGAAAATCCGACATAGATAAGGAGAAGGCCCTTTTGCCCCCACGTTTCTCAGACGGGTCAAGGACACTATTGAAGTCCCCACCAACCAGCCACGGACCATCACATGTGTTGGAGAAATCAGCTAGATAATCCCAGAGAAGTCTTCTATCAACAAGCGAGCAGCTAGCATGGACAATAGAGACATAGAACTTGCTGGGGAGAACGGAGCTAATAGCCATAGTAACACACTTGTCTGAGGAGGCAATCATTGATACATCAAACGGTGGGCGCCAGAATATCCAAATACGAGCTTTAGGCGAACAATCAGCCAGGCAATAAGCAAAGCAGAACTTCTTTCTGAAGGATTCCATTTTCAGAGAAGGGGCCTTAGGTTCAATGACAGCAATAAAACTAATGTCATACCTTCTGATAAGAAGTTTAACTCTGCTAACGGTGTGGGCATTTTGGATGCCCCGCACATTCCATATGAGGGCCTTCATTAATCAGAGATATGGGAAGGATCAGCAGAGGCCGACCGGCGCCGTCCATTGCGAGTCGAAGTGCCAGTGGCGTGGGCAGGCGGGATGGAGCTCTTACCAACGAAGTTGGTATGAACACCCGTGAAAGCAGCCTGCTGAGGGCCCGGCTCCCATCCAGGCACAACTAGAACTTGATGGATCACCGGGAAGGTGTGACGGCTGGTGGCATAACTTGAGGAGAGCTCAGGTGCAACGTCTAGTTCAACACTCGTAGGCGAGTCATCAACACTAGCCACATCATCGACCGCAGCCATATGGGGTACTAAGATAGGAACAACACCTTTAGGAGAAGAGGACTCACCAGCTACATCCGTAGCAGGTCTAGTGGTCGCCAATACAGAGGCAGTCACCTTCGGGGAAGAGCAGCAGGAGGTCCCTTGGAGGACAGGAGGCAGTCCTAGGTGCTCCTGCCGAAGACCACCTCCCAAGGGGCTCACTAGACTTCCAAGGTGCGCTTGATGAGCGTAATCCGCAGCGATCAGGGAGCCATGAGGTTGAGAAACTGCAGACGGGAAGGCATTCGAGGCTAGCAAAAAACCAACGCCCAGGACCTCAAGATCACCAGAGGCAAGCTGCTCAACAGGGAAAGAAGAAGAGGCTAGAATAGGCGTTGGAGCAAGGTCACCGATGGGTTGAGGATCCATCGAAGGGGGAGCTAGCTGATGAGAGCTATGAACCATAGGGCGCAAGATAGCGTTTAGGGAGGGGGTCAAAGCTAAAACATTCTGATGGATAGTAGAACCATGGGGTGTAGAATGACAGGAAGGAATAACTGAGGAGGGAGGGTGAACCCGTGAGTAAGGAGCTTCGCCAAGGGTGGGGAGGGCTTCTTACGGCACGCGTGTGCTGACCCACCCGGGAGTGGTGGAGCGGATGACCCGAGAGAGACGGTTGTTAGGTTGGTTACCGTAGGGCCCCCACGCGATGCTGAGTCCGAGCTTCGGGGGAATAACTAGCTAGAGGACAGGCCTAGGGCGTATGGTCTGAGTGTGCACACGGGGTTGAGGGCTTCGGGCCCGCGCTGACGAGCGCGACCTCAGCTAGTCCTTGTGTAATGCCCCGGGTTCTGCAGATCCTCCTTCTCAGGTCTCGGATCTGCGTTTCCGATGAATCTGGCTCCGTTGTGTCCGAAATGATGTTTCGGACATCTTTCGTGTTCGGATCGGCGCGATCCGAAGCTGTTTCGGAGGCCCGGAGAGCGTCCGCGGCTTTTTCGTGTGTGTTTTTCGATTCCCGGTGTGTGTTTCGGTAATTCCTTCAGAACCTCGTTGCGGGTGAACCAGGTCGTTCACCTGGGCACGGGTGGTACCATCACGATCGGTGCGTTTCGAGGATCACGGGGGTGTATTTTCCTATTTTTTGGTATTTACCGGAATTTCTGAATTTTCTATATAAACCCCCCGCCCTTTTTCTCACTCTCCCCTCTCATTTCTCTCTTCTCTCCCTCTCTCTTGTCACGCTCTCTCCTCTCTCCCTCTCTCTCCAACGGCCGACGGGGTGGAGTGCAGGCGAGGTGGGGACGGCGTGGGCGAGGCACGGGCGAGGATGGATGAGGATCGAGGCGGTGGAGGCACGGTGAAGCTCAGCCGCGGGTTCGTGGAACGGCGAGGCTTCAACGGCATTTTCTTCGCGGATCGGCGAGCTCGGGGCGCGAAATCTTCGGTGGAGGTAGGGAGATGGACCCCCAGCTCGTGCTTTCCCTTTCCCGCGAGTTTTGTAGGCCATGGCGAGCCGAGCGGGTTTATTTCCGCATTTTGGGGAAAATCCATGTTTTTGGGGAGTGAGCCGGATCTCTCGTTTTACAGCATTTTTGGTCGATCCAGGGGTTTATATGCATGCCTAGGGGCTTGGGGATGGATTCCCCTTTGTTTCCCCATCACCCGGGGGTGATCGGGGCGTGGATCGGATTTTGGGTTGTTTCTCGCCGTTTCGCTCTCGGACGGGTGTGACGGTCCTTCCAGTGACCGTCACAGCCTATGACGCCCCAAGGTAGGTGCGTCACAGGGCCCGTTTAGCCAACTGGTGGTCTGTGGGTGTGACGGTCCCATGATAGACCGCCATAGCGCTGTGACGCGCCTGGGTTGGACAGTCAGGGACGATCTGACCGTTGGCTTTCGGTCGTTGGTTTTGATCGTTCGAGGTCAAGGCCTGTGACGCACCAAGGCTGGGGCGTCACAGCCTTGTAACGCCCCTACGTGGGTGCGTCAGAGCGGACGTGTTCCCACCTTGTAACGCACCAGAGTTGATCCGCTACAGCCTGTGACGCACCGAGCGGGACGCGTCACAATTGGTTTCACCTTGTCTTGTGACGCATAAGGGCTGGCGTGTCACAGACTGTGACGCACCAGGGTAGGCACGTCACAGCCAGTTTACAGCCTAGTGTCTGACGGCCCTGTGTGGGTGCGTTAGGGTTGTTGTGACGGTCGAGGCTTGGACCGTTACAGACTGTGACGGTCCAAGGCTAGACCGTCAGGCTTTATGTTGCACCGAGGTGAGTTTTTGTGTTCTCCGCCTTGTTCCGCGATGTGTGGATCCCCAGTCGACCCGGTTGTGACCCAGTGGTCGACCTGCGGTCTCGTGAGTGTTCCAGACACCCGTGGGATTCTGTGTCCGTGTTTTGAGGGTGTCGAGAGGACCGTGCTACCTCATTTAGCGTGCCCGTGGGTTTGAGAGTCCGGGTGACTTCTCGCGTGTCGGGCTTTCGTGTTACGCTAGACCGAGTCACCGTGTGTCGGTGGGTGTGCAGTGGGGTCTCGCCCGCATGCCGTGAGTTTTCCTGGAAGATGATTCCCGAGTGGGCCATGTGTTTGGCCTTGGACTGCGAGTCCAGTTATCGACGTGGCAGCTTGTGCGTTGCCCTGGGAATCGTGCTTCTATGCTTTCCACGTGGGCCATGTGTGTGGCCTTGGACTGCGAGTCCAGTTGCCAAGCTGGGGCTGACAAGTTCCCGCCTTTCCCTGAGAGTGGGATTTGGTTTGGCGGCCTGTGAGCTACTTTGGGAACCGTGTTTCTACATTTCTACGTGGTCGAGTGTGCGGCCCGTGGACTGTGAGTCCCGTTTCTTCTCCGACTGTGGTCACCGTGCGACGGTGCTGGTACGTGGGACGGTCCCCGTGCTTCGTCAGGTTTGGACGTTATTTTTCGTTGACTTGAGAGTCTACTCTCTCAGTGAACCTCCACTAGTTGTAGCATGCTTACACGCGTATGGTCCCACCAGGGAGTGGTGGAGAGGCTACCCTTAGAGACGATTTGTGGACCGATTTCCGTCAGGCCCCACTGTAGACATGCTAAAATTGATACTATGATGATCAAATCTCATGTCACTATGTTAATGCCCCAAAGTGGACTTCAATATTTCTATAATCTAAAGTTTTTCTATTTTTGTGTGGGTTTTTATGATTTTTCTTGCATTTTTGTAATTAACGACTCGAAGAGGGGTTTTTTTTAAATAGCGACCTGAGCTAGGGCGTGTTTCAAAGAAAGGACGACTGGAGAAAGAGGCGTCAATTTCTGATATTTGACGTATCCTACCCTAATTGAAATAAAAAATTAACGTCCCTCCCTGGGTCGTGTTTTGAATTAACGTCTCTCCTACAGACGTCTTTTTATAATTTTCAAATAAGGAAGGTTTTTCTTACTAAAATTACATCCAAGAATTGACGCCTTTGTTCCAGTCGTGTTTTGAATTAACGTCTCTAGACAGGTCATCAATTTCAAGTAACGCCTTGATGTGGGTCGTCTCTTTTCCTTCCGTGTCCTGCTTGAACTGCCCTTTCCTGGAGAGTCCCCTGCTCTGTTTGGTCATCTTGCTCGATTAGGGAACTAGAGACCTTGCCGTAGAAGGGTCTTGCTAGTTCTTATCCCATTAGATTTGTGTTTTCTACCCTATAAATAGCCTCCTGGGTCGAGTTCGCGCGAGGTTAGCAGAGCTGTGAGAAGAAAAAAGAGAGAGCTGTTAGCTGTGAGTTGTTAGCTATTAGCCGTGAGGAAGAAAAGAGTAGCATCTAAGAGAGATTAACCCACAAAGGGCGCACAGGAGAGAAATTTTCTCCTGTAACATCCTTGTTACATCGGTGCTCTGCTTCTTCCTGTTGTGTCAGCCGCAAATTCAACTTGGCTTTTTCTCCCTTTACTGTTGTCAGGAACAGCGGGGAGTTCTTTGCATCAATTTACTACTTCATCATTGTTCATCATAGTTAGTTCGCATTAGCTCTGCATCATATCTCTTTCCTTCCCTAATTCTCCTAGGGGTTTTAAAATAACCAAAAGGTGCACACTGCATGCTTTTACTCCATCATCATATTACTCTTTTGGATTGATACTACACACGTTTGGCTAATCCCTCCTCTTTTGTTTGTTATTTGTTTAAGGGTAATTAAGAGGAAAACCCCCTTCATCGGCCGGCCGGTAGAAGGAGGAGGAAGGAATCTACACTCATCCTGCATCCTTATTTTTACCAGGTATTCTCGATCAATTTCTTTTATTTTGAGGTAACCCCTCTGGCGATCACACTCCAATAGCAATCTCTTGCTCCCCTTTATTCCCTTTATTTCACTATTTATCTCACCATCTTATTTATTTTTGATGTGAAAAACATGATTCACAAATTGGCGATCACGGTGGGACTTCCACTGTTTTTTTTCTTTTGATTACCCTCTCCTGTTGGCACCCACGTGTGCCCTTTCCCATTGGCACCCACGTGTGCCCTTTCCCTTAGGTACCCACGGTACCCCTCCACTGTGCCTCACGGGCACCCTCCATTGTGCACACTGCACACCCACACCCCTCGGATTAGCCAGTTTGTGTTCTCTGTGTTTTCTTAATTAACGCCTCACATCAAGGCGTGTTTCATGAATTAACGCCTTTACTCAAGGCATCTTTCTTGCATTTAACGCCTTCTACAAAGGCACCTTTTTATATAGCGTCTCCTGCTTTCTCCCTCCCTGAGAATTGACGCCCCCCTCTGTGGGCGTCCTTTGTCTATCCGGCGCCTCTCTCCCAGGCGTCTTTTGCACAATCCGCGCCTCACACCAAGGCGTTTCTTGAGCACTGTCCAACAGGACTTCATAGATTAGCGACAGCCACGCTGTCGTGTTTCCTTATTTTAGCGACTTCTGCCAAGTAGCTTTTTACCTGTGTGTTAACAGAAAGTTGCTTGATCTGTTTGTTCATGCTGGATTGATTCACATATTCATTATCTGATTATACATGCTTGCTCTGCTTATATTATTCTGCATTTTGTGGCATTTGGTTGAGAGACCTCCTCTCTCTACGCTAGGATTCCACACACCCTTCTTGGAATTGGAACAACCCTCCATTGCGCATTTCGTCTCTTTGGATCGGAAATTCCTTTTCCAAGACCTCCGTAAGTCCCCGCACCCGTGGATTCCCTCACGGACGCCGGGCTGGTTGTACCTTGAAGTACCCGGAGATTAGATAGCCCACCGTTAGTGAGGAGAGAGAAAGAACTTAGTTAACCCAGATATCACAACCAAAACTCACAACTAAGTTCTACACTACAAAGAGAGAGGATTGTGCATCAATTTAATTCACGTTAACCTCAAACTTGAATCTAAAAGCTTGTGTTCATTACGACTTGTTTGCATAACTTGATTGGATTGAGTGATTACTGCAATTATAATTCCTCCAAAATAAGCTTCTTTCTCTGCTTAAACATGCAACTCCGTTCAGGTAAGATTATCAACATGGCAAGCTACGAGTACTCCTATGATGATGTGGAAGAGAATATTTTTGATCAATCCTATGAGGCACCCCTCCAAGATTCCATCTATCATGAGGGAAACTACCCTCCGTCTCAGGTTCATTATTCTCAAATTCATGTGGTTGACACCACAACTCACGAGGTTGAACCCTCTTCTCAAGCTTTACCATCCAATCAGAACACATCGGGGAACACCTCCCCTTCTTTCAATATCAATGATTTAATTCATGCATTATCTCAATTGAACGATTCCCAGCGGCAAGCAGTTCATGCCACTTTGAAAGGGAAATCTGTTCCCTCTTCATCTTTCAATCCCCCTCCGGCCGCGAGTGGCCATCACATTGTTAATGACCAGGCGGTCCTGCACAAACCCCCCTCTTGTCCACCAACGCCCGGTGCGGCCATGCCGGCCCAACAGGTAAGCTATTCTGCGGCTAGGCCTCCATTCCTTCAACCTCCCCAAATCCTAAGGACGCCTATGCCTAATTCTTTCATTCAAAATCCGGCCCCAGTCGAGTCAGATACTAATGCTCTACTTCTTCAGAAATTGGCTAGCATGGAAGAACAACTCAACAAGGTTACTGCTACCAAGAATGCTCCAGAGATCTCTCTGCCTACATTGCCAGTTTTTCACTTACCACCTTCTGAGATGCCGAATTTTCGGCGATACAATGGAACTGGCAATCCATTTATTCACTTGAAGGATTTTATGTATGAGACCTCCTTTTGGTAGGGCAACAAAGCCTCACTGGCTTATTTGTTTAGAAGATCTCTAGAGGGGCCAGCCCTCGAGTGGTTCTATTCCTTGGATCCGACAGATGCCAGCAATTTTGATGTGGTTCAAAGGAAATTCTTGCAGAAGTATAGGGACCGGGTTGGACCCTCTCTATCTGTTACGGACTTGGTTGCAGAGAAAATGAAGCCCGAGGAGGACTTCATCATATTTGCTGATAGATGGCGATCAATGGCCGAGAAATTGAAAGATACTTTGTCAGAACCAGAGCAGGTTAAGATGATTATTTCAAATGCAACCCTCAGTTCCGGCATATATTAGCCATGAACAGATTGACCACCATGCTATGAAAGAGCTCGATATATTCAAACTCAGATGAAGGATTCGCCCATCATGGGCATGTTCGAACCGAAACCACGGTTGGTCAAGAAGAATACAAATGTCAACAATAGCGGGCCCACGACTGAGGGTACCGTCATCAATGAGCAGGTTGGCGCGGTCGACAACCCCACACCTTTTCGCCAATCTAACCCACGACCTCCGCCACCTCCACAACAAAACACCCTCTTCCACACACCCCCACAACACCAATTTGCCCCTCAACCGTCCCTTGCTCCTCCACAAAACCAAACGCCACATGCAGACCCCTCAGCTCCGTAACAGTACCACCAAGTACCGCCACCCACCAACTATGGCCCGCAACAACAACAGTAGAGGAGACCACTTGGCCCCAAAAGGGCCCATTATCCGCCATTGCCAGAAAGTCTCCCAGATATATTTAATGCCCTGATGGCTGCTAATCTGCTCATGTTACCAAAAGAAAGAGCAGCGTGGCCCGCTAACGTTGACACGTCCCGCTATTGTGTTTTCCACCGCTCCCCTGGTCACAATATTGACCATTGCTTTCACTTTAAGGACTACATCTATGATTTAAATGACCAGGGCGGCATTAATTGGGACGAGATGAGACAGTTCATCACTGCTATGAAAGTAAGAAGGCCTCCTCGGCAACAGTAGGCTCAGCAGCCGCAGCAACCAGCTCCACCAGTACAACAGCAAGCTCCAGCACCTCAGCAAGATATGGGGATTGTCCACAACCCATTGCCGGAGCACCAAGCAAATCAGCATGTGAACCTGGTAACGTCTCTCCATGAAGTAGAGAGAGGGCAGGGATGGCACGAAGAAAACGCCTCTGTCGGGGCATTCAATCATAATTCAAATCAACCTCCGCGCCTCTTACGCATGCTTCCTTCTTCTTCTACCCCTCAATTAAGTCGCCCCCTTTTGCGCCCCGTTAACCCATCTGTCCCCACTAATTCCTCATCCTTGCCAACCCGGTCTCTCCTTACCCGTCCACCACGACCACAGCCTCCGACGCAGCGAACTCCATCATCCGCCACCAATCCTTCGCCATCACCATCTAGGCCACTCCTCATTCGCCCGTCACCAGCACCAGTTACATCCACTACCATCACTCCTCCGTCGGCAAGGACACCTCCACCATCAGTTCAACCACCATTTATAACCCAACCTCTCCTTGTTCAAACACCCCCTTCCACCCCTATGCCTCCTACGGGTACTTCTCTTTTGAACCCTTCACCAATACCCCCTACGGGGGCTTCTTCTTCAAACACTCCTCTACCACTTCTCAATGCTAACGCCCCTTCTTCTTCTTCCAATACTCCCTCCATCCTTGCCCCGATAGAGGCACGCCAAACCATGGCACCGCTCCGCAGTGGACGGATGTTCCAGCGCATCTTTCCCCAGAGAGAGCAGGAGCCCGCACAGGGGCCAAATGAGCAAGAACAGGAGCAAGAGTCCATGCCAGGCACTCAATATGATTTACTGAAGCATCTTGACCGAACTCCAGCAAGAATCTCTATTCTCAAATTGATTAAGAGGTCAACCACTCATCAATTGGCTTTAAAGGAATATTTACAGAAAGTTATGGTCAATGAAGACATCCCTGCCGAGCAGATAACCACAGTCTTGACGCCCGCTAGCAGTCAGCTGGTAATTACTTTTTATGAACATGAATTGGCACCTCAACTAGCAAGGAAGTATGCCCTGTGTATCACAGTGGATATCAATAAGGTAGCAGTAAAATAATGTTTGGTGGACACTGGGGCATCCATTAATGTATTGCCGCCAACCACTTTGAAGATGTGCGGCATTCCAGAAAATCAGATTCAGCCATCCACCATAACAGTCACAACATACGACAATACTAAGAAGCCACCTCTGGGCATGATAACGTTAAAGGTTAGTCTGGGTCCAACAACAATCACAGTCGATTTTCACATTTTGGATATGGATCCAACATTCAATGGCATCTTGGGTCGCCCCTATATTCAACAGTTAGATGCAGTGCCCTCTACAAATCATCAATGCCTCAAGTTTCCACACAAGGGCCGTATTATCAAAGTGACTAGCATGCCGATTCTGCCTGATGAAGACATACACCTAGCAACGTCAGTTCCTTCTATTTGGCCTTCCAACAAACCGTTGCTATCAGTGCTGGATATCCCTCACCCATGGACGATGCCACCCGAGACAGTTACAACAGTCGCCATGACACCCCAAATTGCAAAGGGAAAGAAGAAGAAGAACACAATGAACACCCCGGGATGGAATATTTTGATGAAGATGGGGTACCAGGTCGACAAAGGCCTGGGTGTCAACTGTTAGGGCAAAACTAGTCCTGTTAAGTCACAGAAATTGATTGCACGAGGCGGTCTAGGCTACAAAGGGCCGAGCAAAGATGAAAATGAACCATGGGCAGTCATGACATCCACTCTGAAGATGGATCGCCAACTGCTTACTTGGACATTACAGACACATTTTATTAAAGGTGGCATCCAAGATAATGAGCAGACTACAATAATCACTTCCATGTTAGACTGTCAAGATGTTCATGCTAGATAGTTTGCTCGACATATTGCTCCACTGGTTAACAAAGCCCTGGAATCTCTAAGGCCTGATAAGAGGAGGAAAATGGATGATCCAGAGTGTGACTGGTATAGATGGTTTGATATGAATGACATTACTATTGCCTTAAGCCGTCTCTTCATGCCGACAGATCCGGAATGGCCACCACTGATCCACGACTTGATTGAAAAGTCGACGGTGATAACAGACAAGAGGCAGCTACTGAGTCATTACACAGATATTGGAGAGCCAGACGTGCCATATGAAGAAGGATTTACAATAGACAGGCTGTGGGCCGGCCTTTTCTCTCTCACTTCTATGCATCCGTCTCTTCTTTCTTCTCTGCATTCTCAATTATTTTCTCACGTGCCGAGACCGCCTCCGATCATGATAAGCTTTTCTCCAAATTCAATGCAAGTCTCTCTTCCAATTCCTCCCTTGCTCCTCGAGCAATTTTCCAAACTCTCCATCACACCCCCGCGTGGGTCGTCTTTGATTCAATATTTCTCCAATCTTTCAATCTCCACTCCTCCTTCTATTCTCCCTTCACACTGCTTCCTTCTTGAAAAAGAAAATAAAAATGAAGATAAAAATGAAAACGAAAAAAAAATGCCAAAATTCTAACTTTTTCATCCTCCATCTCTGTTGAGGAGACCTCTTATCTCCTCTCTCAGTGTGCCCCGACCCAGGGGCCGCTCTTCCAAGATTCATTGATAAACCTTTTCCACCCCTCCTGCGAGGGGTCCTCATCTGTATCCCCTCTTGTATCCACTTTTTCACCCCCTCCCTGTTCTTCTTCTAATAATCAAGCTAGTTGCTCTTCTTCTTCTAATAATAAAATCCATGGGGTAGTTTCACATAGGAAATCCAAGGGTAAGCAGATTCCACGCAGATTTTTGTTGGAGTTGGCTAGAAGATGCCGAGCATGCTCAACTCTTTCTGAATTTTTAGAGAATCCGATCATCTTGCCAGAATTAGAATATGAGGATACTTGTGCTTCTTATGAGGGTTTTGGTGTCTATGAGATTATGAATGATGAAGACCCTGTTGAAGAGGGGGATGAAAGTTATGAAGAATATGAGGACGAAGCTGATGCCCTTGCTAGTGGCATGAGAAGATTTGACGAACCATCAGTCTCAGTTAAAGAGCCTACCAAAGAAATAAATTTGGGTACGCAAGAAGACCCTAGGATTATCCTCATCAGCAAGAATTTACCGCCTGCCGAAGAGGAGGCGCTTATTTTGGTACTTCAAGAATACAAGGACACGTTTGCATGGAGTTATGAAGATATGCCTGGATTAGACCCTACGCTCGTTGAACATCGGCTTACACTTAAGCCAGGGTCCGTACCGATCAAACAACGGTTGAGACGTTTCCACCCTAGCATGGCTTTAAAGATGAAAGAAGAGGTCGACAAGCTTCATAAGGCTAGATTTGTTAGAGTTGTCCTCTATCCGAACTGGGTGGCTAACATCGTCCCGGTCATGAAGAAAGATGGAAAGGTTCGGATTTGTAAGACTTTCTGGACCTCAACCGTGCGTGTCCTAAGGATGACTTCCCCCTCCCTCATATTGATGTTTTGATTGATAATACGGCATGATTTGAGACTCTCTCCTTCATGGATGGTTTTTCGGGTTATAATCAGATTCGCCTGGCTGAAGAAGACCAAGAGAAAACATCATTCACTACACCATGGGGTACATATTGCTATGTGATCATGCCTTTTGGACTCAAGAATGCTGGAGCCACCTATCAGAGGGCTATGATGGCAATTTTTCATGATATGACTCATATTTATATTGAGGTGTATGTGGATGACCTGGTAGTAAAATCAAGAACAAGGATTGAGCATCTTGGGGTTTTGGCTAAAGTCTTGCAAAGATCACGAGAATATCAGTTGAAAATGAACCCCAAAAAGTGTGTATTTGGTGCTTCATCAGGGAAGTTGCTTGGGTTTATTGTCAGCAAAAGAGGAATTGAAGTTGATCCCAATAAGGCAAAGGCCATCAGAGATATGCCTCCTCCCAAGAATTTGAAGGAAGTTCGAGGATTAATTGGGAGGTTGTAATTTATTCGCCGCTTCGTCTCCCAACACTCACAAAGATGCAGGCCGTTTTACGAGCTTACTAAGCCGGGGGTCAAGTTTAATTGGGATGACAAGTGTCAGGCAGCTTTCGACGGATTGAAGGATTATCTGGCCAATCCTCCTGTCCTGAGGCCGCCAATTCCGGGCAAACCACTTATCCTTTATGTTTCTGTCCTGGATGACTCTGTAGGTGCTGTCCTAGCTCAAGTGGATGAAGAAGGGAAGGAGAGGGTAGCATACTACTTGTCTAAACTTCTCAACCCTTGTAAGCAGAGGTACTCAGCCATGGAGAAGACTTGCGCTGCTTTAGTCTGGGTAGTTCAGAAGTTAAAACATTATTTCTTAGCTCACGAGGTTCACCTCATTGCTCGCATGAATCCGATTAAATTCCTTCTTGAAAAATCTATCCTTACCGACCGATTGGCACGCTGGCAAAGTTTTCTCTCTCAATTTGACATCACTTACATTCAACAGAAAGCAATCAAAGGTTACGCCATCGCCGAACATCTTGCTCACCACCCTCTCCCTCGATTTGATCCTGTCAATTCAGAGTTTCCAAATGAAAAACTAATGTCCATTAATCAACCCCACGATCCTATGTGGACGTTACATTTTAATGGAGCTCTAAATTCTCAAGGAAGAGGGATCGACATGGTTCTTTTAACACCAGAAGGGGTCACCATCCTATTTGCTGCTCAGCTCACTTTCCCTGTCACGAACAATATAGCTGAGTATGAGGCCCTTTTGGCCGGTCTTCAAACCGCTCATAAATATGGTGTTACCCAATTACGAATCGTGGGTGACAGTCAACTCATTCTACGCCAGGTGCTTGTCAAGTGCCGCACTATCAATCCTAAGCTCAAACCCTACCAGGAACTTGCTTCAGCTTATGCCAAACTCTTCACCAAGTTGATCTTCGTCCATGTCCCTCGAAGCCAGAACATCTTAGCTGACGCTCTTGCCTCTTTGGCCTCTGCTTTAGTCTTTCCTCCCCAACGAGATTTTCACGTTCCTCTCATTCATCAGCGTGACACTCCAGCTATTAAGGATCGTGCATTCCTCGATATTAGGGACAAGGTGCTCGAGAAGGTCAGGCGGAGTGAAGCTCTTAAAAGCAAAGAGGTCATGTTGTTGGATTGGGAAGAAGAATTGGCTGATGAAGAGAAACCTTGGTATTATGAGATTGCCAGATATTGCAATGATCAATCCTATCCCGAAGAAGCCACTGTGGAAGAAAGGAAAGCGATCAGAAGAGTGGCTCAACGGTATGTTTTGGTTGGAGGTGTGCTCTATAGAAGAGGGCTCACGGGTGTTTTATTAAGATGCCTCGACGATGATGAATCCTGGAAGGTCGTAGAAGAGGCGCATTCAGGAGTGTGTGGTGGTCATGTGAACAGCCAGATGCTAGCTAAGAAGATCCTTAGGCTAGGTTTCTATTGGCCAACTCTAGAAGAGGATTGTTCCATCTATGTTCGAAGGTGTGTTAAGTGCCAATTGCACGCCGACAAGATTCATTCTCCTGCTTCTTCACTCCATTCTATGTCCTCCCCATGGTCTTTCTCCATGTGGGCTTTCGATATCATTGGACCTCTTGGTGACTTGAACCTCCTCACGAAGCAAAAATCATTCATCCTCACGGCAACGGAGTACTTCACCAAGTGGGCGGAAGCGGAAGCATTCGTGGAGATCAAAGCATCAACCGTCTGCAAATTCATAATGAAGAATATCATCGCCAGATTCGGCATCCCGAGTACCATCATCATCGACAATGGACCTCAATTCATCTCTCAAGAGCTCAAGGATCTCTGCAACAGGTATAACATTGCATTGCATCATTCTTCTCCCTATTATCCACAGGGCAATGGCCAATCAGAGGCAACTAATAAAACCTTGATCAAAATTGTTAAAAAGACGTGTGAGGCTAATAAATTTTCAGATTGGCCAAACAAGCTTGTTGAAGCTATCTGGGCCTATCGCACTTCCATTCGTACCCTTACAGGGCAAACCCCTTTCGCCCTCACTTATGGAATGGAGGCGGTGGTTCCCTACGAGATTCTCATCCCATCTCTGCGAGTACAATTGGACAAGGAATTCTCTATTGATGAGCGTCGTGATTCACTCCTTGTCCAGTTGGAACTCCTAGACGAGAAGCGTCTGGTCGCCGCTGAGCATGCGCACGTTTATCAAAATAGGCTTTCACGTTTTTATCAAAAGAAAGTAATTGAGAGAAAATTCAAAGTTGGTGAGATGATAATCAAGAGAATCTTTGTAAAACTTGGGGGACCCCGTTCGAAACTCCAACCAAACTGGGAAGGACCATTTGTTATAAAAGATGTTTATCCTGGCAATGCTTATAAATTGATTAACGCTGAAGGAGAAGAGCTAGCTCATCCTTGGAACGGGCTATACCTTAAGAAATACTACCCCTAATCCAAATCCAAAAAAAATAGAATTTTCCCAAAATCCAAAAAAATAGAAAATTTCCGAAATCCCAAACAAACTAGAAATTCTCCAAAATGCCAAAAAAAATCGTTGCCATGGCGTACAAGGACGCAAGGTCTGAAAGGTCAAATTTCAGTATTCATTCGTCAGTCTTGTTAACTAAAATGGGGTCGACACCCACACACACTACACGCTTAAACCTCGAACTCAAGCGGTGCAAAATCCAATGGAAAGTCAAAAACCTGACTAAAGGTGAAGACAATACCCATTCTTTTCCTCTTCGGCCCATAAGGGAGGAAGGGAGGTCTCGGGGTGGACCCGCCAAGCCTACCCGCCGCCTTAGTAAGTGGAAGTCAGGGCCCAAAAGGGAACAAAATGCCGCAAAAGCCCAAGTACAATTAGGTTTTTCATCAGTACAAATCAGTTCCAAAATGAAAGTCAAATCATGAAAAGAAAAGCATGTCAAGAGGGTAAAGTCCCCGCAAGGAAAACCTTGGGCGTATGCATGCAATACAAAAGAGGCAAAAGGTAACAAAATTTCCCTATGCCAAAGACCGAATCCCAACAGGCATAGGGTAGGGGAGGTGCTTTTACCTCGAGCTTCTCAAAATCCCTCATGGGCTTCCTTATATCTTCTTCCATCTCTTTCTTTGTGGTAAGTCATAAACCAGCACGATGGTCGAGACTGACCTAGGAGATTGCACCGTGCGAGATCTTGCGTATAAGTTTAACCACTAGCACGTCGACCCTTTTTTTAATTAATCAAGAAAGGGCAATGAATCCTCAATGATGACCATGCATGACCAAGTGCCCTAGTAGGTTTGTCAACCTAATTCTGAAAACAGCAAAATTAACGCCTCTGAGGGAGGCGCCTTTTATATAATTAACGCCTGAGCCGAAGTCGTCTTTTATTAAATAACGCCTTTAAATAGGTCATCTTTTCAACAAAATTCAAAATTAACGACCGTCTCTGAGGGCGTCTTCTATATGAATAACGACCTAGTCTAAGGCGTCTTATTTTGGAAAATAAAAAAAAAGAGAGGAAAGGAAATGAAAGAAAAAAGAAATGGTGGTTTATCTTTCATGATGTGTGTTTGCATGGGCATCTTTTGTTATAGGTTGCATATGTGTGCTTGTGTGATGCATCTCCCTTTTATTGGTTATTTCATTCACCTTATTTGATTAAAGGCTTGGCCCCTTGACCCGCTATCAAGGTCAAAGTAAAGACATCCCTTGCTTATTAAGCAAGGGGCCAAGTCGAACAGATGAATTAACCTGTCTGTTCAAGTGTGAACTACGGCTGCAAGTACAGGGCAAAGTGAAGCAAAAGCCAAGAACGTGGAAAAGAAGCGAAGTACACAACCACAAGTACACAACTACACAAGTGCTCAGGTAACAAAATTTTTTTCAATCTCATATATATATACATCATAAATATTTGAGTACAGGTGTGAGGGTGGAGGAGTACAAGTAAGTCTCTCTCAACTCTCGCCTCCACCCTCCTCTCTCCTACTCTCTACCTCGTCCTCGCTGTCTCGAGGTGGCGCTGGTGGAGGGGGCATGGGCCCTCGTGAAGAAGCTGGAA
Organism: Amorphophallus konjac; assembly: GCA_022559845.1. Classification (NCBI taxonomy): domain Eukaryota; kingdom Viridiplantae; phylum Streptophyta; class Magnoliopsida; order Alismatales; family Araceae; genus Amorphophallus; species Amorphophallus konjac. The sequence goes on along the minus strand of CM040120.1, from coordinate 432,038,619 downwards.
CCCGAACCTGGCCCCCTACCTCGCTCCTCTCTCAAAGAGAAGAGCCTGCCACAAAGGTAGAGCTGGTGAAACTGTACCCTGCAGCTCGCGCCCGCTCCCGCCCTCGCTGGAGACGCTCCTCTGATGCTCGTAGCCGCTCCTGGGTAACGGATAGCTGGGTCCTCAAGTCTGCCAGCTCACGCTCGCGCGCTGTCACCTGCTCCTGGTACCGGGCACGCTCCGACTGCTGTAGCTCGTGGTGACGGGCACGGTCGGCCAGGTGCTCCTCTCGCTCTCGCGCACGCTCTCTCCGCTCCAGCTCAAGAGCGACCCGCAGCTCCGCTATGTCCTGAGGCAGCTCCTCACGCCGCCTCAAAGCCCTCTCCAGCTCCGCGATCCACTACTCACGGATCGCCAACTCCGCCCCAGCTAGGGAAGCCCGGGTATGAGCCGCCTGTAACTGTGTAGTCTGCAAACAGGTAAACAAGTCATCAGTTCCACATTTAATGTAATAATTCAGCAGTTTATGAAATGAATGCATGGTTAAAAGTAAAACTCACCCGTGTGGCCATCGCCTGCTGGCCCTCCTCGATGCAAGTGAGAGCGGCTTGGAGCTCCTCCGTCTGTAAAACACCTTTTTCATCAGCACATAATAATCAATAATTGAATAAGGTCTGAGTTTTGAAACTTACTCGTGAGGCGAGGTCGTGCTCTGCTGCCTCGGCCCGTGCCACTGCCCCTGCCAGCTACTCCGCTAGTGCAGTCGCCTCTGCACTAGGCCCTCTTGAGCTAGAGGCCTCTCCCGTATCTCTCCCTGCTGCTCCCTGCTGGGCACGCTGCATTCATTAAGATTGTCAGTGGCTAATCATCAATAATTCAAGCATAAAAAAAAATTTCATTTGCATATACAAATAAATTAAACACTCACCAAGGTCTCAAGATCTGTTCGTGTGGTGGCCAGCTGTGCCTCCAGGCTGTGTAGGTGGGCCTGTGCATCCATCGCTGCTATGTCTCATGCATCCTGCATCCATTACACATCAGTTGCATGATAGATATACATAAGCATTCGCATTTAATTGAAGAATAAGTGCATTCATACATACCCCTAGGACCCTCATCTGGGGCCTGCCGGCGTAAACCTCCCAGTAGCACTGGAGGTACTCGGAGCTGTCAGTCGCCCGTGAGGTGACTCGGGTCCCGCCTCGCTGCCAGTTAGCGTACTGGTCCGCGAACCGCACTCTCCAATCGATCTCCTTGGTGCGATCACGTGTCTTCTTTCCAATCCCTCGCGGCTCTCCGACCTCTATCCACTCCTGGTGGAGGCCGAGTGTCCTCATCACCAGCGTAAGCCGTAACGGCTCAATCTCGCTCAAGCAATGAACCCAAAGCTCGTGCTCAACGCGAGGTCGGCCCGCTACGACCCACGGCTGGCCCTCGTCGGTCATCCCCTCATAGGGTCTCCACCGCACCTGCATCCACAAAACAAACATACATTCATCCATCATATCACATTCTATAACATAAACACAATAAAAAAATTGCATCGTGCATACCAGTGAAGGAGGGAAGTCGCGGAACTCCCTCCGTAACACCCACAGCTCGTAAGAGAGTGGGGCTCCGAACACGACCGGCAGCCAGCGTCACGCCAGAGGGAAAGATCCCTCACCTCCAGGTCGTAGGTCGACGCGCCCCATGGGCAGGTATAGATGGCTCCAAACCTGCATCCATGCATCATATTAACAAAACATTCATACGCATACACATTCAAACATTCAAACAAAGAAATGCATACCTGAAGAAAAGGTGAGAAGCCACTGACAGTCGTCTCCCGTCCTGTCCCCGTAGACAGGTCGGCCATCATGTGCGCCAGTAGTGCCGCTCCCCAGGCATATCTGCTGACTCCCTCCAAGTCCTCAAGTATCCCTAGGAATCAGCAGTTGATGACGTCGCCCTTCGTGCCAAGCAATAGCCTCCCGATCATCAAGAATAGAAACCTCCTCAAATCTCTGTCTGCCCTCTCCCTGTCGGCTGGGTCCTGGCAATAGGCTGCCCTAGCCCCGTCCATCAACCTCTGTGAAAACTCCTCTAAAGACTCCCTGGGTCTCTGCCTAGCATCCCCCAATCCCATAGCTGTGGTGAGGTCGGTGCGGAAGATGGTCCTGCACTCGCTAGGTGTCTGTGGACGCGGGGATTCTTATTTTTTTATTTAATGGATTTAATGGATTTGGATATTTATTGACCCATTGATTTATTGGTTTGGTTAATTGGCGTGCCAGTCACATGTGTGACGATTTTATTATGCGCTCGACTTGACTTGGTCAGTCGATTGTGAAGTCCGAGTCGGGACCAAAAGTCCGCCATACCATAAAGGCTATGACGTTAATTACGTCCTTCCTAAGAAGGACAACCCTTGATTAAACGCCGAAATAGGAGGCCGCTCGGGGCGGTTAAAAACGAAGTGCATGATATTAAAGCTATTATTATTCTAAGGAGGTGACTGGGTAAACGATAGGTTATTAAATCAGCATGACCCCTCTGTGTAGGTCGTGCCGGGTAGAGATAGGACACCGTCCGCGCAGCGACGAGGCAGGGTCCGGACAGTCATCGAGGACATGTCCCCCTTCACGTTTCTCATCCGGCCAAAGGCCTCCCAGTGTTCATATTCCCCGAAGGATCGGGCCGGACGGCAGGTGCATGACGTGTACTTCCCGGGGCTTATCGGGGTTAAACATCGGTCGACATTTCGGCAGCATCTCCCCATAATCTGGATTATGCCCAGAGGAGAATAGGCTATCACCCACGGAGTGCCGGGGTGAAAGCCGAGAAAAAGAGGGAGCGAACCTCCCACACTGCATATGTATGCCCTGGGGCAATGTTTGACTCTTCCCTTATAGAAGCCGGTGACACTCATGCATTGGCAGAGCTCACTTTAGCTAAAAGGGTGGTGCTCGGGAATCTGGTGTGGATCAACGGAACATGAGGGAGTCTTGCTCCCTTCGATTTATCCCCAGGACAGGTCTGCTGACTCATGGGCATCCCTGGGTGGGTTTGATCCAGGCGCCGGGGGTTCAATTGAGTGGCAAAGCAGGCTCTTGGGGTAGCTTGGATATGCATATAGGTTCCCGGTGCGAAACAGCGTGGCAAGAAGGGTTTTCGGCGCGTGGGCCAAACGGCCATGGTTTCCCGGCACCAGTGGCAAGGAGGCCAAGGGGGCTTTTTGGCGCCGGTGGCAAGGAGGCAGGGGTTCTCGGCGCAAGAATGAGGAGGCCAAGGAGGCTCTTCGGCGCAAGGGCCAAACGGCCGTAGGTTCCCGGCGCCAATGGCAAGGAAGCCAGAGGGAACTCCTGGCGCCAAATGGCATGGAGGCAGGGGCTTTCGGCGCGGGGTCTTCCCAGCGGGATGAAGAGCATGTCAGGGAGGAGGCTCCCGGCGTGGGCTTCCCGGAGCGAGGAGAAATGAGATGGGGTGGCTTTTCGGCACGAGGTAAAACAACAGGGAGGCTCCCGGCGCGAGAATGAGATAGGGTCTCGGCGCAAGAAGGCTTGCACCGAGGGCTGTTCATCCGCTTTACTGTTTGTGGAGCCGAGACAGACGAGGGCGCCGAGGTGAATTTAGGGTTTTACGGCACTCTATTTTTGGATTTATGGATGATTGAGGGGGTTTTCTTGGTGATTAAGGCTGAGATTGACGGGCCCTGAGGAGTCAAAGATGGATGCATTTATTGGGTATCAACCAGCTTTGGAGTGGGTTTAGAAGGAAATCCGAGGGCAGAGGGAAATGGAAAAGGGGAACTGAACATAAGGAGCCTCTGTCACCATTGCTTGGATAGACTTCCAGGAGGATGGCTTGATGTTATCATTCGTCGTCCTGGGAACCAAGAGATATCTGTCTCTGGTCCAGAAACGACTCTGATGATGTCGGTAAACAAATCGGGCATCGAAAACTCCGGAATCTCACAGATGTGAATCATCATGTGGCTTGGCTTTGTTCTGAAGGCCAAGGGATAGCCTGTCCCTGGCCCTGGAACAAGCGCATGAAAGCATCTTCGAGAAAGAAAACGTAGACGAATAATCAGACTGGGGAAAGGAATAAGAGGCAAACCTCCACAGAGACAATAGCAGGTGACAATCAAGGCCTGTTCCATTTGTTTATTCATCCGAACATGACTATTACATCCATGCATCAGAGGGACGGAGTACATAGAAGAAAATTGCAGATAAATACTAAATCCTGTTCTAGCGGCATGAAAATCGATTACGATGTCGCAGAATATATCAGAAGAAGAAGAAGAAGTATCATCCATCGAAATTACAAGAAGATGAAAATACAGAAATGGGGGGGGGGAGGGCGGAGCATTGACTCCTCTCCCTCCCCGGTGCCCACCTTCAATCAGCTTCGAACCTTCTCTCTGCTTTCTCCTTTGGTCTCTTCTCTCTTTCTTTCAGTGGAGGAGGCTCTCTTCTTCCTTCTGGCGGTGGTGAGGGTGAGGATCTTCTGAGCCCTTTTTTTTTTCTCTTCTCTCCCCATGTGTTTTTTGAAGGGGTGGGTTTTTATAGACCCGATCCTCTTACC